>CM040406.1:100213408-100603408 GCA_022702515.1 Ilyophis sp. 1 JC-2022
GCACCATCTTAAAAACCCTACACCACCCACCCCATCCCCACCCCCCCTCTCTCCACAATGGACACAATATGCATCATACTTCATGGAAAGAATCTGACATCTCAGTTCTCCCTGTCCCTCTGGCTCTCCACCTCTCAATCTTCTTTATTAGCTCAGAGACCACACACACTGAGGATGTCAGCCCCACCAGGAAAAGCAGATCTGGAGAAACACAAAGGTAGCTTCAGATCAGTCTCGCACATCACCTCACCAGCTGAACACAAAAGGAGGAAATGTTTTTTCTTAATCTATATATATATTTCAATTCAATTCAATCTAAATTTTGCTATTGAAAATACAACATATTGCTTATTACTATGCCCGTTTAAATGAGCACTTGGCTTTGTCCAGTTCCAAAGGAAGACAAAATGATGCAATAACTCCCCCACCATGGACTGCAGTGGTATGCTCTTACCGAAAATGCTGAGGCTTTCAGTCTGGAACACCTTCTGTAGTGGGGGGAAGTAAATGACCAGCAACTGGCCCATGATGGAGCCCAGAACTGCATAGCAGAACATCCTGTTGCTGCATAGGCCCATCTCGTGTACCATCCGGGTCTGTCAGAGGGTGACACACATGGGTCGGTGGAGAGCTCCAACTGCAAGTTTGCCTTCATTCATCCTTATTCAGTTGCAAATCATTTTGGGTTCCACAAAGAATGACTGTTCACATGCCTATTATACATGCTCTTCAAATACATTTAGAACTGTTGTTATGTGGTGCCCATTTGCATGGAATAACAAAGAGCATGCCAGTAGGCAGTGGACCACTATCGCAGTCAAGATGAGCCTGGCACTAATTCATTTGTTTGATTATCTTGGTTTATGTTCTCTGTGCTGAACCGTTTGACCGTATCAGAATACATTTGGTTTTTTATAACATTACAGATGTTATTTATGCTGCTTATGCTTATACATATTCTTAATAATTTTGTATATTAATAAATTTTATTGTGTATATATATATATATATATATAGTGCAAAGTTTTCTTTGCACTGTATATATTAATGCTGTGTGAGCTACCTGTTAGATGTAACTGCTCTAGCAAATTGCTTTTGCTGTATTTACTTTTGCCATGTACAAATTTGCATTCAGATTGAATTTTGTACGCTGTAACTAAGCTTGTAAGGAAGCACATTGCAGTATTAATATTACAACTGCAATGTAAACACTTTAATATGTATATTACAATTATGCAGGAAGTGTCATTAAAATATATTTCAAGTAATGAGCACTCAAACTCACAGAAATAAGGAGAGAAATGACTGTATAAAAATAAAAATAAAAAGCCACTAGAAACACTCCTTCAAGGAACTAGCAATGATGACTAATGTTATATCCTATTGGCTTGACTGCCAAATAAATAGAGAGCAATGATAAAAATCCCATTTACTTTTGGCCACACCTCTAAAACTGCAACTGTAAGATCCCATTTCACATTCATGTCATGATGTATGCATTTTATAATGTATGTTTTTTTAGTTTTGGTACATGTAATATTATTGTTACATGGTTAGACAAGCAGTTGGTCAGCAACGTTATTTAAAGATGCAAAATCATGGTGAAGTTGAGATGGTTAATATGTTATTTGTTTTTATTTTTCCTTTATTCAGACAATATGCAACTGACTTCTGGAGAGAGACAATATAGAAAAATGAATATCGATGATTAATATGACAGTGAAATTCACACACAAAGCACACCCACTAAACACTTGAACCACACAGAATCTCTTTCTGCTCCTGGGAGAAGTGCTCCTTTCAAATTTAAAGAAAAGATGATTGATCTGATTGGTCATAATGCAGCCATACCTTTGCAAAAACTTTGCCATAACTACAACTAATATAACCTGTTGAAAAAAAACTGTTCACAACTGACCTGAAATGTATCCACTGTGAAAACAACAAAGTGGAATTTTGACAAAACCTTAAGATCAAGCTGCTCTACAGTGTTAGGACAAGTATATAGTTGTAAATATAGAGCCCTCAATGAGAAATGCTTCCTGCAGTTGCAAAGCACATTGTACACATTGCCCCATTGGGTGTGAGTTTAAAATCCCTGTTCTCCATACACAGTGAATGAGCTGCGTAAGAAAGGGGGTGAAGAGTCTTACCTGTGACCTGGAGCTGAGTGCGTTGAACATGTCAAAGAAGACAAAGCAGGTGAAGGTCATGGTCGTGTCCCGCGGGGTGATTAAGTTGTCCTGCAGCTGCCGGAGAGCCACAGAAATGCTTGGGTTTAAACACTTTCAGAGGACAAAAACTACTAAACGTTACATTGGATTTGATGGTATAGAATATATCAAGATAGGAACATTTGAGTTTACTTTCACCCCCAGCCTTCAATGTGTTTACCTCTATTTCAGTATAATCCATTACAAGAGAACCGAACATTTAATTAAATGTCTTGTTAGGCTCACTTTCATCATATTATCCGGTGACATGGGAGAAGCCCTTATCCAAGGGCAACAAGCATCAAAACAATACACAAACACAAAAAGACAATCTTATACAGAACAAATATCACTACATTTTTCTATGAATGAAAAAAAATGTAATAGTAACCTAAATAAGCTATGATTAAACAGTGAAAATAGTTAAACAGTCCAATTCAGGAAAAATTTCCAGAAAGTGGGTAGAATGTGAGAAGTGTGAGGCCCTAAATTTAAGTAGCTTTGATTAGCTGTGAATTTTTTTTATCATATGGTATAGCTTCCGGAAGGACCACATTTAATACGCCTGCAAATGTATTCATCTACAATTCATATGTAAATTGACATTCACCCTGAAAAAGTGTATCTGCGAATTGAGACCATGGAAATTTGTAAAGGGAAACAAAAATATGTTGTCATAACTTGAGTAAAAACAGGAGAAATGTTACAATCTGGAGAAATGGAAGTGCATTAATTCACCATATCCACAGGGTTAAAAAGACAATAGCACTGGATAGAATGTCAAAATGTGACAATCTTTTTGGGGAATACAAACAATACAGAAAAAAATAAGTGTGTGCTCCACAAACCTCTCTCCAGAACACAAAAAGAGTGCCGCACACAATGATGAGAGCCGAAACCAGAATCTTCACAATAAGGCTTCGTGTGATGATGCTGTCTCTCACATTACGTGGCGGCTTCCGGATCACGTCCCGATCCACAGGCTCCACTCCCAGACTGGGGAGGGGTCATTGTGGAAGTGGGGAAGGGTAGATGGGAAACAGCAGCACATAATATCACTAATCAGCTTTTTAAAAGTACAAAGCCCACAGTTCTTCTCCCTAGAAATCACTGTAAATCCCTGTGCTATCCAATGTATGTTACCTTTGAGCAGGCGGACCGTCCATTATGATATTAATCCACAGAATTTGCATGGCATTTAGGGGATTAGGAAAATTCATCAATGTTGCCAAGGAAATGAGAGTCAGAGCTGCAATACTCCTGGAAAACCACAACAGAAACATAGTTACTCTGACAGGAAATCACTGCTATAAATAAATTGTTTTCGCTACATTTATAGAGCAGCTTATATTTTATGCTGTTTTTTTTTTTTTTTTTGATATATCAATGTGTGGTTATGATTGGCCCAGACAATGTTTTCTATATTTTTGGTATTCAGAAAAATTTCTGATGTCTTGCCGGCTTTACATTTGCAGGTATAGGGGCATTCAGGGGTGTGTGGTCGAAAGCAAGAAAATATATATTTCAAGTAACTCCAAAGCAGCTTGTACAGCGACATTGTGTTTCCAGAGGCTATAAATGTGAACAGATACATTTTATATCTTATAATTGTGTATATATATATATATATATATATATTGTTGAATAATTTGGTAATATGTCTATGTGCAACCTGTGGAAACATGCACAAGCAGGTTTGGCCTGCTATTATAAAGCAGTAAAGCTGCTATTATAAAGGTGGCAGGTCAGAACCTTTCTTAAATATCTACATTTAAACATGCTTGATCACACAGAAAAACTGAGCGTGCCTATCAAAATATACACTAAAACTCAAATCATATTAAAGGAAATCCCAGAAGGTGAATTAACTCCTTAAATACGACACTTAATATCATGCAAAGCTAAGGCACTCACGTGCTGAGCTGAAACCTGACGAAATTCTTAATATTGTTGTAAATTCCTTTGCCTTCCTCAATGGCTGACCTGTTGAAAACCATAACACATATTATATTCACATAATAATCAATACCATCAGACATAGCCAGTTCTCCTCAATTAGACGATTATCGAGTAATACAATTATTTGTATTGGCATCTGAAAATTTTATCAACGTTATTTAAAATTGTGGATATATGTACTCTTTGTTTCCTGCATTCACACTCAAGAGAATATTCATGGCAAAGTAATTTAAACAATCTTGAAGCACAGACAGGCTGTGCCGGAAGCTAACCCAGTAGTTAACAGAGTAGTGTACCTTTTTTCATGAAATGTAGGTGTACTTAGTGATTGAAAAACATTTTCTAAATTGAATTTATAATTTATGGAGATGTGAAGAAGAAAGTTGTGTGTTTACATGCCAATTAATTATTCAGATCGATGGCACAGTTGTAATCAAGTTGAAAATAGTTGAGACCAATGATCAGTTTAAAAGGAAGGTGGATACCGGTAATACCGGTATCAACCGTGTTTTACAGGGAAGTAAAACTGGTGTCAAAATAGTAACACCGTGCCAAACCTATACTCACAAATAAATGAAGATTGTTTTGGCATCAGCATTGACATTTAAATACAATGACATTTAAATGTCAGCCAAACCAATGACTCAGTCCTCAACCCTGCATTACATTTTTGTTATGTTTTACGCTGTATGTTGGTGAATTTCAGTGTTTGGAAACATGTGGTGATGCACACATACAGAAAGAATTCTTGTTTATATTAATGAATCTAATGTTGTTAAAGCAACAATTAAAAACATATTCAGAAAGAATCATTCGTTTATACTGGCCTTTGTGCACCGATAAACTGTGCCAGTTGATGATGTGACCCTTGTGTTCATAATGCTCATAGTGTTAAATAAATAATAAGTTTATTGAAATTAAAATATTTGGCTGATGTAAATGTGAAAAGTACAGGCATGTGGCATGCAATATGAACCCCCCCATGGAGTTCAGTTCAGCTCACAAGATGGTCTGGAAGTCGTCATCCACCAGGATCATGTCAGCTGCCTCCTTGCAGACGTCTGTCCCCGTCTGGCCCATGGCCACCCCGATGTCCGCGGCTTTAAGAGCCACCGCATCGTTGACCCCATCCCCTGTCATTGCCACCACTGCACCGAGGTTCTGCAAAGACTGCATGGGAAAGAATAAAGCTTTACACTTTTCCCCCTGTCTGGACTGTAACACTCTGCAAACCTTACTATAAATCTGAAAAAAACTGAAAAAGTATTGGGCTGTATATATTGCTGGTACATTACATTACATTATAGGCATTTAGCAGACGCTCTTATCCAGAACGACTTACACAGCATTTTTGCATTGATACATAGGATCCATTTTACAGCTGGATATATACTGAAGCAATTCAGGTGAAGTACCTTGCTCAGGGGTACAACGGCAGTGTCCTACGTGGGACTCGAACCTGCGACCTTTCGGTTACAAACCCAGTTCCTTAACCACTGTACTACACTGCCGCCCATCTTATACTGGTACCATCTTATACTATATGTTCAACACTTTTAAAACGGTTAAATACTATAATCAAATATATTTGTGTTTCTCGCTGCAGCCAATCCAATGAATTGTATACTTCAACAACCATAACACATTTTTTTACCAGAAACAAATAGCACTGACATTATGAAGAACTTTCATGAATACAAAATTAAAGAAAATAATGTCAATAATATGCCATTATATTATTTGACACAGGGTGCTCAGGGGACCAGAATGACAAAGTAGTAGTTTTATTCCCTCCACCATAGTGCTAAGCTGAGTGAGTATCACATGGTAACTGACAGCGATCACCACTCACCTTGACTATCTTCAGTTTGTGTCTGGGGCTGGCTCTGTAGAATACTACTATCTGTGAATGCATAAAAAAGACAATTATCCTCCTCATCTGGCTCCAGAAACACAAGCCATGGAAGCCTATTTCCCAAATAATCCCCATTGTCTGAGCTGAATACAGTATGGCACACATCTAGCCAGGCCCCATCCTAGAGTGGTCTCCATCTCTATCTTTCTCTTACCAATTCTATAAGTTTCTCCACAAATATATTGATCTTTTAAAAAATATATTGATCTTCCCCGGTCCATCCTTCTATTTTTTTGTGTTTTTGTCTGTCATGCAAGGCCATGCTGCTGAATGGCTGTCTTATCAACACCCAATAGATTACAGTGGTGACATTTTTTCCAGCAAGTATTTCAAGCAGCCTCTAAAGTTTGGGTGTTTACTACCACATCAGGTATAATTAAAGAACAAAAGTCTAAAAGAAAGGCTCTTCACCACATTGTGGCGTTGATCGTTATTGCGTTCGATAATTATTGTTGTGTTATATCGCCCTACTTTATCGTAATCCTTCCATTCACCCACTTTCTCAATTTTTTCCATGTATCCACTCTCTCTCTCTTTCTCTCACTCCAATACAGACACACACACACACACACACACACCCACGTGCACACAGACACACACACATGCACAAATACCCTCTCACTCACTCATTCTCTCACACACTTTCACTCCACACACACACACAAGCATGCACACACACGTGCACAGTGTCTAAGCAGGATGAGTCGCCAGCCCCTGAACAGGATTTTACAATGTTATATCATACGTGTTGGACAATAAGCTGTGTGGATTTTTTTCTAACTTTATTTTACATTTTTTAAAAGGGGTAGACATGAGTTAATTCGTAATATTCAATATCATATATTGATTAGGTTAATCACATACATATTAGGTTAAGTCACATAGATACTCAGAGTAATGCTTCACAACTAGTTTGCTGCTGTGTCTAGAACCATTATGAGTAGTCAAACTCTGTCCGGGGCCAATTATATTTTGTCCCAGCACCTCTCTCCTTTTTCCTTTTCGTAATCTTAGGGTGTATGTCATGCGTTCCATACAGTGTATATTTGCATGTATTAAGACTGAAGTATCCATAAGTTCCTACCCGTGGAACTATGTGCGACAGCTGCTGAATGTCCATCTGGTCCACTTCATCTCCAGAGAGGGACTGGGACCCCTTGGTGTACAGGCCCAGTCGGCTGGCTACAGGAGGATTAGAGGGCACACACTTAATCAGCACAGCCCAACTTTCTTTGGAGGCCGGCAGACATGGTCAGACATTGTCAGCAAAAGCATCTCAGATGCTTCCACTTCAGACAACATGCAAGTTTAGCTGTGATTTTTGCTTGCTATGATGATGTGATGGAAAACCCATGACAAAACTGCATCAAGATCAGAATACTATAATACAACTAAAGACAATCTAAGTAAACACAGAACTGGTCTGAAACAGAAAAGTAGAAGTAGAAAATAAAGTTGTTTTGAAGGCAGCTGGAATGTGAATCGTACCTCTACTACGGTCTCCCACTGGTATGGACATTCATCACTTAGCCTGAATCGTACCTCTACTACGGCCTCCCACTGGTATGGACATTCATCACTAAGGCTGAATCGTACCTCTACTACGGTCTCCGACTGGTATGGACATTCATCACTAAGGCTGAATCGTACCTCTACTACGGTCTCCCACTGGTATGGACATTCATCACTAAGGCTGAATCATACCTCTACTACGGTCTCCCACTGGTATGGACATTCATCACTAAGGCTGAATCGTACCTCTACTACGGTCTCCCACTGGTATGGACATTCATCACTAAGGCTGAATCATACCTCTACTACGGTCTCCCACTGGTATGGACATTCATCACTAAGGCTGAATCATACCTCTACTACGGTCTCCCACTGGTATGGACATTCATCACTAAGGCTGAATCGTACCTCTACTACGGTCTCCGACTGGTATGGACATTCATCACTAAGGCTGAATCGTACCTCTACTACGGTCTCCCACTGGTATGGACATTCATCACTAAGGCTGAATCATACCTCTACTACGGTCTCCCACTGGTATGGACATTCATCACTAAGGCTGAATCGTACCTCTACTACGGCCTCCCACTGGTATGGACATTCATCACTAAGCCTTGCAAACAGCAGGTACAACAAGACAGAACCAGCTAGGGCTTTGAGAGGTGCATCTGAAGCCAGGTTGACTGGTTAGATTCAGAGAGGCAAGACCTCAAACATACCAATGGACACAGCGGTTTCCTGGGAGTCTCCGGTGATCATCTTGACGGCCACACCCGAGCTGACGAGCTTGCCCACTGCTTCTTTTACCCCAGCTCTGGGGGGGTCGATGATGCCCACAAGTCCCAGGAAAGTGAGAGTACCCAACTCGGATCCTGACGCAACTGCCAGCACTGCAAGATTGGGACCGAGACCTCTCCAGTCAAATAAACGTTATCCAATTTCCATGCATTACATTTAGGCATTAAACACCATTGTTTCATTAACCTGTAGCTCTGCCATGACTGGATGTTGCCTTGTGAAAAAATTATATTTATACAGAATAACTTGCATCAATCAGTGTAGATTCCACAAGGTGCTGTAGGTACAGGAGAAGCTTGATAAATATAAAATAGCTTCTTCCATTGTCAGAATTACAGCATCTAGTAAAGTGCGTTCAGATAAAGTAGTCATTTGTTTCATGAATCCAAACTCATGACTGATCTCTGTTCATTTAATTATTCACAGATTTATCACAGCCAATTCACCTCGTTAAGTTTTTTTTTTTAAAACACAAAAACATAGGTTTTCAGGATGAAAAATTTTAATGCAGAAAGGGCAGAGCCTTAATTACTATGCATTATTTCCAAGCAAAAAAGATGATCAATGACTTACCTCTCAGACCAGCCGTGCCCATGTAGCTCTTTTCCTGCTGGAACATCTCCCTCTGCTGGTTGGTCAGGGGCAGTGTCAGGCCCTTGCTGTTATAGGAGCTGCAGAAGCGAATCACCTGTTCGTAGGCGCCTTTCATGTAGTGTAATCCCAGTTTATCCTTTGATAAGAATAACCTTGGGAAAAACAAACAATTAAAAAAAACCTTCAAATGGAACAGGAACACCAACACAGCAGTCTTGTAGTACATCTCCTGTTGCAAAGATTGAGTTCTGCTACTATGAATTTCTGCACACCTCCTGAGCTTGGTGGACACAGCGGACGGCCATCCACTTCTGCTCTGAGGAGAAAGGGTGCTCCTCTCTCCTGATGTACTCTTGCTGGACCCCCTCCAATCCCATCTGCAACATAAAACTATCATTTTAGTACCAATCCACTACTACCGTAACACCCTGTGTATAATGCTCTAAAAAATATGATCCAGTGTGTAAGCAGTCACTCTCACCCCTCTGTAAAAGAGCAGTAATATATTTCTATATTTCTATGGAAAGCACCATAGAAATATATTGATAAGCAAGTCACTTCTTGAGCTCCTTAAGATGTCAAAAACAGTGTCACACTGTGCCTGCTGGTTTCATTCCAGCAGAACACTGAATATTTTAAGTGTAATATTTTGCCCCTGAGTTTTTAGGGACAGCAATCTCAAATAAACTTCATTAATATTTATATTAATTGCCATAGGCTCCACTCAGAGGCCGAACACACCACACAGGAATAGAGCAAAATATATACTTTGAGTATTTGTACAAAGTTCATTAAGCAGGAGAGGCTTAATAAATAATTGCCACCATAAATGGCCAGATACTGGTGTTTCTATTAACTGCGAGCAGTTGAATCACAAGTCAGGTAATAAAGGATAAGCAGAGCACTCGTTAACAATCCAAACACATAATAAATGCAAATATTCAGCAAGCCCTGGAACTCCACACAGGGCAGTGGAATTAAATCCCAAGCCTTGGCTAGTATGATACAGCTGCCAGCAATAATCCTCCCAACACAAATAGACAAGAACTGAAAACGGAGACAAAGATCTTACATCCTAAGAACATTGATCAGCAAACCATAATGATTAAAACTTCTCGCAGTGGCGCGAGACCCTCCCGGCCGCTAGGTTTCCCCGTTCGTGGGTCCCTCCCGGACGCTAGATTTCCTCGTTAGTGGGCCAGTTAGACCCCAGAGTTTGATTAGACTATTTTTAAAGATAAATTTGTGCCGTTTAATTTGATGTGTAACACTTTGTGGGGAGTAAATAGGAACACAGTATTTTGGGGGTTGGAGTGCAATTAGGACACATACATCACCAAGTGGACAGTTCAGTGGACACACGTCAGTTTTAAGTCATTAAATAATAGATATTTTCTGTACAAACTGGACAGAGACAAATGGACACCATTTCCTCTTAACAGACTGATGTCATTGAAACATAATTTTGATCAACTTATCATTGAGTCATCAAAAACATCTTGATGTCTTATTCCGTTTGGGCTATAAGAGGCTATGAATTATAACTGACTTATGGTAGATGTAATAATCAGATTGTATTTCAGTACAAATAATGCATAATTTCTGTACAAACCCATATCATATACATGTACTCAAAGAGCAGATCCAGAGCTTTTCGTTTTGGTATACATCATGCCTTGATGTGTGAATACAAAATATGATTTTTAGGGCTTGAAGAGGAAATGGACACCATTTCATTTTAACCGACTGATGTCATTGAAACGTGATTTTGATCAACTATCATTGAGTCCTCAAGAACTGCAGATACCCGTCTTAAACGAAGAGCTCTGCACTTTCTAAAGCTGAAAATCTCATCTTGATGTCTTATTCTGTTAGTGTTATAAGAGGCTCTGAATGATAACTGACCTGTGGTAGATGTAATGGTCAGACTTGATTGCAGTCCAAATAATGCATATTATTGCGTATCTTGACATATCTAAAATATTTGATGATATGTAGTCTAAGTGAAAACAACTATGTAATTCCTGCTCTGGTGCAACCGAAAAAATTCCCGTGTTAAAAATCTGAAAAAAATATTGAGGTCCTGACCTCGATGGTGGGTACGGCCTACCCAATTTGTTACGGTCATGCCGCCCACTTTGGTGACGAACGGCTGGTGCCACTTTTCGGAAAAAATACAATGGGAGTCAATGAACTGAAAATGTTTTTTTTTATTTTTTATGTTCAGGCAGCTACACGTTGAAAACACCCAAGAGAGTGGTTGTCACATTTTAAAATAATTTATAAAATTGGTCATTTGAAATTATGTCCAACAAATAAACAACCAACTAAATATGCCCCCATTTGTTTCCATTGTAAAGCCGAACGGTGCCGTTCTGTGGACGACCAAATTTCGAAAAAGTTAAAATATTCCTTAAAATATTTCCAAGCCCAAAAAACCCCTGAAATTACCATTTAAGATAGAACAAAATGGAGTCGGAAGACCTTTCAAATTCTCAAAGCCTGACAATATCCAACTTCCCAAACTTTTGGATAGGCTATAATTGCTGATCCAAATATCATACAGCCGTAATCCATCACAGATCTGACAGTGAACTGAGAAATCATTAAGAACATCTTTGCCCAGTGACACCCTGCTTATGCAACAGATAATATTAGGCTATAGGCTAATAGTTTTCCACATTTGTTCACAACTTTTTCAATGCACTTAGCCTATGCACTTTCCAGGTCAGTCTTTCATCCAACGGATGACCTATAGGAATTTGAATAAATTTACGCTTTTTAATGAGTTTCATATAAGGTCCGAACTTTATTTTTTAAACAGATATTTTATTTTGAAACAGATAGGCCTATTCTATTCATAACCCAACCTTAACAGAAGTTAAAGCATCTTTAATTTACTAAAAAGTCAACTTTTTTTTTGCAGAGATACCACAAACTTTGACTATATCCTTAAGGATATTTTTGATTTTTTACCATTCACTCTAGACTCTGATGAAGGACTGAGAAACGCTAATTATTTCAATGCTAAAGTTGCAAGCACAACAAGAGACACGGTGTTTATTTATTTAGTGTGAAAATCAAGAAATGTTGTAGGCTAATAGCCCATATGCTGAAAATGCCCAGTCATGTAGTGCAGGAAAAAATTGCTGTTGTATTCTAAACAGTACGGTAAAATGTCGGTAGGTTTCGTTTTTCCAAAAGTGACACAAGCGCAGGTAATGCTGAATGGCTTGACTGTATGCTGCTTACACGGTAAGCTTATATACACAGAAATATTACTTTTTGTTAATGGGAAATCTCACCTTAATGTCGATGGTTTGTTTCTTAATAGTAAGCAAACTCCAGATATAATTTCGAGGGCTTGGCGCAAAAGGGGCGTAAGTGACATTTTCAGAATTTTACAGGAGAGCAAAAACAAACTTTTTGCTTGATTTGATGCGATTGATTGTAATTATTTAATTAACAACAGCATATTTGGACCACCTATACTTTTATAAAGATCAGGCTTCAGTGAATTAGTATTTTAAAAGATAATTGGAGAAAAAAAACTATTAACAATGACATTTTAGCCAAAACGTCACTTACGCCTTTTTTGCACCAAGATTTTCTTTGTCTTTTTTCTTGTTCTTAAGGGCGTAAGTGAAAATAAAATGTGATACTGGAACAGATACAGAGTAGCAAGCTAAAATAAGTCTTAAATGTTTATTTTTCATTGTTATTAACAACATTGTTATTAACAACAATAAGTTATTAATAATGTTAATGTTTTTGGGTCATTATATGAAAACGTGCCATTTTATGTCACTTGAACAAAACTGCTCTATAAATCTGAATGAACAATAAATAAACAATAAAAGATTTTATAATTCAGTTTCCACGATCTCATAACATAAAAACAAATGTATATTATTTTTATTTTGTTTTAACAGTTTTAAACACTTTTTTGTGCGAAGCATCGTGACAAAAATATAAAAATCACCTGTCACTCAGTATAGTTTTTCTACTTTCACTAGTTATTGAGGCCCCCAAAAGTCGAACTATCATTAAAAAAAACTAAATTTATATAAAGTGTCAAGTGTCCTTTCATTACTCATGAATGGGTTTTATTATTAATATGTGTAAAATTTTGGGGAAAAAAACACAATTTAGTGTTGTAGCCATGTGGTCGTCAACCCTGTTACTTTTAATGAAAACACCCCTTCAGAGATAATGGACTGTTCCGAAAGTTGGGTAATTTCCAGGAAGTTGCATCGTCTGCCTTTTCTGAAGTTGATGGTGGAAAGACAAGTAAGTGTCATCTTCTTTTAAGTAGTTTTCTTTGAGTTATGTAATGTCTGGGACGGGGACAAACTCATTGTGTTGTGTCCCTGTACACAAAAAAAAATTAATAAATAAAATTTGTTTTGTTGTGTAATTTATCACATAATATTCACATTTATGCCTCTCATGAATGCACAATGTGTGGTCATGGCCTTGACCACAGAGCTAGTAGTGGGGCTGCCAATATCATTTTTTGTCACCCCTGTTACAATTCTAGAGTAACAGGGTTGACAACGATTTTGTGTACATGAAAATATACTTTTGTTACCAATAGTTTTAATATAATATACAGTTTTTGCAGGTTTCATCTCTAAATATCATGTTTTTATGTTTATATGCTTTTGTTAGGATAGGATGCCTCTTTCTGCAGCTGAGAAACAGCGCCTATACAGACAACGGAGAGATGCGGATCCCGAGAGACGAGAAGCATTACAGGTGCAGCTCAAAAAATTAGAATATCGTGAAAACGTTCAATATTTTTTGTCACTCATTTCTGAAAGTGAAACTCATATTATATAGATTCATTACACATAGAGTGAAATATTTCAAGTCTTTATTTCTTGTAATTTTGATGATTATGGCTTACAGCTAATGAAACCCAAAATTCAGTGTCTCAGAAAATTAGAATATTTTGCTTTAACATATTTTTAAAGTATCATATTTAATATTTGGTCGCATATCCTTTGCATGCTGTTACTTCCTGAAATCTGTGACCAATCAACATCAAAAGACTCGGTATCTTATTTTAAGGTACTGTTACAAGCGATACTATAACCTCTGCATTTGAACTGATCTCTATGAGAATTGGGGGGTAAGACTAGATTCAGCTGTAAATTACGCTGGTACAGTATGGAACACATGACTGGCGAAATGGCTGTACGTCATCAAGGGTCTAAGGTATAAAACGAGCCCCAAACCATATATAATATATGAGTTTCACTTTCTAAAATGAGTGACAAAAAATATTGAACTTTTTTACGATATTCTAATTTTTTGAGCTGCACCTGTATCTAGAAAAAGAGAGGGCAAAATGGAGAAAAGACAAAGACACAGGGAAGTGAACTAAATGTTAGTGTTAGTGTCTGTTAGTGAACTAAATGACAGAGAAAGGAGGGCCAAGCGACGAAAGTGGAGAGCAGCACAAGTGAAATGCAGAAGAGCCAAAGCAGGACTAGCAACCTGTTTTAACTGTGTGCATTAGTTTTATTGTGTGCTACTTGCCGCAAAGCCAATTGCCCTTCAGGGACAAATAACTATTCTCCAACTATTTTGTTCTATTGTACTATTAATAGTCTTAATGTTTTTAATAAAACTATTGGTTCCATCCACAGTCTCATCATTTTTCATCACCGTCTATGCTAAAACCTCTTAATAAATCTGTGTCCAGAATATTCTGATTAGTGGTTTTGATTTAAAGGTTTATGAATGCATTAGGCTCCATTAGACCTTTAATTGTATTCTAAACAAGCAGTAACCAGTTGAAAACCAACTGGTGTCAACCCTGTTACTGAGGTGTCAGCCCTGTTACTTGTATAATATTCTAATATAATTTGAACAATGAAAAGACTAATGTAAAATCAACTAATTTTATATGTAAAGTAAAATAGACCAATAATCCACACAAAGATATCGGGGTATTATGTTGTTTCCATAACTTTTTCTTAAAACAGAAGATGCTGTTAAAGTGTCAATTGTAAATGGGCATATTCATCCATGGAAAAAAAGTTAACTCCTCATTATTCTCACTTTACAAACACACTTATTGTAACAAGGGGAACTTTATCTTTCATAGAATGTCAGATTTGTTCTAATTATGGATTTAAAACCTTTTCAAACATTAATTAATATGTCGGTAACAGGGTTGACAAAAAAGACTTACGCATGTTGAATATATGTGAAAAAATAAGATAGCCTGAGATGGCACGGCATATTTTTCTAAGAGGTAAGGACCTACTTTATCCAAAAAGGGGCTTAACGACTTCTAAAACAATAGTTTGAAAATCAAACTGGAAAATGGAAAAATGTCACGTTTTCGTATAATGACCCTTTTACTTAAGTCCATGTTCCAGAATTGGCAGGGTTCCGGGTTTTACTCCAGCTATCCAACTCAGTAATCCTGCTTCGTAGTAGGCAATAGCCCTCTCGGCTTGCTCCTACGATCTGGTTCTCTACATTGCAAATGTTTAATGTTACTAATTACCAACTGCTAATTTACCTAAATTTATTAGCCAGCTATTAATCTGGGTCATTAAGCGATAATCAACTAACAACTGAGATAGAGTCGGAGTTCTAGCCTACGAAACCGGCAGCTTCATTGCCTGGATCATCCGGACCCCGAATCACCGTGTCTGCGTTGTAGTATTCTTGCCAGAAAATGAAAACAATCACAGACGTGGCGATTCGGGGTAACAACGTCCAGTATTGTCACAAATATTATTTAATCAACGCTAACACAAACGCTATATCATTCACAGTGTCACAGTGATATGGATGGAACACTTTGGGTTGTTTCTTCTGACCCATTTTCCTATTGAACATTTTTCTATTGAACAGGAGAAACAACCCTTCAAGTGAACCATTCATATGTACTGCATATCTGGCATCAAATTCGGAATTAGCATATATTTACAAAAATCAATAAAGTTTACAAGGTTTAAGTGCTCTATTTTCTGGCAAGCGCATGGCGTGCGGCGAGCCGTCATAATCAATGGCGTAGCGTATGGCGCACTGGGCGTGGCTACTGAATTTTGCTATTTTCGGACCAGAGGCGAGGAGCGCTCAGCTCACAGTGATCTGCGCAGGTTGAAAAGGCTGGGTTAAAGGTTGTGCTGAAGCTCACCCGCTGATAAATATTCAGCGGGTGTGCTTCAGCTGGATTCAACCATAGCTAATCAAATTACCTCTTCGTTTTGACCATGTCGGGCTATCCCGCAAACACGTGGTTCAGTGAAAAACCATAACAAAACACGCCCATGGAGTCCACACACTGTCAATTTTCCGACTATGGAATCTTAAAGGTGACAAAAGTCGCTAATAGGTTATCTGGATTGTGAAAAATAATTTCCTTAGCCTCCAATCAGTTGATAAAATAAATTTTAAAAATAATAATTTTACTCTCCCATTTATCATCTACTGTCTCTTTTTATTCATTTTGAACTCTTCGCTTTCCATATTTTCTCGGTTCTATCATACGTTTATTTATCTATTTCCCATTTTCCCCATGCAACATATCCCATTTTCCTTGTCACATTTATTAATAACTTTTGTCGCCTTTAGGATTGTGCATTGGAAGACGATATCTATTTTGCATGGATTTATTTAGCATTGATTTAATGTAATGTAATTTGAGTTGAGAGGTCTGGTTTTATCGCTATACGTGCAATAAGAGTTAATGTATGTACCAAGTTTGTCATTCTTCTCATTACAGATGGGTGTATAAAACAATACAGTACCCCTGGGACCACAGTGCAGTATAATAACAGCCACACACAATTAAAAACATAAATAAATACAGGGATTAACCTAACATAAAAAATTAAAAAGACAACAGACAATAAATGCAAAGTATACATTTTTCCTGCTTGGGGATTTATTTCAAAATCAGATTGGACCGCATATGATCCACAAAATGGTTGATTGTATTTTTAATAGGTTCCTGCACACATTGCTCGGGAAAGCCTCGAAATTAGCAACTCGCCACATGCTGTGGTGCGATATGCACCGTAAACGTGGTTTCACCTGGCGGGCAGCGCCAGCGCGAATTGCAGTCTATCCCAAAATTCCATTTCACTGGACTAAAATTGAACTGGGCTGCTCCATCTTGACGGACACACCCCCCCCCCCCCAACAGTGGCTTCCCTCCCACTTCAGCGCACGGCAAGTCACCGAATTACCAAACGGGCTCAGATGCGTGCATATATCCGTGACGAAATTGCAACTTCGCCAGTGATGGCTCACCACCGGGCCGAAAATAGAGCCCCAAATTTGCACGTTCACTGCTCGATCTGGACTGACACACCTTCACCTTCTGCCCACTACGGCGCACGACGAGTCATGTCACTTCGCCAATGCTCTAGCTCGCCATACGCCGGCCGGAAAATAGAGCCATGAATATCAAGCTCAGTGTACTTACGCCTTTTTTGCGCCAAACTCAATTGAAGGTTTTCACTTACGCCTTTATGTTTTCAACCTATATTGTTAAAAAACTAAACATCAGTGACCTTTTCCTTTTACCGCTTGACAGAGATATGGTATACTTCCAAGTATACATGCTCACTGTATATGGCCTGTTGATGTTTAATCCATATTTGCGCTAATATTGTAGCCTATATTTTCAATAGGAATGCTGCCATTTTATTACTAAAGTATATTTTCTAATGATTTCCTTCTAAAATCATGGGGTTTGTTTAAAGACAAAATATGGTCACATTCAGAGGTAACCTGTTAAAGGTATTCCATTAGCATTTGTACTTTCATATTTCAGGAGGATTTGTAGGGAGGCCGAAGGCAATAATAACATCTTTTTCACCCCACTTGACCTATACCATTGATTTTTGTGTAAAAACTTACATCCTTCTTCTAATTATTTATAGCCTCTACAGACAGCATTTGTGCCACAATATTGTTGTTGACACAAGTCAAATGTTACACTTGCCCTAGCACATGTTCTAGCAAAATCAGTTACTTTAGCTTTATTCAGTAATTTAATGAAATAATTCAAACATTTTTAAATAATAATTTGAGCCAAAACATCTTATTCAAATCTTTAATCTTGAATTAGCCGTATTCATATTGAATAATGTTGAGTGTGGATCTTTCTTGAATGTAGCTACTGAGATACTCAGATGTCCATTTTTAGGTTAAAGTGGCATAAGAGAAATACAGTATATGGACAGTATACGAGTATAAGTCACTTTCATGCCTCCAAAACAGATATTTCTAGATAAATCTAGATGTATATGTGGTATCAGCTTATTTTTGACAGACAGAAAGGAAACACTGGAAAATGAGGAGAGTGAGTGTCATCATTCTGTCTTGTTGCTGATTGGTTGAATTTGAAGTGCTATACATTTGCACCCGTTTTACAGTTGCCCACAAATTCCCAAATTTACTGTGTTTTCTATAAACAATAGTTTTACTCAAGTAAATTATTCAGGAAAATTCTGCTCATTAGTCTTTTATATTTTCTAATTTTGTCCAATTACCGTACATCTCCCTGGTCCATAGATTAGGGCTTTTGTTTTAAGCTCAATCGTGCACGAATCACCTACAAAACTAGCTGTCTAGCTAACATTAAATTCATAAGCAAAATTTACAATCAAAAAGTCTGTCTGGCGCACTAACCTTACTAACATAGTGAAAAGCCATGCCCACCTGCAAGTTCAGTGGTTTGTCATTTGACTCTTTCAACAAAACTACAAGACAAATAATAAAGGTATAAATGTACACTCAGAAGGAGAGGGACCTATATACAAAATTTTTCAACTCTCAGTCAAATGAGACGCAGGGGATAGGCTCGTAAAAGTGAGTATTGTGTTGTATACTATTGCGCCACCAGGTGACCAATCTGTGCTTTATTTTAAGTGAAGCAAGAGCCATTGAAACAAGTTTGGTTAGCCTCCGGTGTAATTAGATAGTAGAGGTCAAGAGAAAAAAAAATAATCCTAACAAAAGCAATAGGTTTTCGCCTGTGGTGCTTGGACCCCTAAACAATAAAAAACATTTCTGAAAAGAATTCTAACAAAAACTGTAGCGTTCTAGAATCTGCTATGCTGGGACCTTATATTGTAGTGGTACCATCCTATTAATGTGAGTTACTGATTTATGAACTGACAAACCTGTGAGACCTAATGCATTCTGTGTTGTTGGTAATAACCTGTGTGCAGCCACAAAGCTAAACTACAACAAGCAGTACTACAGAAATGTCAGCAGGTTTTCCTGTGGAAAACGGGATTGAAGCTAAACATAGTGCATCAGTAGGTATACCGTAAACTGACTTTCTTCTTTGCTACATTTTTTCCCTTCAGCATCATGTGGATTCAAGATTTCACAAATTATGTGGCTGATCAAACTTATTTTTTTATTGATCTAAAGTTAAGAAACACCACGCTTGTCATCGATGGCAACAGTTTGTACCGCAGATTGTATTTAGTTTCACACTTTGATCACCAGCATGGGGGAGAGTATGACTCCTTTTCTGATCGCATCCGTACATTTTTTGGGGCCCTCTTCGCCTGCAACATACGCCCCTTTGTTGTGCTGGATGGCAGTATGGATCACACTGACAAGAAGTTCAAAAAGCTCAAGCAGCGAGCCCAGACTAACATTACAGTGGCTCACGCCCTGTCAACAGGATCTCGGGGGACAAACCTACCTGTCCTCGGTAAAACAGTATTCAGGCAGGTCTTGTCTGATCTGCAGGTGCCATTTGTTCAATGCATTGCAGAGGCTTCAAGGGAAATAGCATCCCTGGTCAACCAGTGGAATTGTCCAGTGCTGACAATGGACAGCTTCTTCTACATCTTTGATTTGAAGGTAGGGTGCATCCCCACACGTTATTTCTGTTGGGACAACGTGAAAGTGAATAAGAAAACCTCTGAGAGGTACATAGATGCTCGGCTCTTCTCCATCAACAGATTCTGTACTCACTTCAACCACATGAACAAAGAGCTTCTACCACTGTTTGCTACCATGGTCGGCTATACTGCCATGGCTTGCCATGATTACATTTTTTTGCAACAAGTTATGAAGACGTTCTTCATTCAGGCCAATTTCCCAGAGCTGCCACGCAACTCCAAAGATAGGACCCATGATTGCATTGAAAGCCTCCTCCACTGGTTGGCTCACTTCACAGATCCACAGATGGCCCTGGAAGGGGTGCTGGAGATTATCGGAGGTGCCCACAACAGGAGGTATGTCCACTCCCTCCTCTCCTCTGGAATGCAGCAGTACAGGCTCTCTGCCAGCAACCTGGCTCCATTCTTCACAGAGGGAGCTCCACTGTCCAACCTGCCAGACCCCATTATAGCCCTACCTCCATGGATTCTACTGGCACTGGCTAAGGGGCAGCTGGGCTTCTTCATCCTAAATGTACTGGTGTTGCGGAGGGTGATGTTGTACACTCCGGTTGAGGATTTCCAGCTGCCAAGTTGCAACACAACCTCGCAACCCATTCGCCAGGTTCTATACGGCCTGCTGCTTGATGGGAGGCAGAGACAGAAGCAAACTGACAAAAGGCCGGACATGAAGACAGGCCCTGTGGATGCAAGCCAGGTGAACTCGTGTTTGGCTTACTGTGTACAGGAGTTTGGGAGACAGGGTCTGTTTCTCACATCATCTTCTGTTCCAGCTGTCTTGACAAAAAATATCCTGGACTTGCCTCTAGAGTTCCTGAACGAGGTAATGAATACCATCTACCCTCATAACATAATCACCTTCATTGTTCTATTGTCTAAACCTTAAAAACCGTGGCCTCATTTATAAAAAGTAATTTCGATCAAATTTGATCATACATTTGGCATACGTAGAAAATCACGACAAAGTACTGATTTATAAAATTTCAACGTGACTCCATTTGACCGTGGAAACGGTCGTAGCTCCATGTCAGGTCTTCACTTGACGTGTGCACATTTGCTGCTGGTTATGCCAAAGTATTGCAGGCTTGAGATCCGCACGTAAACGCTTATTGGTGTTGAAAATTAAACTTTCTATGAGATGTATGTGACCAGTTAGCCCCAGGGTGCAATTACAGAGCTCATTCACTTGCGTTCAATTTGAAGTTAATTTGAGATTTATAGGCAGAAGTACATATGACAGACGTACGCTATTTTAAACAACCGCAGCTAATGTTATAAATAATGCTTACTTCCATTTAAAGAAATGTGCTTATGTGAAAGTTAAAGATGACATCCAAGTACTTTTTTTTATTTTATAAATGAGGCCCCATGACCGCCTTTCAGTTGCTATGTTACCAGAAACCTGATACACCACTCCTGAGAGCTACTGGGATGACATTTATAAAAAATGCTATTTGGACGGCACACCCACCTTTTGCACTTGTTCTTAGTGCGCTTTACTGCAGTTGGGACTAACTCAAAGCAATGCATAGCCACAGTGTCAGCCAGAAAAGGGGGGGGGTTCAGTCAGCAGAGAGCTCCCAGTTGTGATTGGCTGACTGGCACTGTGGTCTGTCTGCATCCGCTGTACATGAACTACAGACTTCCCATGCAATGGCTGCAGTGGTGTAGTATGGTGATGCCTTTTTGTCGTAATGTTTTGGCTGCTGCATTTTGAACATGACACATTTGATTTTAAATACATTTTGTGCTCTGGGAAGCAGGGCAGGAATCTATCTTGAAAATAAATGACTATATTACTTACATGGTGCATAATAGATTAGGCCAGGCTAAACAATGCAATCCTTAGTGTTCTTTTGGGAATCCACCAGAAGAATCACAGTTTTTCTTGCGTACAGCTATAATGTTTTTTTTTAAATTATATGTGTTTAACATTGAACTGTTAAATCTCTTATATGCCATGCAGTGTAATGCTATGTTAATTGTTAGAACAATTTTGTTCTGACCATCCGGGTGTGTAGGCTACTGGAACACAGGACAGGCAATGTGCTATAATGGTCAGTTTAATCTCCCTATCTTGCAGGTGTTGGTACCGGTCCGGCTTGAGGTCCTTTTGGAGACACTGGAAGTGAAACCCTCTTTGCTGCCGCTTGTGCCCTCTCACCTACATTTGCCTGTGTGTGTCACCTGTTATTGGTTGACTCACGCTCAGCCCAGACCAGAGCTGCAGCATCTTCAAGCCTTGCTGCTGGGATTTGTGTTTGGAGAGTCTAGTAGAATGAAGACCCAGAAAGGTATGTTACCTGTAATTTAAGTACTGGGATGGCAGGTATGGCACCCGCCAAGTTACGGCGGATTTTATGCCTACACAGCACCGAGAGTTCACTACTTTTCAGGTTTCATAAAAAAGAGTGGCGGCTGCTAATACAGGGCACTTGGGCTTCGCTCCTCCTATAAGTCATTGCATTGAATTCCCCTCCCTCCCAAAATAACTAATGAAGAATTAGGCTATTCAGTAATATAAATAAATTATTCAAAAGTATTTAGTAATAAAAAAGTAACCATGAAACTAAGTTGAGTGCTTTCAGCGATAAAATGTGTTATATTGCCGTTTTCGATGCCCTGACCCCGGTTTTGGAAATGTCCCCGATTTTTCCTCCACATGGAAACAACAAATAACCCCGTTTTATCCAATTAGATTTGCCGTCTTGTGTGTGTAATTTTACTGCAGATCTAGTTGTTGTTGCCATGGGCCGCTACATTTGCCATAGCCACAGAACTGTGGCCATAGCCTATGACATGTGAACAAGTGGGTGAATCTTCCCGCTCTCCCTCCACCTCAGCTAGTCGATAGCTATTTCATTAGCAGCAGGCAGCAGGTTATTGTCAGGTAGGTTCATGCACCACTAACTTTACAATCGATTAAATACATTGTTAAATTTTTTATTTTCATACGTTATGTTACCTGATCATAATCAGTGTTCGTGAGTTTAACGTTAGCTAGCTTAACAAAGGAAACCCACTGGGCACTAGAGGTCTATTAGATCATCTAAAGAGCGACAAAATCAGATCTAAGCATCTAACGCCCTGAAACCCACCAGACGCGGAAGCGCACAGACGCTTATTGCGCATGCAGATTTGAGCAGAACTGAACCCACCAAACGCGCAAGTGTACAGACGCTTATTGCTATTTTGATTCTGTAGTAACTTAAATCGATACAGTGATATCAGTATAATAATAACAGAATTAAGCATAGTCTTATATATACTATAATAAAGAAAAAACATTATAAAAACGGGAATAACTGATTATATGCAAAATGTATGACTTGATTTAACTTCATCCATCCCACAATGGTGATTGACTCCGTTCCCTTTTTCATTAGGGCCTATATTAAAATATAATGTGTATTAAAATAATTAATAACAATAGTAAAACTATTAGTAGGTTGAAAAACATTAATATGTGGTGATGTGATGCAGATATTGTGCATATACAATGTATTTCTATGAGCTTGCGCATGCGGATGCCCAGAGCGGAAAAATCCGCTCCATGTCCGCGAGCCGTCCGCACGCCAGCCGTGCGCGTGCGGCCAGTGAGAACCGTGGCTATTTGTTAGCAGAAGTGAAGCGCAGCAGTGTGCGTGCATATGTGAGTGCGTGTGCATGCGCTTGGGCGTCTGGTGGGTTCGGAGCGTAATGCTGTGTTCAAATGATCTCGGAAGTCCGAATATTTCCGACTTACGAGAAGAAAAAACTATTTGCACGTTCAAATCGTCTTTTCTTCTCGGAAGTCAGAAATATTCAGACTTCCGAGATCATTTGAACACAGCATCAAGGTTAGCCTTCCAATAACTGAGGTTCTCACCATGTTGCTACTACGTCCTCAACGTCAAATGAAGACGTCACTAGTCTTTCACTTGTCACACTGTGGCAACGTTATTATGTGATGTCGCTGGAACGAAAAAAAGCGACCGTTCAGGGACGTCGTCACAACGTCAAAATAACCTGCAGAAGACCTTAAGGTAACCAATAACTGACATTTTCACAACGTTGCTACTACGTCCTCACGACGTCCTCAAAATATCAAATGAATACATCGCTAGTACGACGTATGGAAGTCTCACTTGTCACGTTGTGGCAACGTTATTGTGTGATGTCACTGGAACGAAAACGTGACCGTTACAACGGCTTTTGGCTAACTGGGTTAATACTTCTCACAGTTCAGGTAGGCATAATAGCCCTATACATGGGTAACCCCAAATAGCCTTTGTTTAGATGTCCAAAGTTCCAAAGCGGCCATAATTTTGTACAGAAAATATGTTGCTTTAATTAATAAAACGTTTTTGAAAAACTGTTTGTTGTTATTGATATTCAAGAATCTCAGCCAATAGTATGCTAGTGGACAATGCCATGGTGCGGAAAGATAGTTTTATATGACATATGGATGCCGGTAGCCTGTAAACTAAGTACGGTCGCATATTTGATAATAGCCTACTGGTTTTTTAGACTGGATTTTCCGGGAAACCCGGGAGTGTGGTGTTATAATCCCGGGTTTAAAAAAAGATAATTTCCGGGAAAATATTAAACACTACTTCAGAATAACTTGAACCAACATATAACAAGTTTCACTATGGTTTCAAGTTCAACATCAATACACACACTTGGCTACCTACCAAGCTACAGTTTGCATATTAGGCTACTACAAATTTAATCAATGGTCGCATAGGCTAAATTAATCTATTCACGGCATGTTTTAATAAAGCACAGTAACCCCTTAGTGCAGATGGCATATTTGGTAAATCATGGGGGTACTCTGTTTAAGGCTTTATAACTCCAGGTGTGAGCATCACATAAACTTGGTAAATGGCTTAAATGAAACAAAACCGGTGTACCATTTTTTGGTACAAACTTAGATTTGTTTATTTTCATAATTTAAGTCAAAATAAAGTGCCGGAAATGCAAGCAAAACTGTGCAAAAAATGCAACAAAATATATATTTCTTCAAAATACTGAGAGCTACATAAGTGAAACAGATAAAACTACACATTTCCTGGATCATAAACTCCTTGTCCACAAGCATTCAATAATCGCAGGGTGATATACAGAACTACTAAAGATCTATGACACGAAATGTAAGCAGTGTAGCCTGATGTACCCAGGGTCTCCAAACCTATCCAAATTGGCTAAAATGTGAATAGCTGTAAATCTTAAACTAATCATACATTTCAGTGCAAATCAACCGTTTTGACTCATTTAACTCACCTTTTTATCATTTTCATGTGGGAATTATTTTGGATCAGTACAGGGGGGTGGATATCTAGGTGTCCAATAACCTACCCAAAACCTCTCCGAGAAATTATTAAAAACCCTTTTGTCCTTTATAAAGCATATACATTTTACCTTACGATCACTTAATGGATGAAAACATTGATATTGCACAGTTTCAGTTCAGTGTTTGATGCCAAGTGTGCCATTTTTTCACCATTATCCTTCATATACTGCTTCATCCTGTGCGGTGCCTTCGTGGCCAATATGCACTCATCAATGGCACGGTCTTCAGTTTGCTGTAAGGATCTGGTCCTGCAGTGGCTTCACTCTGAACAGTAGAGGGCACTGCTGGAGTGGCAGAGGTGGAGGGTCAAGCATGTTATAGGAACAAATTACATAATGCAGAAGCATTATAACACTGTGGTACACACAGCTAAATATGAAATCATTCACTCTTGTACTTCAGTAAACACTTTCTTCTGTATGCTACATTATGTTATATTTTGTTGCATGCTCTAGGATGGCATTACTCTGTAGTGTGTTTCACAACTGTTGCTTATTTATTGTATTTATTTATTTTACATTCATCTTGCACACATCTGGACACAGTACATTTGAATACATATTTTCCATTCCCTAAGTGAAAAGCATCACCCATGGATATACTAATACCCCATAGAGTACATTATGCACAAAGAAATTACAATACAATAAAATAATATCGGAAAACACTACCAATGTTCTAGCTTCACGGCAAATCGAGGCATAAAATAAACTCCTAAAAAAAAGTTTGGAAACGTTATTTCGGTCGATTATTCCTCCCCTTTAATAATACCAATTGGTATTGTATTTTATATCGTTGGAAAGCCTGATTAGTCACCTTTGCAACGAGGTACAACTTGTAAGGATCATGCATTCGTGGAATGAGCAACACAGCTAACCGTGTGGGTAGCGGCCCAAAAAAATGTGCCAAAATCCCCTGCAATATTCTTCTGTTGGTATTCACTCTCGTTTTGAGCTTCAAGTGCTGGCAGGTGTATGCCAGTCACAGGTGTGTGACCAGGCTGGTGACCAGCATGAGGAGGAGGTGCCAAGCTGTTGTGGCTGCGTATGGATCTTCCACACGCTACTGAGGTCCCTGACAGTGTAAAATGAATAAAGTGTAAAAATGGCCAATATGTGTTGTTATTTCCTTATTACTGTGGGAGAGTGCAACCATCCAGTCCACCAAGCAACTCAAAACGAGAGTGAATACCAACAGAAGAATATTGCAGGGGATTTTGGCAAATTTTTTTGGGCCGCTACCCACACGGTTAGCTGTGTTGCTCATTCCACGAATGCATGATCCTTACAAGTTGTACCTCGTTGTAAAGGTGACTAATCAGGCTTTCCAACGATATAAAATACAATACCAATTGGTATTATTAAAGGGGAGGAATAATCGACCGAAATAACGTTTCCGATCATTTTTTGAGGAGTTTATAACGTACGACTGAGCAACCAAACAGAACAGCGCTAAAATACTCAATTTCATTGTGAATGCTATGAATTCTAACAAAGCAGGCCACCACGAGCCACTACGGGAACGGCACGAACACAATATCAATACATTACAGTTATTTGGCAGACGCGTTTATCCAAAGCGACGTACAATAAGTGCATATTGAACGAAGCAAAGTCACGAAAGCGCTACTTTCTCACAACGTAGAAGCTATCGCTAGTAGTACTCAACAGAATACAGTCAGCTATACATTCTAAGCGATGAGATAGCTAAACCAAATAGAAAATAAAAAATAAACGGAAAGAACGTACTATATTATTTGCCTTATACATGTAGTTATTCAAGGTGGAGTCTGAAAAAGTGTGTTTTCAAATATGTTCAGCATTATTAGCAGGCTAACAGTGGTCTATTACGACCGATGCAAATACAAAAATAACGACAATATAGCACGCAGTGGAAAAACGAATGTATATAATCAAAATATTACAAGCAGTAATACTTACATGTCGAGGAGGATATCTTCCCCATATTGATAGGCACCTCTTCCACAGAATCTATGCTACAGGGATTAGAAGAATCTCTGTTGTTGTCCTCATCTGACCGACTTCGGGGAAAACTACTAAAAAGTCACATCAAAGTTGCGCGCAGTTTTATAGCGTAACACCAATTGCGTCATACCAAATGCGTCATCTGCGCATTCTTGCGTAAAATTGTCGTGATATAACAAGTATTGCAGTTACGCTCGCCCTTAAATAGTTAATCCAAGCTTTCATTTACACATGTAAATTACTTTTGGGAAGCTTGTCGTGCCTTCTATTGGATAAAACAATTGTCGATCAAACCAGAATAAAATTGCAAGCGTCACAGCCGTGCAATCAGGAAGGGGGTGTTACGCAGAGCTAGTTTCGTTTGTCTAATAGTGTTCCAATGCGCTGTGTATTTTTCAAACGGATTGTCCAAGACAATAAATGACCACGGAATCTTGAAAGGGACATATCTACGCTTAAATCCACAGGAGGATTGCACACGAATTCCATATTTAATAGCAGATATTGATAGTAGAATGGCATTGTATGATTTCACTTGTTTATGTCGGTATTGATTGAGCAGCGATTTGCACCGCTGTATTTGCATACGGTCGGGCTATTGGTGGGTTTATCTGGTTGCTGGACGGAATTCTGATATGATATGATGAATACATATATTTATGAACTCCCAACATAGACGCTATTGCCCACTATGTCACGCATGGGTAGGTATAGGCTGGGTGGGGAGTGCTTGTTAAATGGACTTGCTACGGAAAGATAGTGACACTTAGAAAATACGCATTGGCCAGAAATCGTTGCGAATCGTCTACCAATAAAGTTAAAATACCGCGTTTGGGTTTTCCACTAATAGTTTGGCTGCAGGAGCAACGCGTGTCTCAGTTGCGTAAAACTGTCTCGCAGGCGAGAAAAAATAGACTATCTGCACTAAGGGGTTACAGCATGCACCAGAAGAGTTTTAGATCAGAAATAGTTTAACATTTTCTGTCTGTGACTCCTGGCGTCTCTCTCCTCTCACTTGCCCTGCTCTGCGGTCTGATCGAGGGCGCGATTAACACACCCGTTTTCTGGAAATCGGCCTTTTTTTAGGGCCGGGCTCAGTAAAAATATCTGATCTCGGACTGGATTTTCAGGCCCGTTGAGAACTCTAGTTCTCATGAGCAGTAGGCTAATTGATAGCTAGCTAGCTGGAAGCTGTGGTGAGAGGCTTCCCAGTGAGCATTTTCTGGTGACTATGGTAGTCTAATGGTCTAATAGACGTCTAAAAATAGTTCAAAAGTGAAAGTTTTTTCAACGTATATTTGTAGATGTCTATTAGAGGTTCACATTTCGTGTTACGTTCTCGTGAGGGGACGGGACCCAAATGCAAGACTCAGAGACGGCTCAAGGGAAAACTCCGGGCACCAAACTCAAGGGCAACAAACAGTGGACATTTTATGACATTATTAAAAATAAAACCAGTTACCTTAGCATACATTAGTGTGGCTAGCTAGCCAGCACTGGCATAAGGCATTGGTGATAATTGTCAAGGTTAGCTGGACGGGTAATTACTAATGCATTCTCTCTTATGTTATAACGCTAGCTGGAAGAGCTGTACCATATAGACTAGAAAAAATAGCTGTAACGTTACACAGAACTGCTGTATTGATACCCGAAAGACAATTTTTTTGCTCTGTATTTCTGGCTCACTCTTACCCCAGTTAGCCCCTAAGATAACTTCCACAGACCCATGACAGAGGCGGCAGTGTGGTATAATGGTTAAGGAACTGGGTTTGTAACCGAAAGGTTGCAGGTTCGATTCCCAGGTCGGACACTGCCGTTGTACCCTTGAGCAAGGTACTTCACCTGCATTGCTTCAGTATATATCCAGCTGTATCAATGGATGCTATGTATAAATGCAAAAAAAAAAAGATGTGTAAGTCGCTCTGGATAAGAGCGTCTGCTAAATGCCTATAATGTAATGTAATGTAATGACAGATCATGGTAAATGGTAAATGGACTGCACTTATATAGCGCCTTTATCCAAAGCGCTTTACACCCGTTCACACACACATTAACACACCAATGGTGGCAGCTGCCATGCAAGGCACTAGCCTGCTCATTGGGAGCAATTTGGGGTTCAGTGTCTTGCCCAAGAACACTTCGACATGTGGACAGGAGGAGTCGGGGATCGAACCACCAACCCTGCGATCAGCGGACGACCCGTTCTACCTCCTGAGCCACAGCCGCCCACGGATCATCGTTAATTTCATCCCCAGACACTTTACAACTTTATATGACTGGGTTGTAGCTAGCTAAATTAATATATGTATATAACTAGCATAAATCACACAGTAATAGCTTATAACGGTTCACGTTACATTTACAAAGCACCTCAAGCGCCTTTGGTAGCCTTTTTACAATAACGTTACATGCACGCAGCTAGGGTTGCCACCCATCCAGGTTTTGCATTGAGTGTCCTTGTTTTTGACTGTCCCAGAAAATCCAGGTAATTCTGTCATTTATAGGCTTACTTGGCTTGTGGTAAATGTAGCCTCATGTTATTTATTTATTTATTTTGTGAAATGCGCTGTCCAGGTTTTTTATGAGTTAAAGTTTGCAATCCTACATGTAGCGACCTAAATGATCATGAATACAGGCAAGATACATGCCATTTAAGTAAGTAAGTGTTTATAACTTTAATTCCTTATGCAATATTCATATCCAAAGTATATTCAATAGGTTTGTTCAGGAAGTCACGAAAGGAGACCCATGGATATCACAACAGATTTTATGAATTCTGTAGAGTTCCTAGTGTTTGTTACACAAGGCTACAGCAGGTGCGTTACCTTGAAAACGCCAAGTTTTTAAAAGTAACCTAATGTTAGCTAGCTCTATAGATCTTCGACCGACATTTGAGCCAAAATGTCATGCGTTTGCATGTGTGTATGCATTTCTCTAGATTTAATTATGCTTCATGAATTTATACATTATCTATTATCATCACCAGTTATTTATAACAAATAAATGATACCTTAACCAAAAACGCCAAGTTGCTCACGCATACAAAGTGCATACAATAAAACTAACAAAGTCCAGGCCTGCCATTAAAAGCATTGATATCAAAATGAGGCCAAGATACAACAAACATTACTGGCTATCTTAGCTCAGACAAATTATACAAGCACTATTCCAAAGCAATGCTACCCAATTGTTCCTGAATTATCTCATTTAACTTGGCCCTGTGTTTTTTCATCTTACCATCTGGAGAGAATGTGGTCATTCAAACTTTGTGTCACATCACGGTTTCAAATCACAAAAAATGCCTCAAGGAAGAAGTCATCATTTAAATTAATGTTGTAAACAGCTGAGGAACATTCCAGAAAGGATATGTTTAGGCTTATACTTGTTGTCAAGTTAATTTTACTTTTAAGTTTTAAATTTCTACTTTCTAGATAGATAGATTAATAGAATACTTTATTATCCCCATGGATACATTTTCTAGCAACATTCACATTTACAAACAGACATTTATCGCAAGATACACAACTATTTGCACTAGAGAATGGGGGGGGGGGGGGGTTGAAGACATATATACATATATACAAATATTTAGGCCTACTAAATAAATATAAAATTTTACTAACATATCCTGTTTGCCCCATTAATGTACTGTATATTTGATGGTCAGATGAGGAAAGTCAGTCCATTTGTGAACACAATTTTCTGAACAAAATATGAATAATAATAAAAAAAATTCCATCATGGCAGGTGACCTGGTATATAAAAAAACTAAAGAAACCATGCATAATTTCAGAGACTTGTCTTTGTTGTGTTAGGACAGACAGAGTGGTGCCGGGACATGAAGGCAGTCTGGAAGAGGCTGAACCGGTTGCATCCGGAAAGACAGACGAAGGCAGAAAGACAGACGAAGGCGAAAAGACAGACGAAGGCGGAAAGACAGACGAAGGCGGAAAGACAGACGAAGGGGCCTGACCCAGATGTGGCCCACACGTTTTGCCAATGGCAATCCTGCCTCCGGATGAGCCTCCTCCTGAACCAACTGCTTTGCTTTCCTCTGCCCGAGCCTGAGTGTGCCTGGTATGCAATAACCTCTCACCCCACCATCTCTGTCAGTTTTGATCTATTACGTTCAGATTCACCAGTTTTTAATAAACACATATATATATAATGCTGTGTTTTCTGTGCCTGAAAATGATTTTGGGTTACTTGCTGTTCCCCGGTCTAGCTTATTTGCACAGGTTTAGGATTTATTTTCGTCGCAATACGGTATCGGTAAGAATATACAAAGTCCAAGCATCTAGTTTGTAATTTAATAGAGCACACAACACAACAACATGAGAACAATCCAGGGTTATTACTATATTTAGGTGTGGTTTCCTGGGTATGAGGGAGAATAGAGTACTCAAGTGAGTACGTCAGACGTGGGCGGAGTTTCAGAAGTAAATTCCCTATGGAAGATTAGAATGGGCTTCAGAGTCTATTTCTTGAAATCTGATTAATAGAATGAGCCGAAACGTTCCTGGATTAGCCTGTGTGTTATAAGAATATAGACCATACATCGCATGTTCCAATTTAAAAAAAAATTTAAAGTAATGGATTAATGATTGTAGTTCAGCTTGTAGTCGACTTTAAAGGGTAACAAAGCACTAAAACAACTTATTTTAGATGATAACTGATACATTTGTTTTTTTCTAAGTATTACTGATTGATCCTGGTCCAAATATTGACAAATTACTGCAGTCAGCACAAAAAAGCGAATGATTGTATTGGAAAGAAAAAGTTGTCTCTATTGGTCAAAAAAATACAAACTGCACAAAAATTTAATCACAATTTATTAATTTTCCATACACACACACACTCTCTCAAATTGTTGTTCAAAAATATAATCCACAATTGTATTTACCATCCACACACACACCTCTCTCAATTTGTGTTCGTAGATATAATCCCCAAGTATGTGTTTTCCATCCACACACAAACACCTCTCAACTTGTGTTTCATAAATCATCATTTGGATGAATGCAAAAATTATATTCACAAATGCAAATAACATTTACAGATATGTTTCCAATGTTCACATGTACAAATCAAAAGCTTGGCTTGCGAACTGGCGAATCTACATTTGCCATTCGAAGGACACGCTTGATCTGCTTGGATTTACGGACAGAATTTTGAGACAAATATTCCGCTGTTTTTCACCGTGTCGATTCACGCTCGCTTAATTTGCGATTCGTAAACTAAACTTCGTCTTCTTTGGTGCTACATAACACGACGGTGTGTGTGTCGGCTCATCAGCGCCACTTTTAGAACAAGTGGCCAAAATTGCACATTATCTTTAAGAAGTGGATTCATGGTAAATTTAATTAAAACAACCGACTTTTGAGTTTATTTAGGTTGTAAAGTTAACCCCCACGCTAATCTTGCGATGGCAAGTTTTTTAAACAGTCATTGCACAAAACTCCTATCAGTTTGCATGTCGCTAGCTAGCTAGATTACATTACACAGGGGTAGGTCCATACACAGTAGCTACATAACTCTTTTGCCCCTCATGGAAAAGATTATGTAAAACAAACTCAACCATGTGAAGTATTGTAGCCAATTAAATTCATTTGACAGCTATTCTCACTGATGTCTCCTGTGAAATCTTTCATTTGTTCAACTAGCTAGCTAGTAGATAAGACACCTAAATGAAAATGATAATTCAAATTGCATGGAGTGCTCTCCTTATTTTAGCTCATAGTGTTGTACTTCCTAGTTCCTATCAATGTACGGACCTACCCCTGTGTAATGTAATCTAGCTAGCTAGCTACATGCAATCTGATAGGAGTTTTGTGCAATGACTGTTTAAAAAACTTGCCATCGCAAGATTAGCGTGGGGTTAACTTTACAACCTACATAAACTCAAAACTCGGTTGTTTTAATTAATTTACCATGAATCCACTTCTTAAAGATAATGTGCAATTTTGGCCACTTGTTCTAAAAGCCGACACACACACCGCCGTGTTATGTAGCACCAAAGAAGAAAAAGTTGAGTTTACGAATCGCAAGTTAAGCGAGCGTGAATCGACACGGTGAAAAACAGTGGAATATTTGTCGCAAAATTCTGTCCGTAAATCCAAGCAGATCAAGCATGTAGATTCGCCAGTTCGCAAGCCAAGCTTTTGATTTGTACATGTGAACGTTGGAAACATATCTGTAAATGTTATTTGCATTTGTGAATATAATTTTTGCATTCATCCAAATGATGATTTACGAAACACAAATTGAGAGGTGTGTGTGTGTGGATGGTAAATACAATTGTGGATTATATCTACGAACACAAATTGAGAGGTGTGTGTGTGTGGATGGTAAATACAATTGTGGATTATATTTTTGTGCTTGTTTATTTTTGATAGAAATCTACCTCCATAGAAATTTCATCCAGCTGACGTATTCCTCCTGGTGACGAAATAGAAACCTGTACAACATGATAGTTCGGTGGCTACACCCTGAAGTTTTGGAGCGAGGGTGGGCAGTGCAGTAGTTGATCTGCGTGGAGAGGAGATAGAGCAAGCGATATAGCTAGCTTACTGTTTAAATTTTTAAAATATTCTAGTTATAACTTATTTATTTTTGGTATATATTTTTATAATTAGCTTGATAGTCCCTTTTTGATAGTTCATTTTTCAGTCTAGCTTAGCAAATAGCTAGCTAGTTTTTAAGGCTACTTTATTAAAAATAATGTATGAAGCATGAAAACTGCATATTTGACAGGAACGTGGAGAGCTACTCTCTGCGTTGCATGCATGGTGTGGATATTACCTGTATTTTTATGCTAAAACAAAACTGAATTTTACGTTCTGACGAGGTAAGTGACGTATATATTGTTTGCTTTGTCCACACTGCCCTTGCTGGCCTGTTTATGTAGAATATTTTTTGTAAACTATTATTCGTGCTGCAGGACACCGTTCAGTGTGAGCTGCAGTGCTGACTATGCATGAGAGCAGTTATTTACATTTTGTAAGTCACTTTTTTAAAATATTGTTGAATTTATGTTTTAGGGTATATTATTGCTATATGTTGTATTTTCTGCAGAAAGAGGGGATTTTGGTCAAATAGTTGAGCCAGGAGTTGTAGTATATGCATGCTACATGTTTACCTTTGCAACATACATGCCTAACAGAGTGGAATAAAGCAGCCGCTGCTAGTGCTGTTTAGAGTAGAATTTAGCTTTTGGCTACTAGTGAAAAAAAAATAGCTGGGGCGTAGTTTGATACCTGGAGCTCAGCCCCTATAGTATTACCTTATTACGCCCAGATTTCGGCATTTTTCGAATTTCAAAAGGGGGCGTGGTCTAGCGAAACCATCGTGTTGTTACTCTTTAAACAGCTGGGGGCGCCTTTTTCGAATTGTTTTCAATGAGTTTTAACTGTTTTGTAGGCTTCAAAACGCGAGGAGCACTACCTGTCTTGTGTTTAAAGCCTACTCTGAAAAAGGCGTTGGATTCATCTTTTTTTGCTGTTGCTAGGCAACCGAACTCCACTCCTGTCAATCACATAGCTTACGTTGTTAACGGTGTTAGCTAGCGAACTAAGTTTGCCCGAACGTTCGCTTTGTTATTTGTCTTTAAAAAGCTGTATAAGCGGAGTGCCTTGGATCATTGTATCATTGTTTTCACGATTAGTGAAATGATATAACTCCGGGTGGGCTGAAACACCAACTAATGTTACCAATTTCTCCTTCAATCGTCTTTGTTTACACGGAACCGTCCGGCAGAATCAAGGCCCGCCTAATTAACTCACCTGTGACAGAGCAGTCTATCACGGTTTTCCGCAGCATGAAACCCTGTTCTGAAAACTGTTCCAGATAAAGTCGCCATTGTAGGCTAGTTGGTTCACACACTAGCTAAAGCATAGGAGCCTATATTACATCGTAGCTGGCATTAACTTTCATCTGCATCCTGTAACCTAATCACAAACATTTATAAATGCAGACTGTATTCTTTTCCGATAAATTATTGGTTTTATTTTAAATATTCCCGTATTGAGTCAGTACAAACATACCGCTAACACTTTGGCTCTATTCCCCACACATTCTCTTAATTTTTGAGACCGAAAACAAAATATCCAGGCGTAAAAATTTCCTGTTTTGGTCATTCCATAGACTGTATGCCTAAACAACCAAATATTGTTCATAATACCCGCCCAAACCGGTCCTGTTTTAAAAAAAATGTAATACCCACCAGTTACAGTCTATGGCTAGCTGCCGTCTGTTCTAGTTAAACTAACATTAGCTGCTCTTAGGACCTAGCTAGTTGGAGAAGCTGGCTCGTAACGTTAGCTAGGCAATCACGGTAGCTATCATTAGCTTGCTAGCTAAATGTTAAAATGACTTGCCGTGAGCTATCGTTAGCTTGCTAGCTAGCTAACCCAGCATTACTAAGCAATGGTAACGTTCATGGCAGAGGGAGTACGGCGATTGCATATGGGAGGGGGTGGAATAGCTAAATTCATAATTGATATGGTTATAGGTATGGAGCAATTGATTTCAGATACTTAACCCACAGTTCGGCTGCTTGCTCCGAGACGCTGGGCCTGTAGTGTAGCTGCAACATCCCCTGCTGTCTCATCTCATGAAACAGTATTTTTTTCGTAGTAGACACATTATAGCTCGCTCCAAAATGTATATGTGATGACAAACATGTTGAAGGTGAGCGACAAGCCAGTCAATTTACAAGATGAGCAACAAGCCAGTCAATTTATTATGTTACAAACTGCGTCCACAAAACAACCGCTTGTTCATGGTAGGCTACTAAGGGATGTTCTCCATCGATTTCCACTAAAAAATACAGCGTGTCTCCCCGTCCCAAGCATAGACTGTATAAATATAGTAAAACGTGGAGCTCACTTCTCCCCAGCAACATCACCAAACTCGTGTTCCTCGCGCATAATATGTGAAGACTACGATCGGGGGGAAAACAGAGGTTCGCTGGTCACAAGTAGGCTAAAACACACTTTTATGTTTATATAATTAATCTTTCGTTTGGCCTGATGTTGTTGATATTTCTCTTTTAAGTGTTTCAGTTTGCTGTGTTTTTCATTTATTCGTTTGTTTATCTAATTCATAGCCCATTTAGCCTACTTGCATTTTTAAAAGAAAATAAAAGATAATTTTTTTCCTATCTAGTTTTGATAACCGTGAAGTTGTTAAAACATTGTTTGTTCTCTTTCATGTCACCGGACAAAAGGTTGCTTTCAAAAAGGTTATTCACAATTTTTAAGTTGTGTGTTGTTATAAAGAGTGGAAATAAAAATAACAATGTTAAATTGTAAATGTAAATTGCTTGTTGTTCCGACACCTTAATTTACCACTTTGTCGATGCCATTAAATAGCGCTGGCTATAAGCAAACCGATGCCGTTAATAGGCAACACAGGCCTGAAAAACGCAGCCTGTGCTTTTAACTATAAGCTAATTGATATTTTAAATGCCCATAATGATGGCTTTGTATTTTTCTGTAATATAGTAAACTTCTTATAGATCAGATGGAAGTCAAACCATGTTCTGATGCTCAAAAATACACATTTAAATAATGAAATTAATATAATAAATTTAGTCGACGGTTAGTCGACTATGGGTTTGAACTGACGACTACTGGTCGACTAAGCAAATCTTTGGTCAGGGGCAGCCCTAGTATTTTGACAACATTTCTGCCATTGACTTACATGGTGAAAGACCTATACTGGAGCCAACCACAGTGTTTTAGTGAGCAATGGCACTATGGCCGCTCCCAGCCCAACCAGGAAGTACTTCAAAACGAAAGTCTGGTTTTGGCCCCTTGGTCAGACATAGGCAATACCAATGCAGAATACAGACAGATTGCTGCTGAAGTATTTAAATAGAAACAGAATAATATCTAATAATAGAGCATAAGAAAGCTACATAAGAAAATAAATGGGGGGGGGGTGTGTTTCCTGGAGCACAAATTTAATATTTTTGTTAAAAGATTGGTTTGTTTTGCAGTATTGTTAGCTTGTTTGGAGTGCTTTTGTTTATAACAGCACCACCCCCCCCCCCCCCGGAAAAGTTAGCTCACATGTGAAAACCTGTTATGTGAAGCTTCATACCTGACAGAGAGGAGACTAACGTCTCCTGACATAGAGCCGTTTGCTTGCATCCTCATGTTTGTTAGTGAACATTAAGCATTCATGGATGATAACAGTTAAGTTCTCTTCAGAATGTCTTTGCTTGCTAAAGTAAGTATGACGTACAATTCTCGTCTGATTTAGGGTTGCTGTTACACTTAATTTTCTTCACCTCACGTGAACTCTCTGCCATTGCTCCCATTTATAAGTGGCATTGCTGCTTGTCCACTGCTAATTATCGATATGTTAGCTAACGGTAGCATGTATGCACGTTGATGCTAACGGTCTTTCATTCATCGTAAATTGAACAGTCTAACAAAATGTTAATTTATACTGTGGGTTATAAATGTAATGTTTACTCAGCTTATCTCTTGACTTATCTCTTGACAGAAAGAATTTGTTGAATTCTTGTTATGTTCGTTGTTCAGTCGTTTATCTTAGACTAGCTAGCATCAAATAGACAACGATAGCCAACGGGATTGTTAGCATGTTAGCTGAGGTCTGTTTATCGCATAAAAGATGTGAAATATTTAAATATTGCATATATAAAGCTTCCATAAACATGACATAATGGCTTCATAAATCATACATAAGCAAATGTTATGCTTCATATAGGGTGACATAGCACGTTCTTATGCAACATGTTATGCCAAATGTATCACAGTTAGCCTAGCATCCTACAAAAGCATGTTTTATGTGGCTCTGTATAATGTTTAGCCATTAGCTAGGTGACATTGTTGGCTATGTCACATTTGGCATAACATGTTGCATAAGGTGTTAAATCACCCTTTATGAAGCATGACATTTGCTTATGTATGATTTATGAAGTCATTGACACATTACTGAAGGCTTTATTTAGGCTATATAAAGCCTTTATATGGAGAGCTTGTTTAAAATGTGACCCGTATGTTTTATATCCCCTCTGACAGGTTGTACAGGGGGACACTAGTGCACCAAGTGGAGAAGGCGATTACAGCTGGAAAGGCCCCAGAAGACCTGCTGCATGGAGCTCATCTTCCTGGGCAGCTCTTCAGAGACCTCATGGGGGCTGTGCAGAGCTCTGTGGGCGCAGACTTCTTCAGAGAGAAGCGGAGGAAGAAAAGAGCACAAAGGCAGCAGCACATTCATACAGAGACTCCCCAATCCACCCGAGACACCAGCAACAGCTTTGCACAACGGGAATGTGGCGGTGACAACAAAATTGATGATGCCGATTGTGATGATGACCAGGAAGAGAAAGAGCAGTGCTGGGAGCTAGTCCAACCAGTCCGAGTGCGATTCAGGACCATTTGTGTCAATCCAACCAGGCTCAAGACCAAGTTAAAGTGAGAAAAAAAGACCAGATAATGTGGTAAATAAGGACAATCCCTTTGCTGTGCCAATTTAACAACTGTTACATTACATTATAGTCATTTAGCAGATGCTCTTATCCAGAGCGACGTACATAGTGCATTTCCGAACTAGGAACAAGTGCGTTAAAACAACCCTAAAAGGTAAACACGAATTAAAGTACCAGGTGCAGTCAGTATGATATTGGAAATTGTTATTATTATTATTATTATTATTTTTTTTGGGGGGGGGTAACCACACAACCACATAATGAGGTCACAAGGAGGAAGGGAGAGGTGGAGAGAGGTGCAGCTTGAAGAGGTGAGTCTTCAATCTGCGCTTGAAGGCGGTCAGACTTTGTTGTTCTGACCTCCATGAGGAGCTCATTCCACCACCGTGGGGCCAGGACAGACAGACGTTCGAGACCGGGTGCTAGTATGAAGAGGGCGGGGGGGGGGGGGGTACCAGTGAGGAGGCGGAACGCAGGGATCTGGCAGGTGTGTAGGGTCTGATGAGCTTTTGGAGGTATGGAGGGGCAGATCCTCGGACTGCCTGGAAGGCGAGCACTAATGTTTTGAATTTGATGCGAGCCATCACAGGTAACCAGTGGAGGTCAATGAGCAGGGGGGTGACATGGGAGTGTCGGGGGAGGTTGAAGACTAGGCTCGCTGCTGCGTTCTGGATAAGCTGAAGGGGTCTAATGGCCGATGCTGGCAGGCCAGCCAGGAGAGAGTTGCAATAGTCCAGGTGGGACAGCACCATCGCTTGGACCAAGAGCTGGGTTGAGTGGGTGGTGAGGAAGGGACCAGATGGCCGGGGGGTGTGAGAGAAGGAGAAGGAGGAGGAGAGGGCAGTGGGAGTTGCCGTGTTGTCCGGTGTGATCCAGGTTTCGGTGAGGGCGAGAAACGAGGGACAGGAAGGCGGCATAGCCGGAGATTAAGTTTGTTTTCCGTGTGGCAGACTGGCAGTTCCAGAGCCCCCCCTGCGACGGTGAAGTTCTCGTAGGGAGTCAGCGAGGGGTAGCGGAGGTTGGAAGGGTTGCGTCACCGTGGAGGGCCACGTCGTTGGAAGTGGGTTCTGAATGGAAGAGAGCAGACAGGGATAGGGAGAACACACATAAACTTGGAGGTGTCGCTCTTCCAGAAGTCTTTTGAAATGCACACAGCTGATTTCAGTTGGCTAGCAGCTGTGTGAGACACTTCACAAGCACAGATAAATAATTATTATCAATTAAAAGCACAATACTCTGAAACTAGCAGTCTAGCCAATCTAACAAACAGCCAATCGCAGAACAAACACAAACTAGCAATGAAATTAGCGTTCAACGAGGTCCAATTAAAATCACACAAACATCGGCTAGTACGCTTAAAAATGACACTACCTTTCACGGGACGGTTAAAACTGCTCTTGCTACACAGGAAGGAAGATGCACTCAAATACTTTGTAGAAATAAGCATATTTAATTGGCATAATAGTGTATTATTTGAACTCCTGATACAAAGTACTTGAACAGATTATGCACAGCAGTAACTGAAGTCAATGGATGTAAAATGTGAGCAAGTGCATATTACGCAATTAAACAGACCGTTCACATAACCAATATGGAATAACAAGAGTTGCTGACTAGCTCAAATTCATTCCAAATCCGAAACGCACCACGGAACAGGCAATGGTATCTCCTAACAACTGGCTAATAAGTCTTTGTCCAAAAGCCTTTTGGTGATTGTTCTAGTCTGTCCTTTGGCTCAACCAGATTAAAACCTTTGTGCCCTCTTTATAAACAAAACAAAAACAAAATACTGGACAAGAAGCCTGATTAACCTAGAATCCCCATCATTGCAATATAATCAAGAAATGAAATTTACCTCTGCTGGTTTTAAAATGATTGAATTTTTAAAAGTTACTTCACTTTTACTTCCTTCAGATGCCCCTCTGCTTTTAATAAAACAAAACCACCATGACAGCGTGTATATGTAGTAGGGGTGTGCAGCGATGCTACTATCTGTATCTGGATCTGTTCGACTATCAACATGGGCGGCAGTGTGGTATAATGGTTAAGGAACTGGGTTTGTAACCGAAAGGTTGCCGGTTTGATTCCCAGGTCGGACACTGCCGTTGTACCCTTGAGCAAGGTACTTCACCTGCATTGCTTCAGTATATATCCAGCTGTATCAATGGATACTATGTATAAATGCAAAAGAAATGCTGTGTAAGTCACTCTGGATAAGAGCGTCTGCTAAATGCCTATAATGTAATGTAATGTAACATTATCTGTATTGGGATAAAACGCCGTAAGTGGGCAGGGCTTCAACCGGAAGTTGTGTTACATATAGGAAATGTGATCTTTTCTAGTCTAAAATTAATTATTATTGCAATTTATAAGTATTCACCCCCCTCACTGTCTTTTTTTTCTTTTCAAAACTGTTTATAAGAACTATATTATGTACTAATTTTGTACAATAATTTGGGATAAGAACTGGAAAAAATCTGAGGTACAATATATAATAAACTCAGAATGAAAAGGCAGTTTTATAAAGACATCAAATCGTTCCATTATACATTTGAATGGAAACTATTTCCACAATAACAGCCCTTTCATAATCATAAATGATTATGTATAGTAATATTATTATTATTATGCTTTATAAAATTCAAGAAGATTTAAGGATGATAGCCTAATGATTTATTGAGAAAACCACTCTAAATGAAAACAGTAAAATGAACAGATTTGGCTTGAGGGAACGAGTCCGTAAGACTGCAGACTTCGGGCAGTGAATGCTTTACTGTAACCCCAAGCTTCCTGTTTCAGAAGTTTAAATTTAATGCCTTTACATATCTCCCGGGAAAAATCTTAAAAATAGAAAAATTGGCACTCAAGCATAAGCGATTAAGCGATATTTAAAAAATGAAATCTTTAATAAATTAGGAAATAACATCTCCAGTGAAAAGTTTCATGTTATCCTACTAGGATTCAGTAGCCTATTAGAATGATTATTTCAGACCAGTTAACAATAACTAGCTAGGGGCAATCTGGGTAGGTTGTGACACGGGGTAGATTGTTATACAATGTTTTTGTCCAATCAGAAACCAGCTAGAGTGCTGTACATCAGGTTACACACCCCCACACACACCGTCTTTCACTTCGGATTTCATTGGGTAGGCTTCTTGTAAGTTTAGTGCTCTGTTCACCGAACCGAAAATTTAAGAAGGTAGGTTTTTTTTTTTTTTACGGTCACGGTTATTTTTAGATACTGTCATGTGTTTAGCTATGAACTAATCATAATGTTTATCACTTTAAAGTACACTCTGTGGACTGTTAGTAAATATTACACACAGTGGGGGTAGGTTGTTGCACTTTAGATCTTTCACATATCGATGTCATCAACTAACAGGGCTCGACATTAACTGTCCGATTGTCCGGGACAAGTACAAAAAAGTGGTCAGACAAGCATAATAGGCTAGGCTACACATTAGCTTGCCCGAACGGACAAGTAAAAAAAAATTATAATAAATAGGTTAAACGTAGGCTATAGCTAAGAAAGTGCCAGAAAGTGCCACCAACCCAAAAGTAATAAAGAATAAATAGCATTTTGAAATAAAAAGTGTACTTACCTGGGAAAATTGTAGAATACATCATTAAAATTGGAGATGGAGTTGCGAAGATTAGACAAGGTAATGACAAACATCTGAAGGGCTGGCCAGAAATATTAAATCAACTCAGGTAACTTTAGCTAGGCCCTAATTTGGATTAAAATTGCATGTTGGATTTTTACCAGTACAATTCAAGGAAACATTAACACAAAAGCATACAATTTGTTTTAAAACAACTGACTCCGTTGGCGCTAACATGGAGTGTTTTGTTTAAGTCAATTGTACTTTTTACATTTACGATCAAGCTTAATAAACGGCACCAATAGTTAATGGAGAGATAGAAGATACTAACTACAAAATATTATCATTGTTATGCAAGTGGTCTCTTAGTAATCGATTAAAGAAATTATTGTCACAACATACCCCGATTTCCCCTATATAATCAGCTCGTTGCCATTCAGCGAGTATCCAGCAAATGAGCCAGTGCAAGCTTATGGGAAATAGCCTTTTAAAAATACTTGGATTTCATATTCAATACGGGTCGCTCGCCTCTTTTAAGTTTTATACTTCTGTGCTACCTCCAAAGCAATCAAGGCTGCATCCACTGTTTTGATTGCTGTTTTTTAATATATTTGATTCAGAGGTATTTTGTAACATAGCTACAAGTGTATTATTCCCCATTCATGCTTTTGAGGTAGGCTATTTTAAAGTGCTGTCTATCAATGAATTGATTGATAATCATTTTCTAGTTTGCTTTTTTTGCCAGAATAAAAATTTAGATGTTGGCTGGAGCTTGCTGTCTTACGCAATTTATTGGAAAGTTTTGCACAAACTCATTTGTCAATGGTCTGCTGGCGAATATCCGAGTGCTAGTGCGTTCCAATTCAAAAATAATTCCGCTCCCTCCCTTGTGCCACCCCGTCAGTTTGAGTGTCCACTCGTGTTGTTTTGGTGCTACGTCACATCCTCCCAAGTGGAAGTGGTGAGGGGAAGTGCAGGAAGGCGTAACATTTAACGGATTGGACCGCAGCCTAGGTCCACCTAGTTTGGGAAAACTGCATTTTCAGTTAAAGCAACGTGACATTATAAATGCCAAAGAATTACGGCGTGTACAATTTTCAGGGGTTTTGTAGAAAACTAAAGTATGACTGAACACAAAGCAATTATGTGACAATGAATAGTTTACATTGTATAGTGACTAACAGTGGCGGGCCGTGCATTTCACACCTAGATTATGACGCCATGGCTCTAGAAACTATACATTTAGACAGAAACGCAGTATAACCGGGCGTTGCATCACCTTAACATAGTCAAGTACAACAGAGTTATATTAATATTTCCGAAGCATTTATAATCAATAAATCCGCATTTACAATTAAGAGTGTTAAACTACCAGCTTTAAGATCGCTTGGATACTGTCAAAACTTTAAAATAAAAGGCGCTTTTAAGGGATTAGTCTACAAAGTTTTATTAAGTCCACCAAAAGTATGTGAGCTTTAACAAGTTTGTTCACTAAACAGCGCATTGTCGCACCCAAAGCAGTTTCATTTAAGAAACGTGACGATAAAGACACATAAACTATTCACTGAAAATAAAAGAAAACAAATAATTTGCATTTGTTCATAAGGATATATTTGCGACAGTGGTGAAAGTGTATTCCTAGCCTTGAATGTCCACTTTGACTGACGATGTCTAACTTTTCTTGAAAAGTTCGTCTTGAAAATGGCGTTGTAATTATATCTGCGACCAAATCGATCTCTTCTCCTCCTTCAGCCATTGTGGGTTGAAAAAAAACAGCTTGTAGAAATCTACACAAATGAGCTCGTTCAAGTTCAGTTTGCTATCTCTGCATAGCTCTGCCTCTCAATAGTGCGTATCCAATCAAAAGACGTGCACGTGCTGACGTTATCGTACGCCTGCTAGCTGGCCCCGGTGTCGCCTACTCGAAATCTGATAGGTTAACACCACAGGTTTGTTTTCGTTCACTCTAAGCTACATGCGCCCGCAATGTTTATTCTGAAGGCCTAAGGGCAGATTTCTTGGACCCTGGCAACACATTATGGCTGAAATATGATTGGATAAAAGCTCTAACATAAAGGCCAGCCCTCCAAATCTCGATCTGAGGCTGGAAGCAGCGCAACCAAGAGGAAAGCTATGAAATGAAGAGAATAGACTATGGGGAATAATTTAATACATATTTGTGGAAAAAATATATCAAAATTAAATTTATATTCACTGGTGACTAAGTATTTTTTACATGGATACACATACATGTGTGTAATGTAATCTTCTATTGTGTATTATGTGTTCAGCTTGTGTTTTCTTGCCCATGGACAGCAGACAAAAATTTGCTTTATAGCCAATGCTGGTCTGGTACAATTAATGAGTTGTGCATGGTCCCAGCTAAATACAGTAATAAATAAACATAACGTCTGTACTTGCATCAGTAAGTAGAATAAAATAAGGAGAATATACAGTGCCCTCCACAGTTATTGGCACCCCTGAAAAGATGAGTTATAAAAGATTCACCGTTTGGTGAATTAGCTTAATCTCACACTGAAAAAATGAGAAAAATCCAACCTTTAATTAAAGTAAATGTATTCTGAGAAAAAAATCCCTCATCAAGAAATAATAATGTATAACAAAACCATGTGTGCCACAATTATTGGCACCCCTGCATTTAATACTTTGTACAACCTCCCTTTGCCAATAAGACAGCACTGAGTCTTCTTCTTGGAGAATGCAGAGCAAGGAATCTGAGACCATTCCTTTTTACAGAATCTCTCTAGATCATCCAGAGTCCTAGTCTCTTGTGCACTCTCTTCAGCTCATGTTTTAAGTGGGTTTTAGGTCAGGGGACTGAGATGGCCATGGCAGAACTGAAGCTTGATTTTGTGTTCAGTTAACCATTTTTGTGTTGATTTGGACGTATGTTTTGGATCATTGTCCTGCTGGAAGATCCAACAACGACCCAGTTTTAGTTTCCTGGCAGAGGCAGCCAGATTCAGATTAAAAATGTCCTGGTATTTCATGGAGTTCATGATGCCATGTACCCTAACAAGGTTACCAGGGCCTTTGGAGGAAAAACAGCCCCACATCACGGAACCTCCACCATACTTATCAGGTTATTTTCGGTATAGCCATACTTTTTTTTACGCCAAACCCACCTTGAGTGTTTGTTGCCGAAAAGCTAAATTTTCGTTTCATCTGACCGTAGAACACGGTTCCAGTCAAAGTTCCAGTAGCGTTTAGCAAACTCCAGGCGCTTACGTTTGTGGTGAAATGACAGGAAAGGCTTTTTTCTGGCATGCCTCCCAAATAATTTGTTGGCATGGAGGTGACATCTAATGGTAGTTTTGGAGACTTGATGACCCCAAGATGCTACTTTCCTCTGTAATTCTCCAACAGTTTTCCTTGGGAATTGTTTTGCTTCTTACCATGCTCCTCACTGTGCGTGGAAGCGAAATAAACTCGGGTTCTTTTCCAGGCAAGTTTGTAACAGTTCCAGTTGCTTTTAACTTTTTAAGTACTGCCCTAGAATTTTCAGGTGAGTAGCTATTTTTTTTATAGCCATTCCCTGACTTATGAAGCTTAACACTTTTCCCTGATTTGTGTGTCATCTTTCCCATGTTAATGTACAAATAAGGGAATATGGCCTCTGTGTCACCTCATATTTATCCCCCCGTGAAACAGCAAGTCATGGATTACTGCTTGAAAGTTCCTAAACACTGTTCAACTTTAAAAAGCAAAATATAAATGGAAAAAATGCGTGTTACATTTTGTTCATAATCATTTATAAGGGAGCCAATAATTGTGGCACACATGGTTTTGTTAAAAATAGTTATTTCTTGATGAGGGATTTTTTTTTCTCAATACATTTACTTCAATTAAAGGTTGGAGTTCTCATTTTTTCAGTGAGATTAAGCAAATTCAGCAAAAGGTGAATGTTTTATAACCCTTTTTACTCATCTTTACTAGGGGTGCCAATAATTGTTGAGGGCACTGTATGAGGTCATGTATGCAATCTTTTGTTGTATTTTTAACCTTTATATGTACCTTTATTTGACCAAGTAGTTCAATTGAGTTCTAAATTGTAATGAGGACCTAGGGAATGGGAAGTGGGAATTTGACTCGAACACCAGGGTTAACAACCTCACTCTTTATACTATGTGTTTTAATGACCACAATGTGTCAGGACCTCAATTTAAATATATATTCAACAAAGAAATTCTAAATTTCACAAGTCTTCTCACCGTCACTGTTATTGATCCACTCTCATACCATTTTCACAATGTCCCGAAGTTAAGTTTCAACACAATTTGCGAGATTTGTCCTGACAAATACAATGGAATTGAATGGGCAAAAAACGGCAAAACTACTATAAAAAAAAAAACTATTTAAATCACGTTGCTATGTGATAACTATGTAATGATTTAGGATGTTGTACTTACTTTAATCAACTGCAAATTTTATTTAATTTTGAAGCCAATAATGCAACATTTATCAATTAATTCATCAATTTTTCTATTTCACCACTGAAGTATCACTCTGAACACAATTCCATTTCCTTAGCTTCGTCTTCATCTATGGATTATCCATGTACAATAGATTACAAAGTGTTAACTGCATAGCCTACTTTTTTAACGATGAGAACAGACTTCCCTCCTTTCCTTTTTTGCTTTATTCAGACAGGGGGAAAGCAGGGAGGGTAACGGCAGACAGAGAAGGGATCACAGCTCAAGTGTCACGACAGGAATCAAACCCTAAACTACGCAGGGGATTTGTATGGCTTCAGAGTTGGCTGCCTGACAGACTGCACCACACATCTCTCCCTACTTTCCAACTTCTCAGAAATCTATCTACCCAGTCATTAGTATTCATTATTATTCTATTAAATTATCACAATGGGATTACACAGTAAAACAAAGTGAACTGAAGTCTGAACTTTTGACATAGTTTGAGTGAGCATGCAGTTTTTTGACCATTGAATAATGAAATTTAGATTATTTGATGGAGTATCCCTTTATCCCTGGTTTCTTTTTTTGATTTTAATACTCAACATCTCAAGAGTACTTTTATACAAAATTAGAGACAGGGCTAAAAGGTTTATAAAAATTTTAATGTACAGATTTATTCTCCAACTGCCACAACAGAGTACTGGTTTCAGCTGTGTGAAAACAAAACAAGAAGCACAGCCATCACCTTCACACTGATGGTCCTTACTGTACCTTTCGGAAAAGCAGCAGCACGCACACAAGGGCCGGTTTGACTTTGACCCGTCAGGTGAATCAAAGCAACGAAGAAAAAGCTATGAGTGCTCAAAAGTCACCCCGGTTAAAGGAACATCAGAGAAGACACTGCCTTGCCTGTGAAGAAAAGGCCTTGAATCATTTGGTGAGGTATCTGAAGAGGAAAACACTCTTCAGTATATATGTCGAAAAGGCCATTCTCTGTCATACAAATCAAAGAAATACAGTAGGTTATCTTCTTCATATCAAGAGTGCAAATGGACATCATTGGGACAGATAAATAATATCACATATTTTACAGCATATATTGTACAAATTAATATATATACTAAATTCTGGTTTACTCTTGATTATTCATTCTATTGGCACAGAGGAATGTGGGGTGTGGGCTTGGGGGGGTGGGGGGATGGCATGTGAAGTGGAATCAACTTGGAATGAGCTCCCTATGAGGTCATGGCTGAATTTGAAAGTGAATGACATCTTCACAACCCCATTTATTATTGTGAAACAAATCTGTATTAAAACCGGGGGTGGAATTCAGTCTAACTGCAACTGCAATCTGTTTCTTATTTTTGAGTAACTTGTAAGCAAGTGTGTTGTTTTTCTAAAACACATCATTAGACATTTGTCAGTGACTGAAATTAATGAATTAGTCTGTGTACATAAAATTAATACATCTACAGTATACATACAATTGGTTTTACAAAGCAAAGGATAGAAATCTGTAGCAGTGAGACCAAATAATTTATTCAAATATACCCCAAGTATTTCTGACTCAAAGTGGATAAAAGAGACTCAAAAGTACAAAACAAATTGTGCTTGCCTGCCCATTACCTTTGTGGGTAAGAATAAAAGAATAAAAGAACCAAACATGATGACATCACAGTACTATTCCATAATCCTGGTCATCCAGCAGATAGCAGTGGCATACTGACCATATCACACATACTCCACTTTTGGACAAACAAAATGACTTTGCATCCCCCCAAATAAAATCTATTCAGCCACAATATACACAGCTTGATAGTGGTAACTGCCTCCAAAAATCTGTACACAAAACTATTGCACACATTTTACAGAAGTAGTCTTCTCCTAAATTGTGAAGTTACACATTTCAAAGCAACTACACGGGGACTCAAACCATTCTAGCAAGATGAGCTGGAATGCGTGAAGGTGAGAGCGATATAGTTCCACAAAAGCTATAATCAGCCACCTGTGCTCAAAGAAAGGTGGTTTTAAAAAAAGACAGAAAGCATCCTTTAAAAATGAGAAAAGAATTATGCCAATAACTGCTCTTTGTTAACAGTTAACCTCATAAATAATGTTCTTGTAAGGTTGTACAGTTTCAAGCAGCAAACCAAAGTATTGAAGCTCAGTTGTGTTTCTGAGCAGTACTGTCCCCTCTGAGCTATGGACAGCGCCACACATCATAAATTACACTTGAAAAGCCCAAAAATTCAACAGGATACAGAAGGGAAACCCTGCTCCCGTGTTTTATTTCCAGTCCATGTCCTCTGCAGGGCACCATCTTAAAAACCCTACACCACCCACCCCATCCCCACCCCCCCTCTCTCCACAATGGACACAATATGCGTCATACTTCATGGAAAGAATCTGACATCTCAGTTCTCCCTGTCCCTCTGGCTCTCCACCTCTCAATCTTCTTTATTAGCTCAGAGACCACGCACACTGAGGATGTCAGCCCCACCAGGAAAAGCAGATCTGGAGAAACACAAGGGTAACTTCAGATCAGTCTCGCACATCACCTCACCAGCTGAACACAAAAGGAGGAAATGTTTTTTCTTAATCTATATATATATATTTCAATTCAATCTAAATTTTGCTATTGAAAATACAACATATTGCTTATTACTATGCCCGTTTAAATGAGCACTTAGCTTTGTCCAGTTCCAAAGGAAGACAAAATGATGCAATAACTCCCCCACCATGGACTGCAGTGGTATTCTCTTACCGAAAATGCTGAGGCTCTCAGTCTGGAACACCTTCTGTAGTGGGGGGAAGTAAATGACCAGCAACTGGCCCATGATGGAGCCCAGAACTGCATAGCAGAACATCCTGTTGCTGCATAGGCCCATCTCGTGTACCATCCGGGTCTGTCAGAGGGTGACACACATGGGTCGGTGGAGAGCTCCAACTGCAAGTTTGCCTTCATTCATCCTTATTCAGTTGCAAATCATTTTGGGTTCCACAAAGAATGACTGTTCACATGCCTATTATACATGCTCTTCAAATACATTTAGAACTGTTGTTATGTGGTGCCCATTTGCATGGAATAACAAAGAGCATGCCAGTAGGCAGTGGACCACTATCGCAGTCATTCATTTGTTTGATTATCTTGGTTTATGTTCTCTGTGCTGAACCGTTTGACCGTATCAGAATACATTTGGTTTTTTATAACATTACAGATGTTATTTATGCTGCTTATGCTTATACATATTCGTAATAAAGTTCTCTTTGCACTGTATATATTAATGCTGTGTGAGCTACCTGGTAGATGTAACTGCTCTAACTATTATAACAACAAATTGCTTTTGCTGTATTTACTTTTGCTATGTACAAATTAGCATTCAGATTGGATTTTGTACGCTGTAACTGAGCTTGTAAGGACATTCAGATTGGATTTTGTACACTGTAACTGAGCTTGTAAGGACATTCAGATTGGATTTTGTACGCTGTAACTGAGCTTGTAAGGACATTCAGATTGGATTTTGTACGCTGTAACTGAGCTTGTAAGGACATTCAGATTGGATTTTGTACGCTGTAACTGAGCTTGTAAGGACATTCAGATTGGATTTTGTACGCTGTAACTGAGCTTGTAAGGACATTCAGATTGGATTTTGTACGCTGTAACTGAGCTTGTAAGGACATTCAGATTGGATTTTGTACACTAACTGAGCTTGTAAGGACATTCAGATTGGATTTTGTACGCTGTAACTGAGCTTGTAAGGACATTCAGATTGGATTTTGTACGCTGTAACTGAGCTTGTAAGGACATTCAGATTGGATTTTGTACGCTGTAACTGAGCTTGTAAGGACATTCAGATTGGATTTTGTACGCTGTAACTGAGCTTGTAAGGACATTCAGATTGGATTTTGTACGCTGTAACTGAGCTTGTAAGGACATTCAGATTGGATTTTGTACGCTGTAACTGAGCTTGTAAGGACATTCAGATTGGATTTTGTACGCTGTAACTGAGCTTGTAAGGACATTCAGATTGGATTTTGTACGCTGTAACTGAGCTTGTAAGGACATTCAGATTGGATTTTGTACGCTGTAACTGAGCTTGTAAGGACATTCAGATTGGATTTTGTACGCTGTAACTGAGCTTGTAAGGACATTCAGATTGGATTTTGTACGCTGTAACTGAGCTTGTAAGGACATTCAGATTGGATTTTGTACGCTGTAACTGAGCTTGTAAGGACATTCAGATTGGATTTTGTACGCTGTAACTGAGCTTGTAAGGACATTCAGATTGGATTTTGTACGCTGTAACTGAGCTTGTAAGGACATTCAGATTGGATTTTGTACGCTGTAACTGAGCTTGTAAGGACATTCAGATTGGATTTTGTACGCTGTAACTGAGCTTGTAAGGACATTCAGATTGGATTTTGTACACTGTAACTGAGCTTGTAAGGACATTCAGATTGGATTTTGTACGCTGTAACTGAGCTTGTAAGGACATTCAGATTGGATTTTGTACACTGTAACTGAGCTTGTAAGGACATTCAGATTGGATTTTGTACGCTGTAACTGAGCTTGTAAGGACATTCAGATTGGATTTTGTACGCTGTAACTGAGCTTGTAAGGACATTCAGATTGGATTTTGTACGCTGTAACTGAGCTTGTAAGGACATTCAGATTGGATTTTGTACGCTGTAACTGAGCTTGTAAGGAATATTGCAGTATTAATATTACAACTGCAATGTAAACACTTTAATATGCATAGTACAATTATGCAGGAAGTGTCATTAAAATATATTTCAAGTAATGAGCACTCAAACTCACAGAAATAAGGAGAGAAATGACTGTATAAAAATAAAAATAAAGCCACTAGGAACACTCCCTTCAAGGAACTAGCAATGATGACTAATTTTATATCCTATTGGCTTGACTGCCAAATAAATAGAGAGCAATGATAAAAATCCCATTTACTTTTGGCCACACCTCTAAAACTGCAACTGTAAGATCCCATTTCACATTCATGTTATGATGTATGCATTTTATAATGTATGTTTTTTAGTTTTGGTACATGTAATATTATTGTTACATGGTTAGACAAGCAGTTGGTCAGCAACGTTATTTAAAGATGCAAAATCATGGTGAAGTTGAGATGGCCAATATGTTATTTGTTTTTATTTTTCCTTTATTCAGACAATATGCAACTGACTTCTGGAGAGACAATATAGAAAAATGACTATCGATTATTAATATGACAGTGAAATTCACACACAAAGCACACCCACTAAACACTTGAACCACACAGAATCTCTTTCTGCTCCTGGGAGAAGCGCTCCTGTAATTCTTTCAAATTTAAAGAAAAGATGATTGATCTGATTGGTCAAAATGCAGCCATACCTTTGCAAAAACTTTGCCATAACTACAACTAATATAACCTGTTGAACAAAAACTGTTCACAACTGACCTGAAATTTATCCACTGTGAAAACAACAAAGTGGAATTTTTGACAAAACCTTAAGATCAAGCTGCTCTCTTGTTAGGACAAGTATATAGTTGTAAATATAGAGCCCTCAATGAGAAATGCTTCCTGCAGTTGCAAAGCACACTGTACACATTGCCCCATTGGGTGTGAGTTTAAAATCCCTGTTCTCCATACACAGTGAATGAGCTGCGTAAGAAAGGGGGTGAAGAGTCTTACCTGTGACCTGGAGCTGAGTGCGTTGAACATGTCAAAGAAGACGAAGCAGGTGAAGGTCATGGTCGTATCCCGCGGGGTGATTAAGTTGTCCTGCAGCTGCCGGAGAGCCACAGAAATGCTTGGGTTTAAACACTTTCAGAGGACAAAAACTACTAAACGTTAAATTGGATTTGATGGCCTTAGTATAGAATATATCAAGATAGGAACATTTGAGTTTACTTTCACCCCCAGCCTTCAATGTGTTTACCTCTATTTCAGTATAATCCATTTGAAGTATTACAAGAGAACCGAACATTTAATTAAATGTCTTGTTAAGGCTCACTTTCATCATATTATCCGGTGACATGGGAGAAGCCCTTATCCAAGGGCAACAAGCATCAAAACAATACACAAACACAAAAAGACAATCTTACACAGAACAAATATCACTACATTTTTCTATGAATGAAAAAAAATGTAATAGTAACATAAATAAGCTATGATTAAACAGTGGAAATCGTTAAACAGTCCAATTCAGGAAAAATTTCCAGAAAGTGGGTAGAATTTCTAAAGTGTGAGGCCCTAAATTGAAGTAACTTTGATTAGCTGTGAATTTTTTTTATCATATGGTATAGCTTCCGGAAGGACCATATTTAATACGCCTGCAAATGTATTCATCTACAATTCATATGTAAATTGACATTCACCCTGAAAAAGTGTATCTGCGAATTGAGACAATGGAAATTTGTAAAGGGAAACAAAAATATGTTGTCATAACTTGAGTAAAAACAGGAGAAATGTTACAATCTGGAGAAATGGAAGTGCATTAATTCACCATATCCACAGGGTTAAAAAGACAATAGCACTGGATAGAATGTCAAAATGTGACAATCTTTTTGGGGAATACAAACAATACAGAAAAAAATAAGTGTGTGCTCCACAAACCTCTCTCCAGAACACAAAAAGAGTGCCGCACACAATGATGAGAGCCGAAACCAGAATCTTCACAATAAGGCTTCGTGTGATGATGCTGTCTCTCACATTACGTGGCGGCTTCCGGATCACGTCCCGATCCACAGGCTCCACGCCCAGACTGGGGAGGGGTCATTGTGGAAGTGGGGAAGGGTAGATGGGAAACAGCAGCACATAATATCACTAATCAGCTTTTTAAAAGTACAAAGCCCACAGTTCTTCCCTAGAAATCACTGTAAATCCCTGTGCTATCCAATGTATGTTACCTTTGAGCAGGCGGACCGTCCATTATGATATTAATCCACAGAATTTGCATGGCATTTAGGGGATTAGGAAAATTCATCAATGTTGCCAAGGAAATGAGAGTCAGAGCTGCAATACTCCTGGAAAACCACAACAGAAACATAGTTACTCTGACGGGAAATCACTGCTATAAATAAATTGTTTTCGCTACATTTATAGAGCAGCTTATATTTTACGCTCAGTTTAATTTTTTTTTATATTTCAATGTGTGGTTATGATTGGCCCAGACAATTTTTGTATATTTTTGGTATTCAGAAAAATTTCTGATGTCTTGCCGGCTTTACATTTGCAGGTATAGGGGCATTCAGTGGTGTGTGGTCGAAAGCAAGGAAATATATTTCAAGTAACTCCAAAGCAGCTTGTACAGCGACATTGTGTTTCCAGAGGCTATAAATGTGAACAGATTAATTTTATAGCTTATAATTGTGTATATATATACATTGTTGAATAATTTGATAATATGTCTATGTACAACCTGTGGAAACATGCACAAGCAGGTTTGGCCTGCTATTATAAAGCAGTAAAGCTGCTATTATAAAGGTGGCAGGTCAGAACCTTTCTTAAATATCTACATTTAAATATGCTTGATCACACAGAAAAACTGAGTGGGCCTATCAAAATATACACTAAAACTCAAATCATATTAAAGGAAATCCCAGAAGGTGAATTAACTCCTTAAATACGACACTTAATATCATGCAAAGCTAAGGCACTCACGTGCTGAGCTGAAACCTGACGAAATTCTTAATATTGTTGTAAATTCCTTTGCCTTCCTCAATGGCTGACCTGTTGAAAACCATAACACATGATATTATATTCACATAATAATCAATACCATCAGACATAGCCAGTTCTCCTCAATTAGACGATTATCGAGTAATACAATTATTTGTATTGGCATCTGAAAATTTTATCAACGTGATTTTAAATTGTGGATATATGTACTCTTTGTTTCCTGCATTCACACTCAAGAGAATATTCATGGCAAATTAATTTAAACAATCTTGAAGCACAGGCAGGCTGTGCCGGAAGCTAACCCAGTAGTTAACAGAGTAGTGTACCTTTTTTCATGAAATGTAGGTGTACTTAGTGATTGAAAAACATTTTTCTAAATTGAATTTATCATTTATGGAGATGTGAAGAAGAAAGTTGTGTGTTTACCTGCCAATTAATTATTCAGATCGATGGCACAGTTGTAATCAAGAGAAATTTATGAAAATAGTTGAGACCAATGATCAGTTTAAAAGGAAGGTGGATACCGGTAATACCGGTATCAACCGTGTTTTACAGGGAAGTAAAACTGGTGTCAAAATAGTAACACCGTGCCAAACCTATACTCACAAATAAATGAAGATTGTTTTGGCATCAGCATTGACATTTAAATACAATGACATTTAAATGTCAGCCAAACCAATGACTCAGTCCTCAACCCTGCATTACATTTTTGTTATGTTTTACGCTGTATGTTGGTGAATTTCAGTGTTTGGAAACATGTGGTGATGCACACATACAGAAAGAATTCTTGTTTATATTAATTAATCTAATGTTGTTAAAGCAACAATTAAAAACATATTCAGAAAGAATCATTCGTTTATACTGGCCTTTGTGCACCGATAAACTGTGCCAGTTGATGATGTGACCCTTGTGTTCATAATGCTCATAGTGTTAAATAAATAATAAGTTTATTGAAATTACAATATTTGGCTGATGTAAATGTGAAAAGTACAGGCATGTGGCATGCAATATGAACCCCCCCATGGAGTTCAGTTCAGCTCACAAGATGGTCTGGAAGTCGTCATCCACCAGGATCATGTCAGCTGCCTCCTTGCAGACGTCTGTCCCCGTCTGGCCCATGGCCACCCCGATGTCCGCGGCTTTAAGAGCCACCGCATCGTTGACCCCATCCCCTGTCATTGCCACCACTGCACCGAGGTTCTGCAAAGACTGCATGGGAAAGAAGAAAGCTTTACACTTTTCCCCCAGTCTGGACTGTAACACTCTGCAAACCTTACTATAAATCTGAAAAAAACTGAAAAAGTATTGGGCTGTATATATTGCTGGTACCATCTTATACTATATGTTCAACACTTTAAAACGGTTAAATACTATAATCAAATATATTTGTGTTTCTCGCTGCAGCCAATCCAATGAATTGTATACTTCAACAACCATCACACATTTTTTTTTACCAGAAACAAATAGCACTGACACTGAAGAACTTTCATGAATACAAAATTAAAGAAAATAATATCAATAATATGCCATTATATTATTTGACACAGGGTGCTCAGGGGACCAGAATGACAAAGCAGTAGTTTTATTTCCTCCACCATAGTGCTAAGCTGAGTGAGTATCACATGGTAACTGACAGCGATCACCACTCACCTTGACTATCTTCAGTTTGTGTCTGGGGCTGGCTCTGTAGAATACTACTATCTGTGAATGCATAAAAAAGACAATTATCCTCCTGATCTGGCTCCAGAAACACAAGCAATGGAAGCCTATTTCCCAAATAATCCCCATTGTCTGAGCTGAATACAGTATGGCACACATTTAGCCAGGCCCCATCCTTGAGTGGTCTCCATCTCTATCTTTCTCTTACCAATTCTATAAGTTTCTCCACAAATATATTGATCTTTTAAAAAATATATTGATCTTCCCCTGTCCATCCTTCTGTCTTTTTGTGTTTTTGTCTGTCATGCAAGGCCATGCTGCTGAATGGCTGTCTTATCAACACCCAATAGATTACAGTGGTGACATTTTTTCCAGCAAGTATTTCAAGCAGCCTCTAAAGTTTGGGTGTTTACGATCACATCAGGTATAATTAAAGAACAAAAGACTAAAAGAAAGGCTCTACACCACATCGTGGCGTTGATCGTTATTGCGTTCGATAATTATTGTTGTGTTATATCGCCCAGACCTACTTTATCGTAATCCTTCCATTCACCCACTTTCTCTATTTTTTCCATGTATCCACTCTCTCTCTCCCTTTCTCTCACTCCAATACAGACACAGACACACACACACACACCCACGTGCACACAGACACACACACACGCACAAATACCCTCTCACTCGCTCATTCTCTCACACACACTTTCACTCCACACACACACACACACACAAGCATGCACACACACGTGCACAGTGTCTAAGCAGGATGAGTCGCCAGCCCCTGAACAGGATTTTACAATGTTATATCATACGTGTTGGACAATAAGCTGTGTGGATTTTTTTCTAACTTTATTTAACATTTTTAAAAAGGGGTAGACATGAGTTAATTCGTAATATTCAATATCATATATTGATTAGGTTAATCACATACATATTAGGTTAAGTCACATAGATATTCAGAGTAATGCTTCACAACTAGTTTGCTGCTGTGTCTAGAACCATTATGAGAAGTCAAACTCTGTCCGGGGCCAATTATATTTTGTCCCAGCACCTCTCTCCTTTTTCCTTTTCGTAATCTTAGGGTGTATGTCATGCGTTCCATACAGTGTATATTTGCATGGATTAAGACTGAAGTATCCATAAGTTCCTACCCGTGGAACTATGTGCGACAGCTGCTGAATGTCCATCTGGTCCACTTCATCTCCAGAGAGGGACTGGGACCCCTTGGTGTACAGGCCCAGTCGGCTGGCTACAGGAGGATTAGAGGGCACACACTTCATCAGCACAGCCCAACTGTCTTTGGAGGCCGGCAGACATGGTCAGACATTGTCAGCAAAAGCATCTCAGATGCTTCCACTTCAGACAACATGCAAGTTGAGCTGTGATTTTTGCTTGCTATGATGATGTGATGGAAAACCCATGACAAAACTGCATCAAGATCAGAATACTATAATACAACTAAAGACAATCTAAGTAAACACAGAACTGGTCTGAAACAAAAAAGTAGAAGTAGAAAATAAAGTTGTTTTGAAGGCAGCTGGAATGTGAATCGTACCTCTACTACGGTCTCCCACTGGTATGGACATTCATCACTAAGCCTGAATCGTACCTCTACTACGGCCTCCCACTGGTATGGACATTCATCACTAAGGCTGAATCGTACCTCTACTACGGCCTCCCACTGGTATGGACATTCATCACTAAGCCTGAATCGTACCTCTACTACGGCCTCCCACTGGTATGGACATTCATCACTAAGCCTGAATCGTACCTCTACTACGGTCTCCCACTGGTATGGACATTCATCACTAAGCCTGAATCGTACCTCTACTACGGCCTCCCACTGGTATGGACATTCATCACTAAGGCTGAATCGTACCTCTACTACGGCCTCCCACTGGTATGGACATTCATCACTAAGGCTGAATCGTACATCTACTACGGTCTCCCACTGGTATGGACATTCATCACTAAGCCTGAATCGTACCTCTACTACGGCCTCCCACTGGTATGGACATTCATCACTAAGCCTGAATCGTACCTCTACTACGGTCTCCCACTGGTATGGACATTCATCACTAAGCCTGAATCGTACCTCTACTACGGCCTCCCACTGGTATGGACATTCATCACTAAGGCTGAATCGTACCTCTACTACGGCCTCCCACTGGTATGGACATTCATCACTAAGGCTGAATCGTACATCTACTACGGTCTCCCACTGGTATGGACATTCATCACTAAGGCTGAATCGTACCTCTACTACGGTCTCCCACTGGTATGGACATTCATCACTAAGGCTGAATCATACCTCTACTACGGTCTCCCACTGGTATGGACATTCATCACTAAGGCTGAATCGTACCTCTACTACGGTCTCCCACTGGTATGGACATTCATCACTAAGCCTTGCAAACAGCAGGTACAACAAGACAGAACCAGCTAGGGCTTTGAAAGGTGCATCTGAGGCCAGGTTGACTGGTCAGATTCAGAGAGGCAAGACCACAAACATACCAATGGACACAGCGGTTTCCTGGGAGTCTCCGGTGATCATCTTGACGGCTACACCCGAGCTGATGAGCTTGCCCACTGCTTCTTTTACCCCAGCTCTGGGGGGGTCGATGATGCCCACAAGTCCCAGGAAAGTGAGAGTACCCAACTCGGATCCCGACGCAACTGCCAGCACTGCAAGATTGGGACCAAGACCTCTCCAATCAAATAAACGTTATCCAATTTCCATGTATTACATTTAGGCATTAAACACCATTGTTTCATTAACCCGTAGCTCTGCCATGACTGGATGTTGCCTTGTGAAAAAATTATATTTATACAGAATAACTTGCATCAATCAGTGTAGATTCCACAAGGTGCTGTAGGTACAGGAGAAGCTTGATAAATATAAAATTGCTTCTTCCATTTTCAGAATTACAGCATCTAGAAAAGTGCGTTCAGATAAAGTAGTCATTTGTTTCATGAATCCAAACTCATGACTGATCTCTGTTTATTTAATTATTCACAGATATATCACAGCCAATGCACCTCGTTAAGTATTCCAAAAAAAAAACACACAAAAACATTTTCAGGATGACAAATCTGAATGCAGAAAGGGCAGAGCCTTAATTACTATGTATTATTTCCAAGCAAAAAAGATGATCAATGACTTACCTCTCAGACCAGCCGTGCCCATGTAGCTCTTTTCCTGCTGGAACATCTCCCTCTGCTGGTTGGTCAGGGGCAGTGTCAGGCCCTTGCTGTTATAGGAGCTGCAGAAGCGAATCACCTGTTCGTAGGCGCCTTTCATGTAGTGTAATCCCAGTTTATCCTTTGATAAGAATAACCATGGGAAAAACAAACGATTAAAAAAAACCTCAGTTCAAATGGAACAGGAACACCAACACAGCAGTCTTGTAGTACATCTCCTGTTGCAAAGATTGAGTTCTGCTACTATGAATTTCTGCACACCTCCTGAGCTTGGTGGACACAGCGGACGGCCATCCACTTCTGCTCTGAGGAGAAAGGGTGCTCCTCTCTCCTGATGTACTCTTGCTGGACCCCCTCCAATCCCATCTGCAACATAAAACTATCATTTTAGTACCAATCCACTACTACCGTAACACCCTGTGTATAATTTGCTCTAAAAAATATGATCCAGTGTGTAAGCAGTCACTCTCACCCCTCTGTAAAAGAACAGTCATATATTTCTATATTTCTATGGAAAGCACCATAGAAATATATTGATAAGCAAGTCACTTCTTGAGCTCCTTAAGATGTCAAAAACAGTGTCACACTGTGCCTGCTGGTTTCATTCCAGCAGAACACTGAATATTTTAAGTGTAATATTTTGCCCCTGAGTTTTTAGGGACAGCAATCTCAAATAAACTTCATTAATATTTCTATTAATTGCCATAGGCTCCACTGAACAACTAATTCCTTAAAATCAATGAAGCGGATTATGTGTTTGTATTGCTCATTTGTTCACAGGATTCAAAATAACAAATCAGGGGTTGGCAAAGAGGGCTGTATATGTTTCTGGATTATATGACAAAGTCCGCTTTTAATTATTTAATAAATCCAATAATTTACGTGATCTTGCAATTCAGCAAAATTTCTTGAAAAGCTCATGACTTGTATGACAAGCTTATCAAGTCTATCCTCCACTATCTGGCCCGGTGGCATTGGTTAAAGATAGGCTAAGTAGAACTTACTGGAGCAAATACAGAGCGTGGCTGAGCAGATTATAGGCTATGGTATTAACCCCCTATTTCTGTTCCTTAGCTCCAAGGGGGACATAACCATGGTGTTTGTAATAATAATAATAATAGCATCATTTATAAAGCACCTTTCTCACATTATGTTCAAAGCAGTTTACAAACAACAGCACAGTGAGTTGAGAATTTAACTAAGGAATCAGCCCTACAAGAAGAAACAGTATGATGATCCCTGAACGAACATGTCTTTGAGCTAACAATACAAACGGCTGGCTTCAATAAAATGGTACACAGCAGTGAATATTTCATCATACATCTACTTTTTACATTAACCTTGAGTTAACATATTACAAATGCTGGCCAGCTCCTCTACATGTTCATATCATGGCCAGAGGTGGGCCAGAGAATGAGAATGACCTGACTTACTGCCAATGGCCATAGACACAATTCTCACAATGTGGCTGATCTTGCACATACAGCATTACCTTCATGGCCAGGGCAATGAGTGCTCCTTCTGTAGGACGTCCCATGAGCGTGTTGTTCCTGATGACTGCATCATTGCAGATGCAGCCAGCCTGGACAAACCCAAGACAAGGAGTTTGTGAATGGAGCGTCATTCCTTCAGCTTTTAACATTTAACTTGGCCAGAGCAGCCAATTTCCTCACTCACCTCCACTACTTTCCTGATGGATGAATTGGAGAAGCCGTGGACCACTTCTCCGTCCAGCAGAACCTCTCCGGCATTGTTGTAGCCTACGCCTGTGACCTGTGAGGATGGGGCAATAACAGTACTGCAGAATGACAGGGCAGCATCTGACTAAACACGTTTCAGGAGACACTTACTCTGGCAGTGGCACAGGCATATTGCATAGATGTTTAATATTGAACAATGTGCAATTTCACCACGGACTACATTTATATATATTTATATACGCACTATATTTACGAGCATTTCCTGGTCTTCTCCAACTACTTTAAAAATCGAACTTATGTCAAGATAGACATTTTTAAACCCTGCTATCTTTTCATCCAAATTGGAATCCCCAATTGTATTTGATGGCCTGGCTCAAGTGCAGTAGAGAGCGCATAAAAGCATGGATTGTCCTCACAATTGTACACTGTCCACCACCATCCAGTGTCTAAGCAGGATGAGTCACCAGCCCCTGAACACATATACAATTAAAACCACAGCACCTGCTCTCTGCCGGGCCTTTCTTACCTCAGCATGGAGTCCGTCGGAGGTGAAGAGATGAGTAACCGTCATCTCGTTCTTCGTCAGGGTGCCTGTCTTGTCGGAGCAGATCACATTGCAGCAGCCTGTATGAACAAAGAGCAGATGTGGTGTTGAGAGATGAAGTGTCAATCAGCACCATAAGTGAGGCCCACAGTGAGAAAGCACCCACTACTCTGCCCTTCCCCACCCACTACTCTGCCCTTCCCCTTCCCCACCCACTACTCTGCCCTTCCCCTTCCCCACCCACTACTCTGCCCTTCCCCTTCCCCTTCCCCACCCACTACTCTGCCCTTCCCCTTCCCTTTCCCCACCCACTACTCTGCCCTTCCCCACCCACTTAGTTCAAAGGACTGTATTTTATGATACAGTAGAATCTGCTTAATTGCATAACCCATTTGTCAGCCAACTTTATGCAATTATCCGGCAAGTCGATTAGACGGAGGAGCCCAGATGAGTAGTACTGTACGACGATGGTGAGGGGAGGGGCGGCACAGGAAGCCAGGACACAACAAACAATATGATGCGTGCCCCTCAGGCGTCTACAATCGACGCGATTTTCAATAGAAACCACCTACCTTCGTAAATTTTGGCAGTTTTGTGCCTTTATGGGGGCAATTGTCAGTTTATTTATGCTGCATCTGCCAACTTTTAATGTATATTTCTAGATCATTGTGCAATGTAATTTTACATAATTCCATACAAATATCCGATAGTATTGGATAATAGTTTGTGCAAATATGCGATCTCTTTACAATGGAAAGAATGGGACATGGTTTCGGATTTTTTTTCTCTGGATTATTCTATTCAAATACCCGAATTATGCGATAATCCGTTATTCAATTAAGTGGATTCTACTGTATCACATAAGGATTCATAAATCAGGTGCAATGCAAAACAACCCAACACGGACAAGGCAGACCCCAAAAGAAAGAAAACTGCCCATTCAATAGAATACCCTAATGTCTTCATACAATCTAAGCACATGATGGACAGAACACTAGGCTGAATTAATGTCACCTAAATTAATGCAGTTTTTTTGTTGCCAAGCCTGATGCACAGGCAGCAAAAGCAGTGTGCTTGACTTGCCACCCAGATGATAAAAATTGAAAAGGCAACACCAGCCAACAGAAGAAAATGGTTGACCATGAGATGAGGTATCAGGCTTTTACTCTGTAAGCATCTCAAGAATGTCACATTATTACCATTGGAGCACAAGGCAGATTCACCGCATTGACAAAAAGTACATCAATTGGGCTTAGATAAAACGCAGGTGGTCCACCCAAAAAAACCTCTCCCTTGAAAAAAGTCCTGGGGAGGGAAAGCAGTAAACTGTGCCACACCATTAGCAATCAGCGCAGAACTCATTTCTGTCAGTCAAACACTCTCTGGGTTACATGTGTATTGATTTTATTTTTATATATTCATTTTTTTCAGAGCTTAAAGGTATAGTTTCCTTTATTGGCCTTTTTAAATATAATTTAACTCTCTGGGGTTCAATATAATTGTCTTAGTTTTTGATTTGTTTTTCCAGACTATTGTGTGTGATGAAGGATATTTTAGATAGTCATTTCCAATGACCTGCCAACGTTATCATGGCTGGTAAAGGGGCATTCATGAGTTTGTGGTATAAAATAAAAAATAATAAAAAAACACTTAAAGTAACTCAAAAGTAGCTTGTACAGCAATGGTATACCTGTAGAGATTGTAGATAATGTGTATTACCCAATTATTTTTCAATAGATTATGTTCAATTTTACTTTAAGTTGGAATCATTTCCTACGGTACATGCTACCCGACACTGCTACTCCCAAAAAATACTTACCAGCATGACCTAAAAAAACAAAACTGTTTTTCTGTGAATAAACAAAATGACTATGCTCATATGTAGAGTCGCTATACTAACGACTATAAGGCCAACAGGTCGTCATAGGATTCTATGAGTATCTAAACTATTCTTCAATGTCCACAAAACTTCCTGGTCCAATCAAAATCATATATTTAAACTGAAACAATATTTTAAAAACTCTAGAAACTGAACTATCCCTTTAAATCTTCATTTCAACCTCCAGTAAGATATAAATGTTAAAAATAACAATAATGTTTGAGAACAATCCAAAACAAAAGTGCCCTTTTCCCCTCATAGGATTGTGTTCTTATGGGTCTGTGATGTAAAGTCTCCTAAACTTTAAGCACATCACGTCTCACGGGCACAGTGTAAAGGGATTGTGTTCCTATGGGTCTGTGATGTAAAGTCTCCTAAACTTTAAGCACATCACGTCTCACGGGCACAGTGTAAAGGGATTGTGTTCCTATGGGTCTGTGGTGTAAAGTCTCCTAAACTTTAAGCACATCACGTCTCACGGGCTCAGTGTAAAGGGATTGTGTTCCTATGGGTCTGTGGTGTAAAGTCTCCTAAACTTTAAGCACATCACGTCTCACGGGCACAGTGTAAAGGGATTGTGTTCCTATGGGTCTGTGGTGTAAAGTCTCCTAAACTTTAAGCACATCACGTCTCACAGGCTCAGTGTAAAGGGATTGTGTTCCTATGGGTCTGTGATGTAGTCTCCTAAACTTTAAGCACATCACGTCTCACGGGCACAGTGTAAAGGGATTGTGCAGGCAGTGGCTGGAGGATTCCTGACTTTGAGCCACCTTTCTTTGGCCACTAATGGAGCATGAAATTGTAATCACTGTAATTATTCTTTCAGCATATCCCTAACATGACAAACCAGGGGTTCAAGTGGAGAGCTGCAACTTGGGCAGGTTCTGCTATCCCAGTGTCATCCATTTACTTAAAAAAAACAGAATTAATCTGCCAAGTGAAAGATTTCCTCATATTTTAGAGGACTGTAGAATACAGTATGCTTGCACCATAAAATAAAGCATGTTTACCCTTTGAATACATACCACATACCTTGACCTTCATGATTGGGGACATAAATACAAGTACTGCTGTTGTATACATTATACAATTATATCCTTTGACAGCTACAGAGCACTGACATATTACCTGTAGTAAACTCAGAAAGAATGGATTTCACACATTGCTATTCAAGAGTCTGTTGCTAAAAGCTGCGCAGTTTGTGAGCATGGTGGAGCCCGAGTCAGCATACCCAGTGTTTCAACGATGGGGAGCTTCTTGATGATGGCACGTTTCTTGACCATCCTCATAACACCCAGTGCTAGTGTCACAGTCACCACGATGGGGAGTCCTTCAGGGATGGCTGCCACTGCCAGGCTGTGAGGAGCATGGCGATTACTGAGAGAATACACACGCACCCAACCCCACCCCCACCACATTCCCAAAACTCATATCTCTGCATGCATGCCTATGAATGACATTTGAACATGGCCAACAACTGCTGGTGTGCCAACTCCAGATGCTCATATCTGACAAAGCATCTGGTTGGCTTTGTTAACTACCTGTGCTTCCTTCAGTCTGACTGGTGCGAGCATATTTCTGGCAGTTGATTTTGCTAAACATAATAGGTATCGGTATGCTATAGGTAGCTCATGTTACCTTATCAATTTGATTGATTTTTGTAAATATACGCGAATTCCAAATTTGATGCCTGCAACACGTTCCAAAAAAGTTGGGACAGGGGAAAAAAAAAAAAAGACACCTGTTTGGAACATTCCACAGGCAAACCGAAGATGCTATCATGACTGGGTATAAAAGGATGAAAAGACTCGATATCTTATTTTCAGGTACTCTTACAAGCGATACTATAACCTCTCTGCATTTGAATGGATCTCTATTGTAATTGTGGGGTGGGACTAGATTAAGCTGTAAATTACACGGGAATAGTATGGAACCCATGGTTGGCTAAATGGCTGTAAGTCATCAAGGGTCTGACGTATCAAACGAGCCTCAAACCATCACCGTGCTACCAGGTATGCAGTAGGTATGGATGGATCACTTGAAGGGTTGTTTCTCCTGACTTATTTTTCCATAGAGTTCAATAAAAAAATGAGTTAGGAGAAACAACCCTTAAAGTTTTCAACTGAGAAGTGATTGTAAAATTGCAAGTAAATAAAGTAAATTTAGAGCTCCACTTCAATGCTTAAACAACCAGCATCACTCCAAAGTCTATATTGTTGAAAAATAGTATCAGACTAAATCTACATAAATTAATACTTTAACCCTGCTGCTGTGGTTGTTTCCTCAAACCAGAAACAAATACGTTATTCAAGGCTTTTTGTGCTATAATTAATGCAAGAAACCCACTGATTTCCCGCTCACACATGATCGCGTAGAAACTGGCCATTGGTATATTAGCAAAGCACATTCTGGAAGAACACTGGAGTGAGATACTAGACAGATCAATGATTATTACTTAGAAATGAGGCTACTGCTGGTGATATAATATCTGAACCCATGTAAAGTCTCTCTAGCCCCAGCTCTGGAGGGTGGGACAGTTAAATTGTTAAATTGGTTCTCTTACAGTAGTAATTATCCAAATCAAATGGTTAAGTACAGAAGTAAAAGGGGAAACACTACTACTTAGGACAAGGATTGGCAACTCCATGTCCTAAGACCAGAACTTGGCCTATGGTTTTCTATACATATATGGATTCTTTCTGGAACGATTCTGAATGTTAACAGAATCATTCTGCAAATCCATACAAAGTCAAATCCAACCAGAAAAATGAGCAATCCTGCTGCAGCTTTAGTCATAAGCACACATTTTAACAGCCTAGTAATGCTCTAATTGCACTATTACATACAAGACTGTACATTTGAAATGAGTGAAAATATTTTTTTAACTTTGAACGTCTTACCTGACACCAATGGTGAACATGTCTAATATATGCTTTCCCTGAAGCCATCCAACCAGCATGATGACTCCTAAAACAGCCAAGTAGCCCGTGTCAGACCAGAAGGTCAGGAAGTGTGAACTGACCAACGTATGCACATGCACCAATAACAAATGAACACATGAAAACAATACATATTAATTATTAAGGATGCACGATAATATTGGGGTCGTATAAGTAAGTCGGTAATAGCCTAAAAACAAACAAAAAATTTTATAATCCAGAAAATGGGATTATAGTTGATAAAATGGCCTGATATGATGCACATTTGTGCTGCTGATGCTGTAAATCATTTTTCATTTATAATATTTACCAGCTAAAACTAACAAGCAAAGTTATACAGACTTGAAAGTTCCAGACTCAATCTGTCTGCTTTATAATACAATAAGCATATATTTTAATGAGAAATAAAAAATATATATTTATTACATTGTTCCTTCATAAGTTTACATCTGTGCTCATCTACTTCTTCAATGAATGTGGAAACTTGGACGCAATTTCTGCTATAACATAAAACAGGGCAGCCATCAGCATCGGCCAATATGGGAAGTCAAATATCAGTTATTGAATTTGGCCCCAGAATTGACATATTTTTATCCCCTAATAATTGTATCTATATACATACGAATATACATATAAAGTGCAGTATTAGTATCATTTACACCATTTTTGAACATGAAAGTTTACCTATGATTCCAAAAGAATAGAAGGATAGCTGTTTTCCAAGACGATCCATGCTTTTTTGTAAAGGGGTTTTTGGGGCCTGTTAAATTAAACAAAACACAATTATGAACTATGATACAAGAAACATATCTGAGTTGTATGAATTGAATTGGGCAAGATGAAATTAAAAATATCTTGTGACATTAATCAATGATAATCATATTAATTTAATTTGAATATGCATAATATACATCTCTGTCATATTAGTTTAATAGTATGTCACAATATAAACACTTTTAAAAAAACTGATTAACACACCTCTTCAGCTTGCATCATCTTGAAGACCTCTCCAAACTCAGAGTTTTCTCCTGTTCCAATAACAATGCCCTACAAAAGATACAACAAAAAACACATCTTAGAGGTCAACTTAATCTGTTTTTCCTTACCATACAACCCTGTTATTGAAATCACGGTCCTCGTGGGCCGAGAACTGCTGGTTTTCCACCCTCCCTTTACCTGGGAGTCAGGTGTGAAGACAGTCTGGCCAATCGGTAGCACCAATTGTTCAGTAAATTACCTGGGAGTAAAGAAAAACAGGGCCAGATTTCGGGGCCAGATTTGAATACCTATGCCATAGAGCACGGATACTCAAATCTGGCCCTTGAATCAAAACCCGGCCCAGGTTTTCTTTTCTCCCAGGTAATTAAGGACCAGATTCAGTTGAGATAATCACGCGCAAATGGCACTTACTCCCGAAATTCTTTGACAGAAACAATTTTGAACTTGTGTCAGCTCAGTTGCTCGAAAATGATTCAGAAGTGCAAATTAACGATTAACGACCCACACAATGTACCGGTGCCCCACAAAGTTACAATCCCTGTCCATTCCTGGCCACAGGATCCTTCCAGTGTGTGGCAGATGCACTCAAAAAAAAATTATAGTTGGACAGTGGTTACATTAAATATTATTAAGTATATGTCACTTCAACTGGTTATGTTGAAGATGTCACGTATACTTAGTAATATTGTGTGCAACCACCGTACATAATTTTATTAAGTAAATTATAAAAATTATAAAAATTGTTATTTACTAAGTAAATCCAACAATTTGTTTACTTAATAACAATGCACGCAACCACTGTCCAACGATTATTTTATTATTTTTTTTGAGTGTGTGATGGGTATATCCCAGTCATCAATATCAAGGAGTTATAATCAATTCATCAAGGCTATGATACGACGTGACAATACACCTTGAAAAAGGCACTCATCAAGTTATTAAAATTATTAATAACACAATATCTTTGAGATTTTGATGAGTGATTTTGACTTATGTCTGCTGTTTAAAGGGTGGAGGCCGTACCTTAGCTTTCCCACAGCGCACCAAAGTTCCCATGAAGGCCACATTGCTGCGGGAGGTTATGTCCCCGTTGGTGGCTGACGGCTGGGGAGCTGTGGACTTGGAGCAGGAGGCAGTCTCTCCTGTTAGGCTCGACTCGTCTACTGACAGGTCAGATGCCTGAGAGGGATGAATTGGAACAGGGAACAGTCACGCTCTGAGGAAGGTCACTTTCACCTGAGCTTAAAACCTAATTCTATTTTCCAAACAGAGATTTCTCCAGGGTGAGCTTCAAGCTAGTCCTCAAATTGCTCAAAAAATCCTTAATTTGAAAGAAAAAATAAAGGGGCTTTATTAGGACTGAGTACTGGCATACGGTGAACTAGTTATTCTGCATGCACACTACATTACTGTACCACATAAAAATTATTCCAAACATAATAATCATCTGCACATAATCAACTGCACATCACCAGTATGCATTTGTTTCATCTTTGTCATCGTTTCCATGGCTATGGTTTCAGACAGACAATTTCCTCTTAAAAAGACATTAGTGCAAAGGCACAAGCATAGGATGGGGCCATAGAGGGAAGACTGAAGGCAATGTACCTCAAAGAGACGCAGGTCTGCTGGCACCCTCTCTCCCAAAGACAGGCAGACCGTGTCCCCTGGGACCAGCTCACGTGCAAGAAGGTGTTCCAGGTGCCCCTCTCGCACACTGAAAATGGTCACAGCAGATGGAGGTGTGTGTGTGTGTGTGTGTGTGTGGGGGGGGCAGCAAAAACTGGTGCAGTTTACATCAGTGACTGAAAGCAGGGGGTGGATGCAAAATTGGTGTGACGGACTGTTTATTCAATTCCACGATATAACACCTGGGGGAAATAGTTAACCCAAAGATAGAAAGACAGAGAGACAGGGAGATGGATCGAGAGACAGAGAGAGAGATAGATAACTAGAGAGATAGAAACATGTTGGCCTGGCTGTATCTGAAGTGCAAATAAAGAGGTCTGGGTCATGTTTTAAGTGGAAATGAAAAGCTCTCTGGAGCTGGATTCTAATACTTGGATGCGTCTCTAACAGAAAGGTTGGGGCCACGGCTTTTATGGCTGCTCTAGTATAACCACTAATTTGAACGCAGCCCATCTCATGTAAAAATGAACCCAGAGGAGACCTGTCTACAGAAGTCAACCATGACTCTGTCGTAGCGCGTACTGCGCTTCTTTCGTGTTTCTCGTGCGTTACTCGGTCTGCTCCACGGCCAGCAATAGAGACGGACGGACCCACTCACCAGTGGCATTCAGGAGGCACCAGTTTCCCCAGCTCCTCCAGGGATTTCTCAGAGCGATACTCCTGACAAAGCAGAGCAAGCACAGCTGAGGCCTCCGCCGGAGAAGGAACATTTTCCACTTAAACAAGGGAATTCAGTGTAAGCTAATCTGTGCTTTATTTCTCCCTCCACACTTTAAAATGTTCTCCACAGAGATGAGACTCAGAGACATCCGTTTTTACATGTTTTTTTAGCTGTCTAATGTCAGAGAAATGTCTGTCAAAAAAAAGCTTCAAGGAATTTTCAAGAATGTCTCCTTTAATACTGACATCATGATAAACAGAATTGCATTCAAAATGGGGGAAGGACCTTACCTGAACAAAGGCAACAGTGACAACAATAATAATGGCCTGTTCGGGACAAAGGAAAAGAAAGACGGGTAAGTATGTTAGAAAAATACAAAAGTAAGAAAGGTAAAATAAAACTCAGAGCTGTGGCCCTTACCACGGTGATGCTGACAGCATCGTCTAACTGTCGCATTAGCACACTTATGACGGCGGATGCCAGCAGCAACATGATGAGAGGATCTTTAAACTGTTCAAAACAGAGAAAGGCATAAGAAGGGACAGTGTCCCACACAGTCATTTAATGGTACCATCTATGGCACTGATATATTGGAAATCTGAATTTTAAAGTGTGTCAGTTATAACCATGCCAATAGCTGCAAGTTCATCGGATTCAAAGGGCTGGCAAATGATTGTGACCAAGGTGGGAGCTCAGCCCAAGACTACAGATGGCATTTTTGATAAGTGCAGCTTCATTAACTGTAATGTATTAGGCTTTCAATGTGATGGTGATTTTGTGTTCTGCTACAGAAAGCAAATGCCTTCCTACTTCAGTTCTACTCAAATTATCAAAGACTGGTGGCGTTTTTATTTGGGATTATTAACATAACATATTACTTCAAATAATCCTGTGAAAGGTAATGAGGTAATGAGGATTTTGGCCATGGTGGTATTCCAACATCAGAAAATGTCCTCAATTTATTTATGAACATTAATTTATGGCCCCATGGTAAGGGTGACTGTTAAGCAACCCCATTTTAGAAGACTAACTTTAGTCACTGGCTAGACAAAGAAAAATAACAGCAGCAGTCATCTGACAAACGTAACCCTCATATTACGTTGACATATTATGACACCGTTTATGTTTGAGGTCAAAAACTGACCCAAAAAGTTTAAAATGACACAAATAGAAAGAGACACTTTCTCCCAATTGACACCCAATTAACCTTTTATGCCAAAATATAAAAAATCTGTGATAAAGCATCCTATTTTAGAGACTGAGATAAGTGAAAGTTTGTGAAGTTTAAAATCTGTATGGGAAAGTGCCACCAGAATCACCCACAATAAATCATAAATAAAAAATAAAAAAGATTGCATATTTTTTAAACATTTTATACAGCTACCCCACAAATGACCCCACACAACACCTTCATATACAAAGTTGCTACAGGCCTTTTGAAAATACAGCATTATGTTTATTGCATGTTTACTATTTAATTCCAACAAATTAGGAAATATCATATAGTGTCAAGATGAAAAAATAAGCTTAACTAGTTTCTAAGAGACGTCAAACACTGAATCAGGTAAAATTGGCCCCCAATACTTCCTATTGCTGCTAGATGGCACTGAGTGACACCCAAGAAACAAAACCTGCTCCCCTACATAAATGATGTCAGTTCTCTTCACAAGCTGCAAATACATTTATGAGGGACCCAAAGCAAAGCAAAAGGACAAGTGTTCATTTGAATTGATGTTCTCAGATTTTCATGTCTATGGCAACCAGTGTAGGAATGCTACAGAAATGTGATTATTTCCTTTGACTGTGTAATTGAGGAGAACCTGATATAGACAAAATAGTTAGTACACAACATTTAGCTTGTTAAGACAAAAAAACATGACATTAGCATGGTACTGCTGTGAAGCCAAGGTTGGTCATCATAAGAAAATTATCTTAAAAGCAATAACTGCTCACCCCTAGAACATTTTCCCAAAGCACGTTTAAGAGAATAGCTAAAGACTCAATTAGATTAGTAATTAAAAATTAAATTAAAATTGTGTTCTTTAAAATGGAGAACAATATTTGTTCACCCATGATGCAGATCACAAAATATGTTTTTATCTTTAGTGTACCATGTTAAAATGAAATTCTGCTCTAAATGGTCCCTTAACAGCCTTTCCATTTCCCAGCGCTTAAAAAAGAATGCAACGGCACTGAGCTTCCAGTCATGAAACAGAAAATCAACCCAAAATGTCCCTTTCTGCATAAGGAAGCAACATAACTTTATGAACACTGAACATGTCTTGAAGTGCCAATTCCTCTCACACAAATGCATGCATCATGTGAACATTTCAAGGTATATCAATTCAGAAGCTCACCAGAGAAAAATAAATAAAACTGTCTTAATTCCTGGAAAAGTATAATGATTTCTGTTCACACCTTTACGCTTGCCATTTTTTCAACCAGGCAACCAATTCTGTCATTTGATCGTATAGCCAAACGTTTGGCCAAAGTACAATGACTAATTGCTCAGGGCTAATAATTTTAATTATTATTTATTGTTTGCAATGGGAATGGCTTTTTATAGCCAACAAGAAACTGTGTTAGGTGTACGCTATGTGTTGTTAAAAAATGCAGGCTTATACAGTGCACTGAAGATGACCAGGAATACTGTGTTTGTGACTTTAATAAACATATTTGTGCAACAAGTAGATGCACTAACAATGTTAGCTACATCTTTAGCAGATGTGTGACACGCCTTCCAAAAGTTAATCTTTCAGACATTGTCTCAGTGGTGGAAAAACACTCAGACCAAACCAGAAAAACCGGATAAAAAATACAAGTTTCCTTGTTTAGAAGGATACTTAAGATACTTATTAGAAACAACAGCATCAGATACTTCTTAGAAACAACCCTTAAAGTGATCCATCCAGATCTACTGCATATCTGGCATATCAAGAGTCTTTTGATGTTGTTTGCATAGCATCAGGAAGGCATAGCATACAAAGAATATGCAACCAAATATTACATATGATGACCTTATTTAAGTTTATGTTCATTTTTTAAGTTAATGTTAAGTTTGTTAAAAAGGCTACAATTGCTACCCGGTTGACCCGATATGGATGTAAAAACCCTGACATTAAATCTGAAAGTCTGCACCTTAACCTCATACTCACTGCTCCATTTCAAATACAATGTGCTGGAGTACAGACCCAAATCAACAATAAATGTGTCACTGTCCAAATACTTATGGACTGTACTGTACATTCTTTACTGAACAACCATACAGCAGTGTATTTTTGGAAAGGTATAATTTACTGAATGAACTCAGGAAAATTGGTTACGAAAACAACTTGAATATGTAATTAAATTACATGCCTCTTAACTGTGGTTTCCAAGTTCTAAGTGCGTATAATCCAATAAAAGCTGGAAAAACCATAACCGGCAATTAAAACATTTTTTGTTCACAACTGGACAATGCTTTTCTTTTTAAAAACTTTAATGAATCAACATGTTTTTTCCAGTGGGGAGCCTCCATCAGGGAAATGAAAGGCAGTAAAATGACGCTATAGGGCTGCTGAGATTTAATTATTTTCTAAAGTGAAATGTACTGCATTCAATGTTTGGCTGCAGAGTGCTGTTACTAATGATAGGACAATTGTGTATGGTGTGATGTTGATTCTTAAATGCATCACTCACTGCTTCTGTTTAAAGTTCTGGCATACCCACCAAACCAGGAAAAAACATCTCGAAACTGTCGCAAAACACTGTAAACAATTTAGAATCAATGTAAAAATGTTGAAACTTTTAAAAATGTAAGAAAACAGTTGTATCTCAGTGGTGTACTGTGGTACCAAAACCAAAACGATAACCTCAAAATGTACTTCAGTCAAATCAATGTTTTTATAGTCTTCTAATAATTTTCCCTTATAAATACCTGCACTCAAAACACTCAAACACTTCACTGATATACCAGACCTTTTTCTTATTTGTCTCTCTAAGTGTAGAAGTTTCTCCTGTATCCAGTTTTTTGTTTTTCTAGCTCTTCTAACTACATAGCTTCTAAGAAACAACTAATTAAATAGCCTGCCTCTAATTTCCAAAAGATTAATCAGTCACATGTTGATGTCGCATAATGTACACTGTACGCAAATAATGAATCCCAGTTTCCTTTTTTACTACATCGGAACAGACATTTACCAAGTCAGGGCCACCTCCAGACAGGTAGTGCGCCCTTTAACCTGGGAAGTCTCGTTTTTTACTCCTGAAAAAAACCTGGGTTTGCAAGCCAGAGTAAAAGAGGTTTCGGAGTAAGCCCTTGAATCCATGTTCACCTGAGAAATGTACTTCCTCCAGAGTGGCTCGTCTTCACTGATATCAAACTCATTCCAGCCATGGTAGGCACGGCGATGGGACACCTCACTGTGGGTCAGGCCGTACTGCAGGTCTGCCTGAAGGAAGTGACACGACAGGGGGAGAACATTAATGAAAAAAGCGGCCATGTGTCCTAACTATGACAGCACACACCAAAACCTGAACGGCAAGGTCTTTCATGAGATTAAAAGGATACATTTGTGTGTGTTTGTAACATGCCTCTTGATGTGTAAGTGAGTTTCTGCAGCTGGAGATGAGATATTTGTTTGATTTCAATGGATTAATTGTTTCTTGCACAGCTTTTTTTTTGTTTTTTATTAGAACGATATATGTCCTCCAGTGTTACCCTATCATAAAGCTGTACACAGAACACAGAATTTAATAATAATTTAATACAAATCACAACCACAATCTCAGTAGCCTACATTTTCCTTCGCTACATTTTATTATAAGGTACTGGACATTTACCTGCAATAAACATGCAACTTCATTCACTGGTAATTCGCTGGCTTTTTTCGATGTTAGTACTGGAACCATTATTTCATCTTCACGGTGTGGTAAATTTTCAGCAAGCTGGAACAAAAAATGAAATAACAGTACATCTTTAAACTTCTTTAACAAACTTGGGCAACACATAGTGTCCCATCAGGGATTCAAATGACAAATTACACAGTGCAAAAAAATTAATGTTTAAATGACAAGCCCACATGTCCAATTGATTTCAAAGGTGTTTGATGGGGTAGATGTTTTGATGCAGGCCAGTCAAGTTCATCCACACCAATCACAACAAATAATTTCTTCTTGCTTTGTGCAAGGGGGAATTGTCATGCTGAAACAGGACTGGGCCTTCCCCAAACTGTTGCCACAAAGTTGGAAGCACATAATCATCTAGAATGTCATTGTATGCTGTAGCGTTAAGATTTGCCTTCACTGGAACTAAGGGGCCTAGTCCAAACCATGAAAAACAGTCCCAGACCATTTTGGCCATGTAGTGTACTGCGTTTTTGTAAAACAGTTTTGAAAAAACTGGCTTTAAAAATTGTGCCCTTTTCTCAACGTAAAATATAAAACCTTTCAGCACACGCAAGACTAATAGCACAACCAATGATTGGTGCAAAACATATACCAGGTTATTGGTTTTGCACATGCGAAGAGGTTTTGCACACGCTAAAGATCTTAGTAAATCAAGCCCTTAAAACAGTACAGGTGCCTAAACCAATACCTTCTTTAAAATATAAAGCACACAATGACATGAAAGAACGTCTTTTTTATTGCAAAGTAATAATAGCGAAATAATAACCTAATTAATTAAAACAATGAATACACAATAACAACCGATAGAACTCGTATGCATTTCAGTTGGAGTTTTTCACACTGAACTCTGCTGCCCACTTCATCCAGTTCTGTCACCTAGAGCCAAATTCAGAGATGCTCGACTTAAGTCAAGCGCTTAAGTGCCTCTCCAGCGAGGCTTTACACAGGACGATCTACGCCATATTCTAAATGTAGCTCCGCGGGTGATTATTCTCAAAATATGGGTGGTACAGGGCATGACATTTTAATGACCTGTTTCTTGTACCTGCCCCCTGGATTGCCAGGTTTCTACTAAAAAATGTTTTTTCAACGTGTCAGTGTCAGTGCCTTTAATGCATTTGCCTTTGTAAAATCCTACCTTTGTGCATCGTAGTTGCTTTTGGGCAGTGGGAAAGGCAATGAATGAATTGATACTTTGTATCATCCCCTTGATGAATTTATCATAACTCTATTAGTAGCACTAGACATAAAGCACATTTTTGTTCCACAAAACAAAATTAAGTGAAAACTCTGAATCTACATATCTTGCAAATCTCCACCCCGCACGCGTATATACTGGAGAGACGCATAAAACAGCGGATAAGTCAAATGTCTGAATCACAGATAGTTTAAGTTCAGGTCCTGAACTTCAGGAGTAAGCGCCATTAGCATCTCAACTCTGAATTAGGCCCAGTACTCTGTAATAATAATGTCAATGAGCCTCGTTATCTCATGCATCTTTGTTTTCAATACATTTTTTAAGTTTGCTTTTGGTACAGGTTTTCTGTAAATACATTACTTTTATCAAAGTAAATCAACCCGATTTGACTCAGCCCTACAAACGTGACATCTACTGCCACCTGGAAAACAAGTTTTGCCCTTTTCAAGGTTGCTTGCAAGCTGTTGTCAAGTTCTGTCACAAGAGGAGTACCAGGTGGGCATCAGAGGGTCTGTTAACATTGGATTATGATTATTTTGTTGTATTTTGGGTGCGACCGAAAATTATGGATTACCTGATGTCTGAATATGGATGCTGCATTTAAAGCAGTTACACCAGGAAATAAAAGTATTTTCAAGATTTTATAAAGAGACTTCCATATAAGTCACATAAAACACCAGAGGTCCAGACTAGAGGGTGGATACCCGACCCGAACCCGACGGGACCCGACGGGGCCCGACGGGTCGGGCCGGGCTCAGACTAAACTTTTAAAATGATGTTCGGGCTCGGGTCGGGCTCGGTCACGGCGGCCGAACAACTAGCGAACATTTTACTTTTTAACTACTAATTAGGATGGGTTAGCCTACTTCACATGGTGCTTCAAGTTGTTTTTGGTGAAAATATAGTGTGAAATAAATTAAAATGATACCGAATATTGTGTGTGTCACTACACACGCAGTGAAAACAGAGAAATTATCATGCCACGTTATCAGTACAGTCATTCATGCTAGGCTCATTCGTAACTTCAGGCAGAGAAAACACATTTTCTCCAGCTAAATCATTACCGAAAATAAAAGACACGGCTTTAATCGGCAACTGAGAACAAAAAGCTACTTTCACAAGTCCAGAAACAACCTCCAAATACAATTACACAATGTGCAAAGGAACGTTCACAATGGCCAGCAGAGGCGGGTAGAGTACCAAAAAACTGTATTCAAGTAAAAGTATGATTACCAACAGAAAAATAGTTCAACGTACACGTATCTCTCCAATAGAGGTGCAGGTTGCAGCAAGAGTACGTCCAAAAAAAGAGAAGTGGCACATTGAGCTTTGTCCAATAATTGATGGTTCAGTGTAAACCGCACACTCAACACAAGAACAACCTTATTATAAATATATTATTTTATTTTTTGACGGTCATTTAGGTGCCCAGTGTCCACTAAACAGGGAAGCTGTAACCATGGTAACAACAACTGCGTGACAGGGAAACACTATGTCAGCGCTTCAGTGCCTTACATTAACTGCGTCGGGCTCGGGTCGGGTTCGGACATAAAAAGCAGAATTCCTGTCGGGTTCGGGTCGGGCTCGGTTACTACTATCTCGGACTCGGTCGGGTTCGGACAGAAATATGCGGCCCGATCTGCACTCTAGTCCAGACCAGGTTTAAAATCCATCACCACCCTCTGCGTGTCTTCAAATCAACACATTGTTCTATAAACTTATTGAGAAATCGCAGTGTATTAAGGCATAAATCTGAACAATTCCCGATGTTGCTCGGGCATGCTTTGCGCTACTATGTAACATTAGAATTAACATTATCACTAGAGATAATCATCAGCTAGCTAATAGCTTTTTGGCTATAAACGAATATGTCGAGTGGTGGCACAAAAAGAAAAAAAGGTGAAAATATGATGTGTTGCTGTACACTAACGGTGTGGGCGGACAGAAAGCGATTTCGCCAGACGGTGACACATTTTCAATGAGAGGCGGCTGGTCTCGTCCGCAGGGGCGTGTCTAGAACATTTTGAATGGGGGGGCCAGGCTGGGGCACAGACCCAGAGGAGGGGGGCCAGCCATCAAGGCTTACCTTTTTTTTTTTTTGCCGCGTACAGCAGACACACGTGTATTTATCCGACCAAACCTTAGCCCTAGCCTTAACCCTAGCCTAACCTTTTTTTTTATACCTGCCCCAGATTCTAGGTAATCATATACAGTGCTTTCGTATGAACACTCTTTCAAATTTTGCTGTTTGACAGCTCAAATTAAGATATGTTTCAATGGGCTTTTTGTTACTCATCTACACAAAGTGCTCTATAATGTCAAAGTGGAGTAAAATGTTTTGATTATTTCACTATTGGATACACCAGAGCTTATTTTTAAGCCTTTACAGCAATGGGTGTATTTTTTTCTCTACTTTGACATTATTAAAATAAACTTGTCGTAGTCTATACAGTGTAGCAACTCATGAAGAGTTCTCTCCAAAAGTAAATACATGTTCCAGCCATGGGGAGTTCCAGATAGTGCAGTTAACGGTTATCCATCAAACGTAACTCCGTACCTCCTGCTTCAATCCTCAGGCCAGTAAGATCGACAACGCAGTAGCTATCAAACCTAACGTTATATCTTATACGCAAAAGGCAGTGAAATATCACCGGCCAGTTAACTATGGTTAACGATACGAAAACAACTCAAGTAAATATCTTTGAGGCTACAAGATAACCATCACGTTAGCAAGCCAACAAGACGCCGTAGGCTGCACTTAATTTAATTTACCGCATTTGGAGGGACAGAAATATCAGTCGGGCTTGGTAACGTTTCCGCATTCCTTTGGCTGGCATACCCCAATTCAACCTGGGCATAGTGTAACTGTTAACGTTAATCCGCTGATGCTCTTGCACCCAGAGAAAGCACACTTGCGACCCATCAGTCATTGCTTGTAAATTGAATTGCTTACTTTTGAGTTTTATGAAATAAACGTTCGACTGGCAAGTTACGACATAACATTAGCTACCAAAGTGTATAACGTTAACGTCAGCTGTCCAGCTAGTGGGCTGCTAAATTATTAAATAAAACGTAACTTGTTAACTTAGCAAAACATTTAACGACAAATAACGTTACCTTTCAGAATGGTTGAAAATGCTTACCTGTAAAGGCGGAAGGTAGGACTTAAATGTTGGTTTTAATGGTTTGACGGAAAACATCACAAGCAGAAGTGGCTGGCTAGCAAGCTTGCCAACTCGCCAGCTCACAATTACTAGCTAACTTAACTCAACAGGTGTCGACGTTAGTGAACTTAGGTTAAACAATCAACTCGCCAGCTCGCATTAGCTAAACTATTGACTTTCTTACATGACTGAAAACGTTATAGCAATTCAGTGTTTCTTCCTTGTCTGCAGAGGAAAGTTCTTGTATTTTATTACTCACATTAACGTTACTCTTATTGTCCATTTAGACAGTGAGCAAAGAAGCCTGCTTGTTACTTAGCTAGCCAGCTATCGCTACATGACGAGTTATCTCTGCTTGCTATGCTACGAGCAGATATTCCAGATAACATAACGTTAAGCTAGCGGTAACATTTTGTTAGCACGCTATCGTTGGAGATCACAATGGTGAACGAAGTTGCGTTCAACTTTCTCCATCTCTCGCTTCTGATGGTCCCGAATGAAGTGACAACAGATACGTTTTTATCTCTTTACAGATCAGCTATCTATGCCATACAGCATTCAACTTAGCCAGCTAGACTAGATGACTAGATAGTTAACGTATAACGTTATGACTCTAATAGAAGACATCATAACTACCGTACAGGCCAACTATGATAAATCAATCTGAAGCTGTTTACAGCTAGAGAAAGCAGGTAGAAAGATACCAAGTTCGCTAACAAAACAGCTATAAAACCCCTGACACTTCGCGTTAAAGTTACGCGGCATAATGAGCAATGAATGCCACTGGTCCGCCAGGCAAGATAGGCTAACGTTAGCTAACTCGCAGGCACGAAGCTTGTTTATGCACAACCACGATTTTCTACAACAAAAATATGTTTATGATGTACATATAGACTAATATATATATTTCATACGTAGCCTACAGCCTCCAACTTAGCCAGCTAACGTTAACGTTACACCAAGTACGTTAACGTTAACCATGCAGACAGTTAACGTTATACTTAACGTTATGACTCGTAACATATCTAGACGACAGCATAACTATCGTAACGTTATACCATGGTAAATAAATCTGAATTAAAACACCTACATGAATCACTAACGCCACGCTTATTCAGGAACGTCTGCCTAAATTAAATTGCACATACATTTTTTTAACCGTGTCTGCAGCACCACAGACCACAGTTAAGTAGCGCTTATGAGTTGAGTGCGCGTTCGCGCTTTAAAAACTATTTTGGGAAACGCGTGTTGACGCAACAATAGGCCTGTGGGCTGACGCAATTTATGTCCATTCCCATTGGGCTACAGAGGCTTCTTTCATCGATACTGACAAGACAATGGCCTATCATATTCCGGTTCTGGTAGGGGGGGCACCAGGGGTGGCCAATCAAATTCCAGTGGGGGCCAGTGCCACCCCTGGCCCCCTACTGGCCCCGCCCCTGCTCGTCCGCAAAGCATGTTGAGAATGCTGGCGGTGCGAGGCTAGATGGAGAGGCAGCAGCAGAGATGACCAGAGGCCTTATCTTCAAGCCCTAGGCAGCACAACTTTGCGTCGTGGTAACCAATCAAATTTGATCTCCAATGTGTAAACCTTTCAAAATTGAGTTCCCCATTAATTTTATAGTTCCGTCATGGAGGGCAAGCTAACTTGGTGACGACAGCGTAGTAATATTCATAATATATGCGGTATTTACGATTATGCTTGTGATCCTGTCCTGTTTGTTGCAGAGGTACAAGTGATAAACTAGTTAATAATGTCACGATTAACAGAAGAAAAAACCCCCCATTGCTTCGCCGGCTCGCCTCGCGTCTCCAGTTATCCCAACATGCCTTTCGGACGCGAAAAATCACCTCTCATTGAAAATTAATAGAGGTGATGTTGTCGCCCGAGAAATTCGCCTCTGTGTCATTTTTAAATTTTACTCTTTATCCTTCCTGTAATCTCATGTAATCTCAGGGTAGTCATGCATACCAGTAGGTTTAACTAGCACTAGGGCTGTCATGATCATAAAATTTTTGTTGACGATTAATTGTCATACAAATAATTGTGATTTACGATTTAATAGTTTTTTTTCTGATCATTTTATGCCACTATTATAGTATAAGCCTAATAATAGTTTAATAATACACATACACCTTAAGAAGAAGAGCCATTTATTGGCATTGAACATTGGAATATATAAATAAAAATTTCATTAAATTTAATTTGTAATTAAATTACAGCGATACTAGCTTAAAAATGCATGTGAAGTTCATGGACATAGTAGCTAAATCTGTCCATGGAAAAAAAATATATATAATTCTCAGCAGATATCTAAGTTAAAACAAGATTGAGCTAGCAAGGCAGTTTTGTATTTATATGTGTGGTATTTATTCCGTTTGGGATAAAAGAGCGCCAGTCAAACCTGAAACGGTGGAAAATGACATGGAAATAGTGATGGAAATATGAAATTTTTGTTAGTTTCATCCAGCTGTTTTTATACAGATGAATGGAAACGATTCTAACGATTATGCAAAATGATTGCGGTCAGCTCAACTAATCGCGATCAGGTGATTATGTAATAATTGTGACAGGCCTAACGAGCACTGGCCCGAAATGCTTTCATTTATTTGCATTTTTTTTACGGTGAAATTTTCAATCGATCTGGTCACACAATATACCATTTGAACATGTTAAAACTCACAATTCCATCTCTATAACTATTTTATGATGCCAAAGTTATAGCGACAACAGCTCCTTATTTTGTAACATGACATAAAATGGGCTCAATAAAAATGACGATTGCGTACATACAATGTGTTCTGGAAAACAGCAGACGACACAAATCACGGTATCAATATCTAAATACCAGCAAAAAATATATATCTTTTAGGCAAGAGAAAAAAATAAACTTTGCCTTTTAGCTTCTGTTTCAGTAATAATACTCAAGTAATTCTGTCTCTTGGAAAACAAACCCCTAAGGGTTACGCTAGAGAAAAGATTAGAATTATGCCTGTAGTCAAAGGGGTTCAAGTGTTCAAAAAAGGTGGTTCTTGAGAAGGGGTTAACATACATGCAACCAAAAATGCCCATGGTGTACAATCACTCATATTACACAGCTATGGCACCACACTACAGTTTAGTTCTGGATACTGTCCTCATTCACGGCATACAGTGGCACTCCCTCTTTACTGACTTGCTGTCTCTCTTAGCTGGGAGAAGAGATGACAAAGCCTCCTATATAAGAGAGGATCCCAGCTAATAATGTCATTACATTACTTTTATCAAAATGTCATTCAGAACAATGGTTTGTTAAAAACACCAAAACAAATCTACATGTGCATTTCTTGTAGGCTACGTGACATTAAGAGACTGACTTACTCCGGGTTCCATGGTGAGCTTCGTAATTTCCAGCACGGAGTCTGGCATCCAGGTAAAACAGAGAGATTTAATAGAATATTCAGTAAAAAGAGGAGCAGAATATTAAATCCTGATTTCTTCCAGGATTACTAGAATGTGTGTCTTCATTTGCAAATCTACCTATGCCTCCTCACCTGAGGTATGCAGCCTCAGATGTGATGCACGTTTCAGTTTGAGTTTGCAGTGACTGAGTAATACCAGTTTAGCAACATTTTCATACAAAGTCAATGTGTCATAGGCAGAACCTTTAGCGCAATAATAAGCATGAGTAAGGACTGGTTCAGCATTGCCACGTAAACCTAAACTCAACCTACTGTACCCACTTTGCATTTCAATGTAGTATCATCTCAGGCAGGTTTCAGGGCTATTCAAATATTTGGCAACAATGACAAAAACAAATAATGATTCAGTTGAAAAAAAAAAAGAAAATGTCCTGCTATGGGGCTGGTTTATTACAGGCTAAATAGTCAAACCTAGTCATACTGACCACATCAACCTTCTCAAAACATTCGCACTAACATGTCTGTGATCCCACTGCTCTGATGTGTAGTTGAGAAGCAGACAATGAGGGAGACGCCCTTTCAGGAATCTGTTAATTCAGGTGAGCTTTCATTGACGTACAACTCAAAGATAGAATGGCCGGATCTCTGGAGTCATTGGAACGCATAGAACAACCTCATCTTTTGAGACAGTCTCTAACTCTCTATATGTTATGAAGCTATAAGAACCCAGTTCAACAATCCACAAAATTATTTTAAAAAATAGCGGGGATGCCTTATTGTGTGACAGAAGGAAATAAGCATTTAGGTTCTAGAGTACGCCAGAGACAGCTGCCTCGACCCGATTTTACTTGTCAGTCAGCACTACAAACGTGACATCTACTGCCACCTGGAAAGCAAGTTTTGCCCTTTTCAAGGTTGCTTGCAAGCTGTTGTCAAGTTCTGTCACAAGAAGAGTACCAGGTGGGCATCTGAGGGTCTGTTAACATTGGATTATTAACATTGATTATTTTGTTGTATTTTGGGTGTGACCGAGAATGATGGATTACCTGATGTCTGAATATGGATGCTGCACAGTTACACCAGGAAATAAAAGTATTTTCAATATCTTATAAAAAGACTTCCATATAAGTCACACAAAACACCAGAGTGGTCCAGACCAAGTCAATTGTCAACTGTATTTTGTTTAGGTCTCAACCTTGGAGTGGAGCGTAAACAAAGATGTCATAACATGACATCTGAAAACATCAGGGGTTTTTCTAAACGGGGTAACAAGGGCGCTGTGCCATCTTTTTATGTCCGTGCGCCCTCTTGCTGAAATGTTCGAGTTAATATGGCCAATAATATTTTACTGTTCATTAGGGATGCACCGATACCATTTTTTTCAGACCGAGTACGAGTACGAGTACTCACTTTTGAGTACTCGCCGATACCGATACCGATACCATTTTTTGTGTGTTTTTTTAAGTATGAGTACTTTATAATAATACCACAATAATGAGACGGCTGATTTTGAAGATACTGTGTTTATTTTCTCCTGTTGATGGAGCACAGTCTATCAATTTACTGATTATTTAAATCAAATGAGGTCCAATAAAAATAAATAAATAAACATAAATAATAACCAAAATAAAACTGTACAGTCTTTTGTGCATCATTCTATTTATACTGGAACGTCAAAGTATAAGTGACCCCTAACCCTTACCACTAATATACATGGTCAACTTAACAGGGGGGGGGGCTGACTGTAAAAAAACAATTGTGAAATAGGCCTACATACATTATAGGCTAACCTACTGTACTGACATGGAACAGCCTGTGTGCTATCTAAAGACTAGGTCTAATGCTGCTTATTGGCATAATGTCCTTTTCAACCATCAACCTCAGAGAGTCCTACTGAATTGACTAGCCTATATGAACTGCTGACTACCGCACCGCAGTAGCCTACATAATTGTCAACCGAATCAGTTACTCTCTGCATAGGCTACGGGCTACTCAATTAGTTTGCAACAAATGGCGGGGGTATTAGTAAAATAATATAGCCCGGTCAACTGTTTTTTGGTACAGTTTCACATTTAAAAAATATAGCCTGCAATCATGATCGGAACCTGTAGCCTACCTACTGGCATCTGACGTCCACCCAACGTAACGTTACCGAAAGCAAAACGGTTCAAGCATTTCTAATCAAAATCGCATAGGCTACTGTAGGCTATATTGTACATTTTCCATGTAGGCCTATTCTGTAACTATCAAACTAAGAGTTAATAAAAGTCTGCCCGTTATTAAACCATTTCAAATCTGTAATAATGATATTGATTAAATGAAGCACATTCGTGTTTTCTTTTGTATCGAAATAGCACAATAAATGTAGGCTATTTTAAGAAGGCCTAATATGCTATAACCATGTTTTATAGGCTACACAAATATAACCAATATGTGGCTATACGTTTGTTTCTTCTTTACACTTGAAATTCAGTAAGAAGTCTAGCTAAAGCCCTTTTCTTTATTTGTTGTCAGGTAATTTGAGTCTAGATCACGCACTGCGTGAATGGTTGCTATTTTAATCTGAACCGCTATTTTAATCAAGTAGCCTACTGACGAACTGGGTGATTAATAGCACTATGCTACATCAGTGCACCTAGCTCAACCCTTTGTATAAGGGCTCCCCCCATACATGACTGAACATCGACATTCAATTTGGGAGAAAAGAATCATCTGCTTTAAAAAAAAAGTATGGCCCTTGTCACCCTTTTGACAACTTTACCATTTGAAAACGCAATGTTTTACAATAGGTTACTTACCACGAAATGGTCAGAACTTGAGAACACACAAATTGTCATATATTTCCGTAGTTTCTAATCCATATTTAAAACGCTCACTGGAGCGACCATAAACCTAATCCATAAAACTATATAACTACAAGGAAAAAATACAAAAAGTTCATACGAGGTTTATAGGAAAAGTTCGCATTTCAGGTGGTAGGCTACATTAACTTCGCCCTCGCGTGGAGACCTTAAACCATGATTACGTTTCACACAAAAACTGCCGTTGAAACAAGATCGCAGATTATTCAGTTAATTGTTTCATTTGAAATCTTATCGATTAAATTCTTATTAGCAATTAATCGATAGTCGATTAACTGTTAACATCCCTAGTGAGCACGCAGGTCAGGATTAGGTGTTGCTAAGGTGATAGCATTAGCGTGCGGACGTTTGGACGTTGGTATCGGTTTTGGAGTATCGGTACATTTTTTCGAGTACGAGTACGAGTACATGAGCATGGTATCGGCCCCGATACCGATACTGGTATCGGTATCGGTGCATCCCTACTGTTCATTCAGGTTTAAAATCCATCACCACCCTCCACGTGTCTTCAAATCAACACATTTTTCTAGAAACTTATTGAGAAATCGCAGTGTATTTAGGCAAAAATCAGAACAATTCCTGATGTGGCTCGGGCATGCTTTGCGCTACTATGTAACATTAGAATGAACATTATCACTAGAGATAATCATCAGCTAGCTAATAGCTTTTTGGCTATAAACGAATATGTCGAGTGGTGGCACAAAAAGAAAAAAAGGTGAAAATATGATGTGTTGCTGTACACCAGAGGTAGCCAACATGGTGCCCGCGGGCACCTGGTAGCCCGCAGGGACCACGTGAGTCGCCCGCGAGGCATGTTCTAAAAATAGCACTAATCACCATGGAGATCTGTCTAAATAAAAATTGTATTTAATTGTGTTGTTCTTTTTAAATCAAAAACGCTTGCATTAATATAGATTTGAAAATGACAATATATAATATTAAATTTTAAAAACAAAAATGTTTTATTGTATATATGAACTCTGACCTTCTCTGAAGTCAAAGTTCAATATTGTGCGCAAGACAAACCGACATTGCTGAGACAAGGAAGCGGGCGCAGCTACGTTGGGGAGCTAGATGTGGTTTTTACCCCCAAAATAAAGAAAAAATACTATTTTCACAATGATTGGGAGGAAGAGTTATTTTTTACGACAGTGAAAGAAAAATGTGTGTGTCTCATTTGCGGGGCGACTGTGGCAACGGCAAAGCGGCACAACGTGGAGAGACACTTCAGTACGTGTCACCAAAGCTTCCATGTTGTCTAATAAAGTATTAAACAGGGCAATAAAAGGAAGTAGTAATATGTAAGTCTCTTCAATTATTATTAAAAGGTGATCTGTGCAACTTTATGTTATTCAGGAAGTTTGTATCAAACAAGTAGCCCTCCGTACTACTCAGTACCCTTGAAGTCGCTCTCAGTTTCAAAAAGGTTGGTGACCCCTGCTGTACACTAACGGTGTGGATGGACAGAAAGCGATTTCACCAGACGGTGAGTCGGTGACACATTTTCAATGAGAGGCGGCTGGTCTCGTCCGCAAGGCATGTTGAGAATGCTGGCGGCGCGGGGCTAGATGGAGAGGCAGCAGCAGAGATGACTTCAAGTCCTAGGCAGCACAACTTTGCGTCGTGGTAACCAATCAAATTTTATCTCCGATGTGTAAACCGACCCCCTTTTCAAAATTGAGTTCCCCATTAATTTTATAGTTCCGTCACGGAGGGCAAGCTAACTTGGTGATGACAGCGTAGTAATATTCATAATATATGCGGTATTTACGATTATGCTTGTGATCCTGTACTGTTTGTTGCAGAGGTACAAGTGATAAACTAGTTAATAATGTCACGATTAACAGAAGAAAAAACCCCCCATTGCTTCGCCGGCTCGCCTCGCGTCTCCAGTTATCCCAACATGCCTTTCGGACATGAGAAATCACCTCTCATTGAAAATGAATAGAGGTGATGTTGTCGCCCGAGAAATTCACTTCACATCGGAGGATGTGTTAGTTCACCCTAAGGATGACCACAGAATTCCCTTCAGTCATTCTGTCATTTCTTATAAAGCCTAACCGTTTGTGTCATGTTACTTTTTATCCTTCCTGTAATCTCATGTAATCTCAGTGTAGTCATGCATACCAGTAGGTTTAACTAGCACTGGCAGTGAAATTTTCAATCAATCTGGTCACACAATATACCGTTTGAACATGTTAAAACTCACAATTCCATATCTATAAACTATTTTAGGATGCCAGAGTTATAGCGACAACAGCTCCTTATTTTGTAACATGACACAAAATGGGCTCAATAAAAATGACGATTGCGTACATACAATGTGTTCTGGAAATCAGCAGATGACACAAATCACAGTATCAGTATCTAGCTGTATCAGTATCTAGTATCATCTATCCTTCTAGCTGTTTCAGTAATAATACTCAAGTAATTCTGACTCTTGGAAAACAAACCCCAACGGGTTACCCTACGGAAGAGACCAGGATTATGCCTGTAATCAAAGGGGTTCAAGTGTTCAAAAAAGGTGGTTCTTGAGAAGGGGTTAACATACATGCAACCAGAAATGCCCATGGTGTACAGTCACTCATATTACACAGCTATGGCATCACACTACAGCTTAGTTCTGGATACTGTACAGTGGCACTCCCTCTTTACTGACTTGCTGTCTCTCTTAGCTGGGAGAAGAGATGACAAAGCCTCTTATGTAAGAGGATTCCAGCTAATAATGTGCTTTAACCTGGATCAGGCTCTCCCTTTCCCTCTTTGTCTGTACTCAGGATAATGAATGAACAAAACCACAATATACCACAGCATCATTAAGTACTAAAATAGCACTGAGGGCTCTCCACAGGAGACTGCAGATTGCAGACGAGTGTGTATTGAATTGGATGTTCCAAGCATTTGAAAAGGCTGTTAAGAGCATTTACTTGAATTTAAATATTGATGTCCTTTCCTAAGGATCTTGGCCCACACTGGTTTTAAAGCTCCAATTCCATTGTTACGTTATACCAGTGAGGATACATATTGATAATTTTACAAAGATCATCCCCTATGTACACTTGAATAAACTATTGGCTAATGGTCCCTCAACACTAAACTAAGCCCAAATAAAATATGGAAAACTAGTAACCCCAGGGTGACGTCACGTGGCGCTGCAATGGCGACATACAGTCCTGCTGACTCTCGTGTTCGTGTTTGTTCATTTGAATGTGTTTTGTTGAGTCGGGCTTTTGTCTTTTTCATGCACTGTTTCTGTAGTGGGATGGGGAAGCGGGCTGGACATTTTTCACTCCTGCTGCTCGTTTTGATAATACTGACGAATTGTCGATAAGTCGATATAATTTAGTTTGTGGTCGTCACCATGGAGATGCATTCGCAACATATGCTCAGGAATGTCCGTTGGCTCTGCAGTTTACCATCGCTCTTCGCCGGAGTTGAAGATTTCGGGACTGGTCCGGGAGTGCAGGCAATCACGAGACATGATGCGGGGGAGGAGTGAGGAGACGACTGGGAGGATCGACGCAGTTCGGTGCTCCGTTTCGGCGGTGTTCAGAGACCGCGGCGCTACGTGTATGGAGGAGAGTCGTGGAGGCGGAGTTTGTGTGTTGGACCGCTTGGTGACACTGGACATCTCGGGACAACGGGGGCTATTTTTAATCATGGCTGTATTGCACTTTAATTCACTTAATTGATGTAATGATTCTGTTGGATGTCTTTGTTTTATATGTTTGTTTGTGTGTTGTGGGTCTGCCCCACCGTCTGTCTTTTTTGTTGTTGCTGGGGCTACAACTGAAGTTCCCTAGCGGGAAAATAAAAGTTATTCTATTCGAACACTGAAGCTTACAATTAGCTTGGAATTAACATTACATTCTCAACTTCAACAAGTTGTAGTAACTTAAATGCCAAATGACAGAGTTAGATAGCAAGCTATAGCTACCTACAGTTAGCCGTTTCCCATCTTTTACTTGGCTTATCTTTCTGGCCAAACAATTTATCCTTAGTTTGGCTAACAAATGTGGTCATAGAAGCCCACTTCCTGACATCTCCTGTATCCCATCTAGACACAACAATGTAAGATAGGATTTCAAGTGGTCTCTAAAGTTTGGATGTTTACTACCGCATCAGGGATGAACAGTGTTCGCGGGAGAGCGCCGCTCCCCTTGTTAAGATGCAATTCTGTAAAATGAAACGCATTGGGTTCAGTCCAATCATTTATTTTCACTCCTTGCATCATTTCATCGAGTCCTTTCCTCGGTCCTTAGCTCCACCCAGGCCCGGACTGACCATCTGATTTTCTACTGTTTCGGGCCTGTGTAGCGTTGGCAGCGTATACTTTTTCCCGGATACTTTCGGGTCCATCACTCGAACAGGACAAATAACCAATCACTGCTCGACTACGAGTGGGAAGTTGAGCAATGTCCAATCAGATAACGCTTTCGTTGTGCAAGTTTATGAAAAGATGAGGTATCTTTTTGAAACCATCCGTGGTCAGTAGCTAGAATTCGTGCTATGTAATGCGAGTGTAGAACTCGCTAATAATGTTTATTCACAGGCCAATTAAACAAATACATTGAAAATTATCAGTTCAGTGCTAGTAGCTAGCGAGACAGTCAAGCAACAGACCTAGAAGTGGAAATAAGTTATATGCAGGGAAGAATTGTAGGCTACGCTACACTGGTCCGACTGCCTTGTTGCCTTATTTAAAATATCTGTATGGGTTGAATGAGCCATTTATGAATATTCCATTCTGAATTGACAGAATCAGATTTCCACTAAACTCCTCAGAGACATTCAGAAGATGATCACCTTCTGAACTACAGCTTGCAAGTCACTGCCTCAGATGTTGTACAGAGTGTGAACTAAGCTTATTAAAGAGTCAAGATGAAGAGGGCCCAGGACACTATGACCCCTTTTGTCCCACATATTTTTTCATAAGATACTCTACCCTTCCTAGACAGCCTTCTTTGGTCAATGTAAGCCAGTGTAAAGTGTACCACAGAACAAGTGTGGTAGTAAAAGAAAAAAAATAAGAATAGAGGGATACAGCATGGATCAATCTTGACAGTATCTTGTTCGGTATCATTTTTTGGTTCATTGCCAATTCATCTACTAATAGTGTGTAGATTGAATATTTTCATGGTAGTGTTGTTTCCTTAAGACATGGCAACTTCCAGCAGCTGCTGTTGGTGATGATGATGATGGTATTGGTGGTGGGGGGTCTTAGTAATCTGACCTATTTCAGCACTTTAACCTCTCTGGCTATTTTTAGAGCCAATTCCTCATCACAGGAATGTGAATTGTTCAGTGGAAACACCCTTTATCGTGTATAAAGTGCACGTTAGACAAGAAGAAAAAGCAACAGGAAGAATATAAAAAACCTGTTGAAACATGAAAAATAATATTGTTTTGAAAAAACAAAATCTACTTTTGGAGCCACAGCACGCAAACGTGGTTCTGCTCTTAATATGGCCACGTTCATGTACACCCGTTTCCACCTGCACCAACTACAGCAATCTACTAGGAGCAAAGTGCGCTTTTAATAAAAAATAACATGTGTGAGACCAGGAAGCATAGTTCAGTGCTAATTCCACAGTATCCATTGTACAAGATATGACTAAACTAGCTAGCTGGCTAGCTAACAATAAAACATTTTGTCAGATTTTACTCCATAAAAACATCATTCAGTAACACAATGTTTTGTTGAAAATGTATTTATATAAAATACTTTTTTGTAAGCAACTCAACTGAAATCCAGTATCAAACAAATAAGAAAATATTACAATTGACAGATTACCATTTAAGAAGGTATTAATATCAAATGTTTATACTATTCTAAGAAATGTCCCTACTTTTGTAGAGTCAGTACTCCAACTTTAGAGTACGAAAGTGAAAAACAATAATAATTTAAACTCATATTGTTCCAATATTTGTGATTAGCATCACCTGCTTTGGTTGAATGAATGGTTAATATTTTTTTGAAATACTTAATTTTATTATTTTACTGAATTACATAATTTTGTTTCTCTGAATTCTTGGTAAATTTATATTACCCAACTTGAATCACTAGACACCCCTAAGACATCAGCGTAAATCACGTGAAATCTTCACCCTGAAGATTTATTGAATTGTCTTCATTTTGTAGAGGTTGCTGACATTGCAACACGTGAAACCTTAGCAGGCAAAATGGATGGCTGGCATATGGGTTTACAAAGTTAATTAACAGAAACTTAGATAAAACACAGATTGCATTCATGGATGATGCTAACCTACGGTTTTAACTCTACCAAGGCAACCTAAGCTGAAGTTTCACTAAATACCATGCATAGCTCTCAGGGCACTAACGAAACAGGTTCATTTAGTTTGAGGCTTTTGTTCTAAATAATGGAACCAGACATTTCTCTACAGACAAACTCTAACCATTTTTATTTTGTGGCCAAGATTCAATTCTCATTATTTAATTATGTTATCAAATCAATACTGTACACTCAAAATGTAGTCCTAAACCACTAATGTGTCTACAAGGAGGCACACTTAATGCCTGCACAGATTCCACACAGAGATGTGTCTTCAGACCCCCAAAACAAGCCTGCGTTCATCAGAGGTGTCATGAGCTGTGTAGGGAGCAGGTGGGCGGCCAAAACAAGCCTGCGTTCATCAGAGGTGTCATGAGCTGTGTAGGGAGCAAGTGGGCAGCCAAAACAAGCCTGCGTTCATCACAGGTGTTATGAGCTGTGTAGGGAGCAAGTGGGCAGCCAAAACAAGCCTGCGTTCATCACAGGTGTTATGAGCTGTGTAGGGAGCAAGTGGGCAGCCAAAACAAGCCTGCGTTCATCACAGGTGTCATGAGCTGTGTAGGGAGCAGGTGGGCGGTGGGCCAACAATGCCATCAGCTTGTGACAGCTCTGTACCTCCAATCCACCTCCAGATCTCATTAGTGTCACATCCAACGCACACAAGCTACCGTCTGAGAGTAAAGATGCGGACAGGTTCATCATCTCTCTCAAATGAGGGCAGAGAAGTTTCAGGGAGTTGGGACACGCATGGAGGATGACAGAGCAGCCAACCATGGCAGCTCTCTCATTCAAGCACTTGAGGAGAGCTTTCCTTAGGCATTATTTAACATGAATGGAATGTTGTGAATTGTACTCCCTCCCTCCCTTTATCTCCCTACCTCTGACCCTCACAGTTTCAAAACCCACAGGCTGTCACACTAGCTGACAGAAAACTGCACACAATTCTTAATATCTGTTGTACTGTTTCAGTACACAACAATAGCAGTAAGTTAGCATACTGGCTATGACATGAGGAAGGATCGCTGACACTATAAAACAATCTTTTCATTTGCCAAGAAACTATGATATCCATTAATATCCAAGTAACGTGTCATCATTAGCCTACTATACATCAGAACATTAATCTCTGAATTTTACAGACATTATGAGTACTTACTTTAGAAACAATCAGAAATACCCCAAAAATATAGATTCTTCCCAGGGTCACCTAAGTAGCAGAGATTTAGTTGGACTTCCATCAAAGTCACATGGACGTGCTTGCACATTGTCACCCATAACTTAACAGGGACTCTTATGATTAGTATAAAACTGATTGATTGGTAGATACATTTACAAATAACAATGACAATGAGCTTAATGGGTACATGGGCTTAATAGGTACGCTTACTCTACTCTTACCTGTACTCAGAAAAACTATCCGATACCGAAAATGTCATGTCGAGTTGAAGCAAAAAAATAAATAAAAATAAGAGAAAAAATGTCAGTGGTTTGGAAGCACGATAAAAGCAAGGGAGACTGCAAGGAAGACAATAAAAGCATGGCACAATTATATTTGGTATTTGGGTTGTGAGACAAAGTATTTTTGATTGAGTTTGTTTCACACGCCGTCCGCGAAATAGGGACTGAAATTACTTGCTTCATCCTCCTTCCCCTGTAACAATCCTGCACAGATGTGGCTTAACACCAAACTTTTCATTGAGTAATCATACTTGTAGCGTTTCAGTGTTGCACAGCGCTTTGGTCTCATGTTAGGCAAAGCTATTGATCCCTGCCACTGCTGGAAAAAATACTGGTCATTCTGCGCTAATTTTCACACACCCAATTTTGAATGTCCAATGACACTTTCTTGTTTCATCGCGAAAATGTCCTCCGCCAATTTGGCACAGCACATAACAGCTCAGAATCATGTACCGTGAGCCAATGGTTGTTTTCAATCTGCACTACCCCAGCAGAGCTACACAGTCACTGCTCCAGAGTACACTTCATGCAAAGCTGACGCAGGCAGAATGCACTACAGTGCACTACAATGCACTAATCAGATTGTTCAGAGGTCCCCGCTGGCGCACAACAATATGCAAACGATTATGCTGACGGAAAGCCTCCCTCCCTGTGCAAGACTATGGCCAATTATGTAGTGCCCTGTGGGGCTGGCAGTCAGTCAGTGCTGGCATTGCCTGCATTCGATACCAGACAGTTGGTGCCCCCTTTATACTTTTCAACACAACTTTCTCATCATGACACCACAGTAATAGCCTTAATATGGCGATGTATATAAGTCAATGACATGGCGTGTACATTTTGTGTCAGAATGCAATATTTTTCAAAAAGAACAATTCATACATACACATTTTATATTATCCAACTGTCCTCTTTCTCCTACAGAAGAGTTTATGGTGGCTCACGGAAGCTCACGATTGGACTCAAGGTAAATTCAAGTGCAAAAATGTCATGTGGTTTAACAAGGTAAATGCAAACAACAAAAGTGTTATCAAATTGTTAAAAATAATAAACACACATAAACTATGAATTAACTAGAAAATTGGAGTAGAGCACATATCTCCGCTAGCACTATGCAATTGTCAAAATAGTCCAGTTCCACATGTCAGATATTCACCTAAAGTTAAACATTTCTTCCATGCCCTTCACGTAAGAAAATGCACACATTTTCATGACTATTTATAAAATCGGGCATATGCCCATCTAAATTCTAGCCACTCTTTTATAAAAATAAATAATAATAAATAAATAAAAACTTTATTGGACAGCACAGTGAGTGACGAGTGACAGGGAGAATGGAGAGTGAGAGACATGTGACAAAGGTCGCGCGGCCAGATTTGAAACACCAACGACGTGGCTCGCAACAAGCATGTGGATGGAGCTCTACAGACTACGCCACCAAGTGAATTTTTTGTGAGAAGCCACACCCACTGCAACACTCACCCTTTGGACAATCGGTGTGAAAAGTTAATTCGTTTGCCTTGCCCCATGACCAAGCTTTCTACAAAGTTTCATGCAAGTTCATAACTTTTGGAGATATCCAGTTAATAGACAGACAGACAGGCAAAACGGACGGAATGGGGCAAAAACATAACCCCCGTTAACTGTGTTGGCAGAAGCAATTACTCTGGCATGACTTTAGGATGGTATCTAACTTTTTGGAGCAAACAACAAAACAACATTGTGCTGGACCATATCACATGACGAAATTCTTGTGAAGGACCTTCTGACTAGCAGAAAAGTTAGCAAGTCTTTCTTAAATATTTAAGAAATTCTCATTTCCTCATACGCTTTAGACAAAATCCCATCATTTAGTACAACTTTAGAACAACGCAGGGCTGCAAAGGGAGGTCATTTTCCAGGTAACTTTCAGTAATTTCCCAGGGAAAATTACCACTCATGTAATTTTGGAAATCTCATGCTTAACCTTCCTTCTATGTTAGCATTTTACTACCATGTGTGTTAAGGTGTTGTTATGGGTCAATATAAAAGCTAGATGGCAGATAGAAGCTAGCTGTCGTATAGATAAATGTTTAGCCTAGGTCAAGCAAGCTAAAATATTTTGTTTAACCTGATTTTAGTCAAAATATGAAGTTATTCCTAATACACAGGCCTATCTAATTTGCTGTCTTAGATGATAGGAAATGACTGGAATATATTTTTGCATTTATGTTTCCTTATTTGACAAAGAATAAAAGTCCCATGTTCACATTGTACTAATTGTGCTAATATTGCAAACAATTATATAAAAATAGGCAACAAAATATTTAACTGATCACATTAATGACTGCGGTGAATCAATAGGCTCCTAAGTAGGTTGTTTGCACGTGTTAAGTTCTTTCATCATTTCTTTCTTAAACTTATTAACACAATGAAGGTTCATTATCATTTCAAGGTCATTCGTCCACACTCATCAGGAGCCTATTGATTCTCCACAGTTAAAAAAAATTGTCGTCACTTTTTATGTAATTGTTTGCAATACAACACAATAAGCACAATGCGAGCATGGGACTGTTATTCTTCATGCATAGCTATTTCTGAAATAATGTCGCGTAAGAGGGTAAATAATGCCACTAAACATGGAAAGCACCTAATTAAGAAACATTAACAACTTCTTAAAATTCTGGGATTGCAAGTGTTGTTGAAATAAAAAATCTCACACAGGGGTCCCCCAGGACCGAGTTCAAGAACCACTGATTTAATAGACCTATAAACTATAGCCTACAAATAAGTGAATATTTTTTACATAGTGTAAATGCTTATTGCACACATTTCAGTCATGAGTACACATTGGTCGCAAAACCATCGGGTGGAAAGCAAGGCAACTAAATTATCATGTCATAACCAGAACAGGAAAATATATATATATATATTAATTTCAAGGTGCTTTACTTAGGAATTATTGCATTATAATAAAAAATTTATTTAAAAAAAGTATGAAATTATGTTATTAAATTGTTCATTATAATTACAATACACCACACTCACCTAAGCATGTAACATCTGCTTAGTAGAGGCCTAGTACCTATGACTGCAAAGCTGTAGAAGATGATTAATGTTTTGTGCTAAGAAAACCATAACAGTAAGTAGTCTTGACAGATACAACAGTCTTGTCATGTTTCACAAGGAGAGTAATTACAGTGCTTCGTTTATCTTACCAAGTGCAGGCTTTACAAAGCTAACCAGAAACTAAAGACCAGAACACAATGTACATTTTAATATTTAAACTTCACTTGTGTTCTAGAGTTAGTCGTTTTGATCAGATATCATATTTTCAGTTGGGTATATCACCCCAATGAAAAACGAACAAAAAACAATAAGCTAGATTATCAAGCATGTGGTTTTATTTATAATGATTGCTATCTAGGATTGTTTAACTGTTTGGGTAGAGTCATCTTATCAAAGGTGAGGATTGCCCGATTTCTTTGTTACTGGAACACAATGTATCTTTGTTTATGTTTTCCAGACTTCATGTGGTAGCAAAACTTTGTATGTCACACACATCAGACTAAGTAACCCAGAGTACTACCAGCAATATCAATTTTATAGAAATATATTTTTTTTGGAAAACTAAAAAATATACTAAGACGAGTGGTCCCACTGGTTTTGGAGGTTTTCAAAAGACTAATGTTTTTTTAAATGCGTCTAAAAACCATTTCACCCTAAATGGCTGTGGTAGGAACCACACCTTGAGAACGGAGACACAAGCCTTCCCAGTAAGGCAAACTGTAACACCACTCGTCTCAGAAAATAGACAAATGAGCTCACAGATACCACAGACTTATCCCCCCTGCTAGCTTCAGCTTAGAAACCAGCTCAAAACAACCTCTTGCTAAATGTCCTTTCAGGACTGTCTCAAACTAAATCTTCCAGTGAGGATTCACATATTGGTATTCTATGTCTCTAATTTGTCTTTTCAGCCCCCAGGTTTGTCATTTATAACATTAGGCCTCTTGTGCAGTTAGTTTGAGGGCCTGGTGGTAAGTGATAGCAAACACCTCTATTCAGTTGAATGTGCTTTGTCATTGAGCAACAAAGTATATCGTGTTCAGTTTTTTTATTTCTAGCCCAATTACGGGATTTTGGGCTCTGTACATTATGCCTATATTCATATTTCTGTTTATAAAACGTAAAATGTAAAGACCATGTATTTGCTTGAGATAGTTGCATCACCTCAAGATCGTGTTCCACTCTGTTTCCCCAGCTGATCACCATCATGAACAGAGAGAAGTCCATTCTCACATTAACTAACTGTTTGGTTTTTCAATTATTGTGGTGTCATGGTGCCGAGTACAGTCAGGCTCCAAGTTGATCCCTTTTTAACAGCGATCAGTCCTTTATAATAGGGATGTTCCTAACGACTAATTTCCCTGACGTTTAAACGGAAGTTTAAACTTAGACTAGTCGACTAGTCTAAAAGTAAGAAAACACTCAGAAAACAGTCAAAATTGAGCACAATTTAATCTATAAGGTTAAACATTGTCCGAAAAAATATTGCGTATATTATAAGAGCCATTTGAAACCGTTAATCACATTCTTCAATAACCAAATCGTATTTTAAATGCGGTCATCAGAAAAACTACCATAGTTTTATTGGGCTATTCAACAACGCGATAGGCCTACTTACTATTTCCACCTCGCTGGTTTAACTTGCAGGGCGAACAGGCTAATGCGTTTTATTCCTTCGTTTTTATTTTTATTAATTTTTTTATCCGGCGTTGTTAACATTAGTAACGGATGCTCGTTTTTTTATAAAGCAACATTTCACCAGGAAAACATGACATTTCAGTGCAAATTATGTCAATATGTAATTTAAATGTGTACATTAATAAAATAATAAGTTTAACCGACTAGTATTTCTGGTGCCGACTAGCGAGGGTAGCAACGTTTCATCGACTAGTCGACTAAACGCGCACATCCCTACTTTATAACTACACATACATTAAGGGGTAACTATAAACGGTAGCCTACCTCTAACAGGTGGTCATTTTGGGCCAGAATTGGCAATATAACCATATAATTTTTAATTAGAAAAACTACTTTGGTATCAGTTGTTATTATAAAAAATGGTAAGACTTCTATGAATTGCATGAGCCACTAGCTTGGACTGTGCTTGCATTGGAACATCTAGCTAAACACTTTTCCTTTGGTTAATGCTTGAATGTTTATTGAGCTTTTCTTAAGAAATCTCCAATGAATTTCGCTATAAATACTAGTGTATACTCACATACCACAAAAAAATAACATCTAGGTAAACTCAACGTAATTTTTCAGAGAGCTGAACCTAGGTGCCCCTTAAGACAGGGTCAGAGAAATGGACAGTGTGCACAGAAGCCAGCAGACACTGTGGCTGCTCCGATTGGGCCTGTGATTGAGTATCACTGCTCTAACAGGTAAGCCACTGTCTGCCCAGCAAAAACCTTCCAGATCGCAGAGAGGTGCCAGACCACAAGGACTGTGGTCTGTAAGGCTGGAAGTTGGAGCAAGGCACCAACAGGCTACAAGTGCCAACTTGGCCTCCCATGTCCGCTTGGCACCAACCGTTAGCAGGTTCATGCCAAGAGCAAACACCCCCCTCCTCCACATTTGGTCTGCCAATCCTCTATTCCCTGCATCTTACAAGCACTACTCTCTGCTAGACTAGATACTATGCATAAGGACCTGCTAAGACCAGCAACCTTAGCAATTAATCAAACTATTTGCTTAGCAGAAGCACTTGCCTAACATGGCCTACATTTTACACAAGACCTGTTCATTCCCATTTGTGACATAATTGTAAATATGGATTGTCACAGAGGCCATTCACAATAGGTATTGCTTCTGCTCTAAGGACAACAGCAGTGGTCCACATTGACTTCTAGCCTGCAACTTCCTATTCACAAGTATGTTCCCCATCGACTTTCTGCCTTAAAAAATACAGAAATGTACCTTTAAATACACTATTGTTCTCAATACAGTATAAACAGTAAAACCTTTCTGCTTTCCACTGTGTTTGAGCTTCTGCTTTGTTTCAGTAATAATACTTGAGTAATTCTGACTCTTGGAAAACAAACTCCTAAGGGTCACCTTAGAGAAGAGACCAGGATTATGCCTGTAGTCAAACTGGGGTTTGAAAAACAGTATCTTATTTTCTGAAAAAAGGGTAGGCCTTGAGAAGGGGTTAAACTTCCTCTACACAGTATAATCGTTTGTAATCTAAACAACATTGGTTTCAATTCATTTTTAAATTGATCAGATTGAATAAGTATTCTATTTGCCCTACTCCTAATTCATTTTTAAAAATTACAAATGACAAAAAACTGAACAGCAAAGAAGCTAGCAACAGTTGCTGGTTGTCAGGAAATAGTTCTTCAAAATCAAATCAATCTAAAATCGGTTCAAAAGTTTTTTTCATCGGTTCAAAACCTTTTTTACCATGCAATGGAAGTGAATGGAGAGAAAAAAAACATCATTCTTCGTTGGTCAGTTTCTGACCACTGGAGCAACTCATGAAGGTGAGCTTGAATATTATGACTGATATCAGCGCCAGGTAGCCTTACAACATTATGTTCAAACGAAGTTCAGTATGCCTTTAAGGCAACATGACAAACATTGTGCTTGGACCATTGTTTCACACTCTGTGAACATTAGTGAGTAATGTAATGCTCTTCTTATGAATGCTAACAGATGGTGCATAATAGTAGAATGTAAAGTTGGTTGAGATAAATGCTATGTGTGTACATTACATTATAATAAATGTTGACATCAATCAATCTTTTTTTCTTATCCACTAGCTATTCCAAGTACTACTGATGTTACAACCTTCCCTATTTTTTTTATTTATTTCATCACTTGCCACAGCTTAACTTGTGATGTGACCATTTCCACCAGGGGCGAGCTTTCCTTTCTTAATTGGCTCCTCCCCCATTCTAAAGTAATACCAAGTATATTCATCAGCACCCACTGCTACAACATCTAACTATTCAGGAAATGCAGGAAAGCATGCGCTTTCTTACAAAGCATGTGATGTCAGCCGCAACTTCTTATCATACTACAGTGTATATGTCGGGATCACGCAGATATGAGTCAGAGGAAGACACTTAATGTGCGGCTCAAAAGGCGGGCTGCGGGTGCCAGAACGGCTGACTAAACCCCTCCCTGGGCGGTGCTCGCACCAACTGCACTTTACCCTGCAGGGTTACTGGCCAGTCAGCGCTGACACCGTCTGGATTCAATACCATACCCATCCACTGAAATACTTTCCAACTTTACTTGCAGAAATTATTTGAAGCTTTCCCTGAGATTCATGCAAGTAGAATATCCCCAATAAGACAATATAATTTGTTATTGTCATGTAAGCTGTATTAAAGCATGATTAAAGCAAAAAAAAGCTTTAAGGTTTTTAGCTGTCACCTAGGGATGTAAAGTTCTGGGAATTTCCATTTTTGAGGAATTTTAAGGTAATTGTGGATATTTTGATGTAATTTTGGGAATTAACACTTAACAATATTTTTCATAAATCGTATGTCCTTGGTTTTTTATGTATCGGACCTATTTGAGGGCGTTTACTTCACACACATTATTAAGAAGAAAACCATGGGTTTTAAGAAATGTAAACAAACATGATGTTGGCTTACCACAATGTGAACACATGAATTTACTATGTTTTTTTTATTTTTTTTTTTCTTCAAACGCAGTTTCTTTAACAAAAACCATTAAATAAGGAAACATAAATGCAAAACTATACTTTAGTCTTTCATTCTATCTAAGACAGCAAATTAGATAGAACCAGGTATCAGGAATAACTTTAAACAAACAATTCTAACTAGACTTGCTTGACCTAGGCTAAATATTTTATCTCAACCACAGGCATCTTTATCTGGACACAAAAAGACTCTGGACTCTGGAAAATCCTCCTCGGGTTCAATTTGTGTGGTGTCCTCTTTGATGACTCAAAATGTTTCAAGTTTGACCGAATAGCCACCAATTTCACAACTATTTTGTTTGTCTGTGTGTTCTGCCAAACGGGGACCAGTTCCACTCTGACTGAACTGATCTAATCTGATGAGGGATCTGGAGAATAATTGAAGCAACAGGGGACATGGCTTCACACTTAGAGTCCCTTCCATCAGGTTGACGCCTTGATGTGTTTGGCTGCCTCCCAGATGGCATCAGCACTCAACAGCCCTTCCTTGCTGGAAAATTTAGCCAAATTTCCAAAAACTTTCTCCGGATCCAGATTAAGGTGCTGTGCATGTGCAATGGCAGTGGTGGTACCATATGCCGCAGCAACCTGCTCTCCAGAAAGCACCTGGGCCTGCTCAGCACATTTTGTTTGTTCATTGTTTTCTTAAACTTTTGGTGTTTTATTATCTTTAAGAAAAAAAGAAAATTACCAAAAGCTACTTCGGAAATTAATTCCCTTTGCAACTCTACTACCAAGGTACATGCGCAAGGCCCTGTGATTCTAAAACTGTGAGTCGGGGAAGGATTGAGGTGGGTCACAACAAGGTGATGTTAAAAACTAACACCATGCACTCAGCACACATTATCATTGGTATTCACATCAGTCAAATGAAATGAGACTGAACTCAGAAATCTTAAGAACCACTGCCTTAGAGTGCTGTGCACATCATATGGTATGCAGTAATGCTGAAAAACCTCCAACTTGCTTCGCAGTAATCATCGGAAAACCATCAATTCAAATTCAGCTTGCCATATTGTACATGGATATTGGATAACATGGACATTAATCAAAAGATGAGCATGGGAGTGTGAGACAGTTCCTCATTAAAATATCAAAGGTAAAATTATATGAACAATTATTTACAGAATTGTTCTTATATATAATACACTTATAACTATCAAATTGACTTAGTATATGCAATTACAAAATGATTCACCTAAACTGTCAAGCGGAATATCTCCTTAACCACTCAAGGTATAGGGTATGTCCCTGTGTCCGAAAGCTGCGGTTGACGGAGAAGGGATGATAGTAGGCGATGACCTGTGTTAATGAAACTGCCATCCCATAGCCAACTTAAAAACACTGTGTTAACTTTTTTTATACTGGACTATACTTTTGGGATTTTATTAAACGCAGGTGAACAAGTTTTACGATGCATTCGAGTGGATCCAAATCTATCCATCACAAAACCATGCAGTAACAGTTACAGTATTTTTAATTTTTATTTTTTCAATTAAGTAATACTAGATACTCTTGTTGTCTATGTAACGTTAGCTAGTTAATATGGTTATAATCGTATTTGCTAACTGGCTAAAAACAAACTTACCATAACAATCAGCTGTAACGTATACGTCAATTAGCGTTAGCAAGCTAACGGATAATTATCATCAAATGACTGCTGCCGTTAACTCCCATGCGGAACAGATTATTTATTAGCTTCAGCCAGTCCGTCTGAAAGCAACCGATCTAACGTAAATTAACATCTCGTTGCTTCATTATAATAATAGCAAGCATGCTAATTTGCTAGGTAGCTAGCGTTATGTCCGTTTTCTTGTATATCGTCGCTGTAGCCGGATGTCGATGCTGTGCATGCTACGTTAACGTTACACATATTTTGTCGGCAATCATCGCCAGTCCTAGCTTAATAACGAGTAAATGTTAACTCATACTCATCTGACGTTAGTGATGTTGATGACACTTCTGTAGCTATAACCAAGGTTACAGCTAACTGACTAGTGCACATCAGACTGATTAGCAAGCTAATATAGCTAGCTAACTTAACGTTATATTAGCAAGCTAGCGTCCTTAATTTACGTGTGGGGCCGACCCGGGTATGTATGGGGTTTGATAACTAATTACGCTAACGTTAGTTAGCAAGTTATCTATAAATAGACAGATGACTAATTAACTAACATTAGATTGCCAAATCTAGCAACGCGATATCTTAGTTAGCTAGAATTGCTTCATGTAACTTGGTAAGTTAGCTAATTAGCCTACCAGCAGTAATATATACTGAATTGCTCTGTGTAACGTCGTTATTGTATTTTTTTAATGTGACTAACGTTAGCTAATTTCAACTTTCTTTGGCAACAATAACAAAGCGAACGTACTTGATAACGACGACCTGGCAAATAAACAATAATCACTCAACGGCCCAGCTAACGTTAGCTAATTGTTAGACTAAACATGAGAATCAACACGCTGGATAGTCCTTCACATTATAACAATTGTTAGCTTCTTTATTTCCCATGTAAAATGAACGTTTACTTTAGCTCGCTTGGTACCATTATGCATTCAGCAGCATACAAATAATTGCAGACGACGTAAATGACCCCTATCGACCCACATAACTAAGTAAATAGGCTACATTTAAGAGGAGGAACACGAATAAAATTGAAACTTACCAGCGGCTGCCTTTTCTTCTGCATCTTCCGTGAAATCCACAGTAAAGACCACAGAAGACTGACGGCTCACAGTGAGGTCAACACGCTATACACGCTATACACGCGCTGAAAAGGCGTGGCTACGCGTTGACGTCACCCTAAACATGAGTTCAGGCACATACTATTGCATGGTTCAGCCTCTGTTCAGGTTTCAGTTACAGTTCTGTGGTTCAGCCTTCTGGCTTTTTCTCTGATTCGTTCGCTCTTTTTTTCACACAGTGCATTCTCTAAAACATTGCTAGTTCCAATATTTAATAGATTTTAAAATACTGACATATTATTTTAGCCCAGTTTAACATTTAGACTAAACGACTATTGGCATAAGTACACAGCACTGGTTCTGAAATCTGTGCTGCTTACACAGAACGAAGTCACAGGATGGCATTTCCAAGAAATACCATAAGTATTTGGACAGTGACACAATTTGTGTTGTTTTGGCTCTGTACTCCAGCACATTCGATTTGAAATGGAACCGTGACTTCAGACTTTCAGCTTTAATATGTGTTTTCTATTTAATTTTATACATAATTTCACGTTTAACCGTGTTAAGTAAGTAAGGCCAAATTAAGTAAGTGTGTTGACATTCATTTGAGAATGACTAGCCACAGTCTTGCTGTAATTTGTTTCTCTCCACTTGTACTGCTGTTGATAAAGGAAGCCATGCCAATTAACTCAACATAGGAATTATAAAATCCATGTATACGATTTAATTCAGTGCTTGTGCCACCTGGTGGAAAAACGAGGAATACTTAATTATATTTAGAAAATATGAAGAAAAATCTGAAGTATTTGAAGGAATAAAGATTTGACTGAAGCATGCCCTCCACCAAAATAGTGAATGATATTATCTGAGGGGAAAATGTCCAATTTTTCAGACTTAATGACAATGCAAACAGCCCATCCATCTCTATTTAATTTGAAATGTCAGGTGTTAGTAAGCAGGCTGAGGGAAATTAAACCAAACCAAACTAAGTTGGAATGGGCTGAATTGATGGAGCAAGTTCAAGTTCTGCAAGAGATCCCACGTTGCGTCATATAGTATTAAGAACAAAAGAGGGATGCTCATGATGTGGTCCATTTGTATAGTAATCTATGAGTGCACGTGTGTCTTTGAAAACAATGTATAAATGTTTTTTAAATAGTAATTATTTTAGATACAATCATAATTGTATTCATTAATGCAATAAAAAAAAAAGAGAGAGAGAGAGAGAGAGAGAGAGAGAGAGAGAGAGAGAGAGAGAGAGAGAGAGAAACAGCCTTTGACGTTAATCAGAGCACATCGTGCAAAAATACAGTGAGTGGATCACTGATATCCTGGGGTTGTGGTTGAATGTGTGGTTCTAATGGGTAGCCTAACGTTACACAAAATGCGAAACAGCTGGTGTTATGTACCCACTTATGGTACTTATGACTTAAGTTATGTATACACAGAACTCCATCCGCTATGATCAACGAACCCAGAGATGCTTCCTCTATTCCCGGATACACTACAACGGCTGCAGGAAGTAAACAAGGGACTACGTATTAGCGGAGGGATCTTTTTTTCCAAATCTTTGCAGTATGTAAATGTTACCCGGATATACGAGGACGCAAATTATATCTTTGTTAAAGCATAGCAGGCTAGTAGCTAGTATAGATTTGTCATGTTCTTGTTTTGAGACACTGCCAGTATCATCCAGTCAATCGAAATGTTGGTTACTTTACCAAGAGGACGAAATAGCTTCGCTACGGAGCAGTGAGTCAGCCAGTTAGTTGGCTAGTAAGCTAGTAAGTTAGTTATCACTCCCTAGCTAACGTTACCATCCGCAGCACGATCCAGGTAAATAATAATAAACTTCATATCATATTGTATTGCATTTTGTGTGCATAGTGCTGTCGTCTTGCAATAATGCAGCTAGCCTATGATGGCCTTTGTGATGTAACGTCAGATAGCTACTTTATTTTTAATCATCCTCTAACTAGCAATCCGTTAGCAAACCGATAGCTGTCTGGTCGCATTGTTAGTCAGCAAGTTACTGTAACGCTCGTTAGCTAGCTAATCAACTTGCCCATGTCCATTGCCGTCTTGCAAGGTCTTAAGTGTCTCGCTTACAAATGTATAGCAAGGTTGTGGATAGAGGACTTAAACACAGATACAGATAATCCCTGTGTGGAGTTAAACAGTCATCATCTGAAGTTACGTTATATTGCGCATCATGCCTTGTTTTAAGCGTGCTGGCAATAATTATGTGTAAATCCCAGTATGACTATTTTTTGCACTAAAAGCTGTTTGTGTGACTTGGTGTGTGTCTATGTGTAATCATTAATATTGATTTTAGATGGCTAGGAAATTTCAATAATTACTATTGAGATGTTTTGATGCTACATAAGTGGAGACATATTCTGATGCTGTTTTGTATTTTTGATCAGGCTAAAGCCTAACGTTGAACATTTTAAGCAACCAGAAACTTGTGCAGTGAAGTGGCACTATGGGGAACCAACTTGCAGGAATTGCCCCATCTCAGATCCTGTCTGTGGACAGTTACTTCTCAGACATCCATGACTATGAGTATGACAAGAGTCTGGGCAGTACCAGGTTCTTCAAAGTGGCGCGGGCAAAGCATCGGGAGGGACTTGTGGTCGTCAAGGTCTTTGCCATCCAGGATCCCTCGCTGCCCTTGACCAGCTACAAACAGGAGCTTGAGGAGCTCAAGATCCGGCTGCACTCGTGCCAGAACTGCCTGCCCTTTCAGAAAGCCACGATGACTGAGAAGGCAGCCATGCTCTTCCGCCAGTATGTGCGGGACAACCTGTATGACCGTATCAGCACTCGGCCTTTCCTCAACAATGTGGAGAAGAAGTGGATTGCCTTCCAGATCTTAAATGCCGTGGACCAGGCGCACAAGTCTGGCGTGAGGCACGGTGACATCAAGACTGAGAACATCATGGTGACAAGTTGGAACTGGGTCCTTCTCACAGACTTTGCCAGCTTCAAGCCCACCTATCTCCCTGAGGACAACCCAGCTGACTTCAATTACTTCTTTGACACATCTAGGAGGAGGACATGTTACATTGCCCCTGAACGCTTTGTTGATGGCAGCATGTTTGCCACAGAGAATGATCAGACCACCCCTCTGGTCGACCTTTCCAGTAACAGCCAGAGGACTCGAGGAGAGCTCAAGCAGCCCATGGATATATTCTCAGCAGGTGCTCTCTTCCCCCCCCCCCAAATGTTCAGAATGTGATTTCTTTGAAATGACCTGTAATGGAGAAATTGACCTGTGTGTGCTGCATGTTGTCATTTAAATAAGATTTCAACAGAAAAACAGTATTTCCTGCTGATTGTTAAATCTTTTGTACTTTTTTAGTTGCTGTTAACCTATGTTTTTGATTATTGTAATATCTTATCAATATTTTTCAGGTTGTGTGATAGCAGAACTCTTCAACGAAGGAAATCCTTTGTTTGACCTCTCTCAGCTTCTGGCCTACCGCAAAGGGCACTTTCAGACTGAGCAAGTCCTCATGAAAATTGAGGACCAAAGTATCAGAGAATTGGTAATGGAAGAAGCCCTTCATTTACTTAACATTGTGGAAAAAACAGACCCTGCATGTCAGAGAGATTCTTTTGTCCCAGAAGAATCTTGTAAACTGATAGCCTTTTATTTTGCCATTTAATTGCTGCATTTTCAGTGTAGTTATTATACACTTTCTGTACAATTGCTACTGTCTATACTATTTTCATGTCTGTTATTGTTGCTATGTCTGTCTGTGCTCATGCTGTTGCATTTTGAAAAAAATCATTCAGGTTGCGCAGATGGTGCAACGACAACCAGAGAAACGGCTGACAGCAGAAGAATATCTTAAGCAGCAGAAATGCAATGCCTTTCCGGAAATTTTCTATAGCTTTCTGCAGCCCTACATGGCCCAGTTTGCCAAGGAGACCTTCCAGTCAGCGGATGAACGGGTCCTGGTGATTCGCAAAGACCTGGATAACATTCTGCACAATCTCTGTGGCAGCGAGCTGAGAGAGAAGGCAGCAATAGAGTCTGAGACAACCAAGGAGCCCGGGCTAGTGGTGTTGGTGTCTGTCATCACATCTTGCCTACAGACACTGCGCTCCTGTGACTCCAAGCTGGCGGCACTGGAGCTGGTGCTGCACCTTGCAGAGCGGCTGAGCGTGGACATTCTGCTGGACCGCATCACGCCCTACTTGCTGCACTTCTGCAATGACCCGGTACCCCGAGTGCGGGCAGAGGCCGTCCGCACCCTCACCAAGGTGCTGGCGTTGGTTAAGGAGGTGCCCCGCAATGATGTCAACATCTATCCTGAGTACATTCTTCCTGGCATTGCCCACTTGGCACAGGACGAGGCAACCATCGTCCGGCTGGCCTACGCAGGTGAATGGAGAGAGTCTGTGTGAAAAAGAGTGTGGGTTTATGAGAGTGATCATGACTAATGGCATAATGCAAAATGTTCAATGAACAAAATGTGTTCCATACAGTGCCTTAAAGGCCCACACACATATTTTTAATGTTTTTGAGCTTTTCACATCATCCTGGAGCTTTGCAAATGTGTTCCATACAGTCATTTCATGTCAGATGAGTCAAGAATTTCACTTGACCCCTCAGATTTTGTTCAAATTTTAGGAAATGATTGGGACCCATGAGAAACGGACAGAAATAAATTTTTGTTGCACTAGGCCTCTTAATTAGTGAGATACACGCTAAGGAATTTTGAGCAAATTAGCGATACCTCACAAATTAAAACACCAATATCTCAGAAAGTAAAGCACCTAGAGCTGGTTCAGGTCCCATCTTGAAGCTTATTAGTAGCCCTATTAGGGATGTTAACAATTAATCGACTATCAATGAATTGCTAATGAGAATTTACTCGATAAGATTTCAAATTAAACAATTAACTGAACAATCTGCGTTCTTATTGTAATTGTATCAACGGGAGTTTTTGTGTGAAATGTAATCATGATTGAAAGGTCTCCACGCGAGGGCGCCAAATTCAGCCTAGTTTAATTATTGAAGAGGCCGCTAAGTTTAGCCTACACAAGAAGATACAAAAATGAAGCGGGAAAAACAATGATGCCCATTGCAATACCTGTGGTGCTGTTATACTTCAAAACAGCACCACAGGTATTGCAATAGGCATCATTGTTTTGCCCGCTTCATTTTTGTGTCTTCTTGTGTAGGCTAAACTTTGCGTATATATATTTTTTATTAATCTTTTAACTTTATAATCTGTGATACATTTTTTCTGGTTAATTTTAGGAGATAGGTTTTCATATACCAATCCATAGGGCTACTGAGTTTCAACATGGCACCTGAACCAGCTCTCGGTGCTTTACTTTCTGAGATATGGGTGTTTTAATTTGTGAGGTATCGCTAATTTGCTCAAAATTATTTAGGGTGTTTCTCACTAATTAAGAGGCCTAGTGCAGCAAAAATTCATTTATGTCCGTTTCTCATGGGACCCAATCATTTCCTAAAATTTGAACAAAATCTGAGGGGTCAAGGGAAATTCTTGGCTCATCTGACATGGAATGACTCCATACTGGTTAGGGATGTGCTTTTCGACTAATTTCACTGACGTTTAAACTAAAGTTTTGTAAACGACTAACCGACTAGTCTAGTAAAAATATAAGACTCAGAAAACAGAATTGGCACTTAGAAATCTATTAGGCATAACATGCTCATGAAAATATTTTGTGTGCAGTATGAGCCATTTGAAGGGCTTAGTCTAATATTCAAATAAGCAAATATATTTGAAATGCTGCTGAAAAGTGGAGCACTTTGCGACATGAAATACGCTCATTATTCTTCAGATAATGCCTAGCTCTAGCTTGTATAGCGTTAACTGTTTCTTCAGAGCCGTGTTGCACTTCAAGATTTATGTCGGTGCCGGTTGTAAATGTGGTTCTGGCTGAATGGTTATATGACAGTTTTTTCTTACATACCCTACATACAACACAATGCCCACTTTCACTTTTCACAACTCCAAGTACTGCCAAACTTAACTCGTTTTGCGCGACAACATTCTCCAGGTGGACTGAGGGGAAAGTTTTCTGCTTTGGGCATGGTGAGCAAGCCGATCGTTATTGATGACATCACGCAAAAATACATTGTGGAAATATGTGTATTTGTAGTTTTATATTGCAATTTTGTAATAATTTATTATTTTTATTTAATAGACGTGACTTTTGATTTGACTGTATTTTAATAGCAATTTTAAAAAAAATTGTTTAACCGACTAGTATTTCTGGTGGCGACTAGCAGGAGCACCAACGTTTAGTCAGCTAGTCGATTAACCTCGCACATCCCTAATACTGGTTCAAGTAAAAAAAAAAAAAAATAGCAATTTTGGTCGAAGTATGTGTATTTCAGGCTTTAAATGCGATGTTTCCGAGTTCTTAGTAAAACGATTTCCCACGTGACATGCCGTATGTTTTTGCATAATTTGTCGAAGTCAAATCCGAATGTGTACAGACGGGGCGGGGGTTCGGACTATGTCACTGCTCTTTGCTAACGTTTTGTGGGTGTTTGAGATACTAAAACCAGGAAGAGAATGCTGATGCGTGTGGTCTTTTAAATTAATTGTTCACTGTGTATTTAAATTTATTTTGGTTCAGTTTTGTCTATTTTTATGTGCAATGAAGGATATTTTAGATGCTTGCATACGTTTCTTACAACCACCCAGCTTTATATTGACTGATATAGGGGCATTTGTGGTTTAAAACAAGAAAATATATTTCAAGTAGCTCCAAAGCGGCTCGTACAGCAGTGTTATGTTTTACATCTCATTACATTCATTTGGCAGACGCTTTTATACAAAGTGGTTATGTGAACTGACACCCTGTTTGAGGACAACTAGACACATTTTCAATGGACCTGGATTGTCTAAAGATTCTTCGTGAAATGGAAATTAAGACACAAACCATTTTAGTTCCAGAGATTATTAACATGATTTTCAAACAGGAAAACATTCTGAAAAATTGCTGCAGGTATGTTGATCAGTTCAACTATAAGTGTCTTTTTGGACTCTTAGTGGTTCCTTGACACTAAGAGATACATTTTTCCAAACAGAGAACATAGCCCACTTGGCTGAGACAGCCCTGCGATTTCTGGAACTGGTACAGGAAAACAATCTGAACACTGAGCAGGATCTAAACGGGGAAGACGTAGAGGAAGCTCTTCATCCCAATGAGAATTACGACTCAGGTAATACTTAAATACTCCCCTTGAAAAACAAGATTATAATATGGGAATGTGAGATTTGCTTTTATCTTTTAGAAAAACATATTTATTTTTCTCACTGTCATAAATGTACAGTTATTGCAGTTTGTTTTTCTAAGTTTCCACCATTTAGCACTACAGCGTCAATATTTAAATCAGTTTTGGATTCCATTGCTTATTGACTATTTGTTTATTTAAAAGGTTAGTGAGAAGTACTGCCTACATATATAGTAGGGCTAAAATGGAGGCATTGCATAAATTATGGCACAAAACCATGTATTTCTATCCCTGCTATCTATGTGCATTTGTATATCATACGAGTGTATCATTGAGGTCAGAAAATATTAAATGCAACAGAACTGTATTAACTTGTTGGGTTTCTATAAAACGAAAGTGTTTATGGAAGATGGTGACTAAGATAATACATTTGAGTAGACACAGATTTGAGCATTACCTGTGTGAATACGAATGTTAGTGTTTATGTACAGTATACAACAGAAGTGAGTACACCCCTGTGCAATATCACTTAAATGTCAAATGATTCAAAATTGTATCAACTTACAGTAATTGCATTACTTCTAAGTTGAACAGTAGGGTATTTGCTCTAACAATTTAGATTTACTATATTAAAAATACAGGCCCCACATTAGGAACTCAATGCTACAAAGTCAGTACACCTTTCATTACTGAGATTCAAATCTTTTATTTTTCCAGTACTTCATATGTCCACCTTTATTTTTGATGACAGACTCAATCCTCCTTGGCATGGAGGATACTCTAGTGTTGTAGTCATCTTGTCAGCCAGTATTTTGGTATATCCGCAGGCATTTATGGTGCCATCTATAAATGTCATCTCCCCAACACCTTTTGCACTCATGCAGCTCCATATCATCACACTCCCACCTCCGTGCTTCACTGTCGGGGCTATGAATTCACTGTGGTAGTCCTGGCCAGGTTCGTGCCAAACATGCTGGACCCCATCTGAGCCAAACAAATTTTTCTTGGTCTCATCTGACCAAAGAATGTGCTCCCAATATTTATCAGGCTTCTTTTCATGTTCTTTAGCAAAGTTTATTCTTGTGGTTTTGTGCCGAAGAGCCAGCAAGGGTTATTTTATTGGACGCCGTCCATAGAGGTTGACGTTATGCAATGTCTTTCGCACTGTCTGAGCTGTCACAGAAACTACGATTTCCATTGATAACCCCTGTGCCAAGTCTGAAGAACTTGCCCGTCTTTTTCAGAGCTAGATTGTGTGAATAGTGCACTGTCCGTGGCGTCATTTTAGGCCACTGCGGCTCTGATTAGTGGTACTATGGCTCGTTCTATACCTCCTGATTACTGCTGCAACTGTGTTTCCACTGATTTTTAGTTGGTCATCGATCTTCCTGTATCCTTTTCCATCTTTGTGAAGTCTCACAATCAGATTTTTCAATTCCTCTGGCAATTATTTTTCAAGTGGCGCCATGATGCAGACATGCAGATAGACACACAGCCCATAGGTCCAAAATTGAGAAAGTTCTGGTGTTCACAGGTCATTTTATAACCATGTTCATGCAATTTGGAAATCACAGGTGTACTCAATTGTGCTTCAATGATCACAGGTTTTCTAACTTCAATGATCACAGGTATTCACTTTTGTTGCATTGAATTTCTACTTTGAGGCCTGTATTTTCACTAACGTCTTTCTAAAGTATTTGTTTTTGATTGTTCAGAAACGCTCTACTTGTCAACTTAGAAATAATGAAATTACTGAGAGGTGATACAATTTTGAATCATTTGACATGTAAGTGATATTGCACATGGGTGTTCTCACTTCTCTTGTATACTGTATGTGTATGTACATGTGTGTGTATGCATGTACATTAACAGTATTTCACTTCTAGAGATCAGAATGGGTCTGTGGTTTTCTGTTTGGTGGTGTGTAGACGCTGCTGCTGTGTTTGTGCCTTCCTCATGCACCCCCTTCCACCTCTGCTTCTGCATCTCCATTCCTTTCCTTTTCTCTCCCACTCCCTCCCCCCATGCAGAACTGCAAGCCCTGCACGAGATGGTTCAGCAGAAGGTGGTCACCCTGCTGAGTGACCCAGAGAATATTGTTAAGCAGACACTGATGGAGAATGGCATCACACGCCTCTGCGTATTCTTTGGCCGGCAGAAGGCCAATGACGTGCTCCTGTCCCACATGATCACCTTCCTCAATGACAAGAATGACTGGCATCTCCGCGGGGCTTTCTTCGACAGCATCGTGGGTAAGAGTGTCACCCCAGTCACCGTGTCTCTTTCCAGCCTGGAGTGCCATGAAGCTAAAGGCTTTAGGTGCAGTTTCCCAACATACATAGATTGTGTCTTTTGAGGCTTTTTCTTTTCATTTTAAATGCAGCAGAGTTCAGTGTTAAGGTTTTTTTCCACACTTTGTATGAAATCTCTTTTTTAAAACTAAATTTATACTTGGCTGGATATGGCAGGTATAAGTTCAGTGCATGAAAAAACACAAAGCCTCTGTAATAATATTGAACTTATCATTTATTTTCTGGTATCAGTGGGGTTGCCATTTTTCCTAAAGCACTTGACAGTGGGCTCCCAATGAGTACTGGATTAGCAGTCACCTGACTAATCATACAATTAGTGGTTACTTGTGACCCTCATGTTTTCCTAACACATGGAGAGGAAAGAAAGAAAACTTCAATATTTTTGTAGCTTGTTACCTGTCTTTGTTATATATATATATATATTTTAATGTATACTTTTTTCATCTATTTTGAACTGTATTAATACATGTATTTCATTATGTATGCAATATGTTCTGGGTCTATTACTTTGGTCTATATTTTGTGTTGATTATACATAACATATACAGTGCCCTCCACAATTATTGGCACCCTGGTATAGATGAGTAAAAAGGGTTATAAAAATAATTATTTGTTTGGTGAATTAGCTTAATATCACACTGAAGAAATTGAAAAATCCACACTGAAAAATCCAACCTTTAATTGTAGTACATTTATTCTGAGAAAAAAAATCCCTCATCAAGAAATAATTATTTTTAACAAAACCACATGTGCCGCAATTATTGGCACCCCTGCATTTAATACAACCTTCCTTTGCCAATAAAACAGCACTGAGTCTTCTCCGGTAACATCTAATAAGGTTGGAGAATACAGAGCAAGGAATCTGAGACTATTCCTCTTTACAGAATCTCTCCAGATCATCCAGAGTCCAAGGTCCTCTCTTGTGCACTCTCCTTTTCAGCTCAGCCCACAGGTTTTCAATGGGGTTTATGTCAGGGAACTGAGATGGTCATGGCAGAAGCTTGATTTTGTGTTCAGTTAACCATTTTTGTGTTGATTTGGACGTATGTTTTGGATCATTGTCCTGCTGGAAGATCCAACGACGATCCAGTTTTAGTTTCCTGGCAGAGGCAGCCAGATTCAGATTTAACATTTCCTGGTATTTCATGGAGTTCATGATGCCATGTACCCTAACAATGTTCCCAGGGCCTTTTGGAGGAAAAACAGCCCCACAACATCACGGAACCTCCACCATACTTAACAGTAGGGATCAGGTTATTTTCGATATAGCCATCTTTCTTTTTACGCCAAACCCACCTTGAGTGTTGGTTTCCGAAAAGCTAAATTTTCGTTTAATCTGACCATAGAACACAGTTCCAGTCAAAGTTCGAGTAGCGTTTAGCAAACTCCAGGCGCTTACATTTGTGGTGAAGGTTTTTTTCTGGCATGCCTTCCAAATAATTTGTTGGCATGGAGGTGACGTCTAATGGTAGTTTTGGAGACTTGATGCCCCAAGATGCTACTTTCCTCTGTAATTCTTCAATTGGGGATCCTTGGGGATTTTCTTGCCTCCCTGACCATCCTCCTCACTGTGCGTAGGGGCAAAATAAACTTGGGTCCTCTTCCAGGCAAGTTTGTAACAGTTCCAGTTGCGTTGATACCAGAAAATAAATGATAAGTTGCGTTGAACTTTTTAAGTATTGCCCTAACGGTAGATATGGGCATTTTCAGGTAAGTAGCTATATTTTTTTATAGCCATTCTCTCACTTATGAAGCTCAACACACTTTTCCCTCATTTGATTTGTGTGTTCTCTTATTTTTACCATGTTGATGTATGACTAAGGAAATATGGCCTCTGTGTCACCTCTTATTTATACCCCAGTGAAACAGGAAGTCATGGATTACTGCTCGAAAGTTCCTAAACACACTAAACACAAATATAAATGGAAAAAATGCTTCAGTTACATTTTGGGGTGCCAATTGAAGACTTTTTTGAAGATGTTTTAGGGGTGCCAATAATTGTGGCACACATGGTTTTGTAAAATTTGTTATTATTTTTAACATGGTTTTGTTAAAAATAATAATTTCTTGAGGGATTTTTTTTTCTCTGAATAAGTTTACTTCAATTAAAGGTTTTTTTTCACCAAACGGTGAATTATTTATCACCCTTTTTACTCATTTTTACCAGGGGTGCCAATAATTGTGGAGGGCACTGTACATTTGTATTTGTGATAGTTTTAGGAACCTTTTTGTGGTATGCTCTGGTCAGGAAATGATGGTAGAATTGACATTTGTGTGTGCAAATGTTCATTCAGCCCACACTGAACTCAGCTGCTATTGTGCTTGCCCAGTTTTGATGTGCTGTGCCGCAGCAGCACATCGTGGTAATCTGCCTATGTTTGTGCTTATCTATGTTCTGCCTGCTAAAAAAAATGTCTCCTGTAGGTGTGGCAGCCTATGTGGGCTGGCAGAGCTCCTCTATCCTGAAGCCACTGCTGCAGCAGGGCCTGAGTGATGCAGAGGAGTTTGTCATTTACAAGGCCCTCAACGCCCTTACCTGCATGTGCCAACTGGGCCTTCTGCAGAAGCCTCACATCTATGAGTTTGTCAGTGATATAGGTAAGGAGTAGGTGCACGGGTGGAGTCAGTGATGCCAGTAAGGATTCAGGTTATAGTAGAGTATTTGGGTGGCACTGTGGTGTCCATAGTATAGTTCTGTTATTATAGTTGTACTGTTCCTGGCTGTATAGTATCTAGTCTCTTCGAACATTACGTTTTTGACTGTCATTTGTATGTTAGCTACAGATTTTCTCCCTATATAACAAAACCTGACCTGTAAAATGGCAAACTTTCTAAAGTGCATGCATAATACAATTAATTGCTTCATTGACTTACACAAGGTCTTTGATTAGGTAAACAGGGATCTCCTTGCCGTGAGAATGTTAAAAAAAGAAAAATGGATGAGAAGTTCTGTAACGCAATCAGGGCTCTTTAGCATGATACACAGGCATGTGTGAAAGTCAAAGAATTCAGGACAGACTGGCTTCCAGCACGTGTTGGAGTGAAACACAGAGATGTTCTCTCACTAACCCTGTTCGCCCTTTGTTAATGATTTGGCCATGGAAAATTAAATCCACTTTTTGTTTGCTGCCCCTTCTACAATGATAATGAATCTCTTTAGTACATTTACTCTGATTTTAAAAAAAAATTTTTTATGAGGGTCAAATGCTAAAATATCTGTTTTATGAAAACGCACATGGTGTTGCTCTATATATCTATAGCTTGGGATAAGAGGAAATGTTCCCTATTTTCAAATTGATTGATTGTATTGCTGAGGTATAAGACCTGTATCTTCCAAGTGAACATATTTAAATGGTCTTGCACACAGAACGGGCTGCACTGCGATATAATGTTTTTTTATCATGATATTTATACAGATATGTACATTAACTTTTGTGTAACTCAATGTAACCTATACCATTTGGAAGTGTTGTCCTTTTTTGCTCTTGATGGTATGCTAAGGCTACGTATCTTAGAGTAAAATAAATATATATATAAAACTTTAAAAAATCAGTGTTTTGCTCTGAAATGTAATCCCTGTTTTTTCTGCCCCAGCTCCTTTCTTGTGCCACCCCAACCTGTGGATCCGGTATGGGTCAGTGGGATTCATCACAGTGGTGGCACAGCACCTCAATATTGCTGACGTCTACTGCAAGTTAATGCCCCACCTCAATCCATTCATCACGCAGCCAATCATACAGGTTAGACTTTACATATTTTGGCTACTAGGTATTATTCCTAAACGATAGGATTGCTAGTTAGCCTCAACATCACAGTTACTACAAGTACTGTTACTTGTATTTTGGCAAATTTTGTACTACAAAGTCACAGTTTCAGTACAAAGCAGCTGCATGTCTAATGGTGTTAAATACAAAATATTCACCCCAAACACCTGCATGCAGTTTAAGCCTATTTGCAATAGTTGCAAAGTATAATACTTTACAGAATATTACAAATAAATCAATACCCCCGCTGAAAGAAGCTGATGTCTGTGGTGATATGTTCTAACTGTGAACATTTCCTGTGGCAGATTGACAAAGAGATTGTACTACTGAGTGTTCTAAAAGAGCCAGTGAGTCGCTCCATCTTCGACTATTCATTGCGCTCGAAAGACATTGGCAGCCTCTTCAGGCACCTGCTGTTCCGACAGAAGAAACGCATTGGCTCAATCCCAGAATGCCCCATTCCTGAGGATCCAGCCATCGCTCAGCTGCTGAAGAAGCTGCTCTCACAGGTGAGAGGCTAGAAGTTGGGGGCCATAAATTGGACATCAGAGGTTTGAGACGAGAGTAGTCTATTTTAAAGACGTAATACAGACAGTTTGAGGTAATGAAGAAATTTCAACTCCCGTCAGGAATTGGACCGATCTGCTCTTTTCACCACAACAATTTGACCATTACATTGCCTTCCCCTGTCCCCCCCACACAGGGAATGACAGAGTCTGAAGAGGACAAGCTGCTGGCTCTGAAGGACTTTATGCTCAAGTCCAACAAGGCCAAAGCCAATATCGTGGACCAGAGTCATCTGGGTGAGGGCACACAGAGTGGGATCATCGACCTGGCCAATTTAGGCATCACTGGCCGCCAGGTGGACCTCATCAAACCCAAACCAGAATCAGAGGACAAGAGAGGTAAGCTCTGCCTCTATCACTTTCTGACAAACAAATTGGCAATATGTTATCATTGCTATTATATGTTATCATTGCTATTTTCACCACCCTAAGCAGACCTTTTTACTCGGTGAAGGCCATTTCAAAGGGTATTGTATTTGTTTTTTTGTATTTTACGAAACAAATCTTACTTTTATTAATTTGTATGTATCTACTATGGAGTGCCAAGCAGGAAATATATAATGACACTTGATATATGTTGGTAGATTCTTGAATATATAGTATAATAAGTCACAATTTATTGGCACCCTTGATAACGATGAACAAAAATCACTGTATTTAACACATAACAGTTCACAAACTGTTTCACAAACTTGATTCTAAGCGTATCTAAGCATATGTTATTTGACTTTTTATTGTTACTTTTAACCTTTTTTTTTTGTTGCACTGCATATGATGCATTGAAATATTCTGTTAAAACATTCAGTTAGTAAGCGTTAATGTTGTTTGTGTGTGCATTTAAGCATATTTTATATCATTAAAATGTAGTGCATTCCCAGAGTACTAGGTCCCAAAGGTTGCACGACATTGACACTGGGCCTGGTTATGAGGCTCACACTGGTTGGCTTGACTCCCGTCTTTGGTCAACTTTCTTTGTGTGAAGGAATTTTGTCATTAACACAGGCGCTGTTAGCTTGCTGAGCTGGGACTTGCCAGTTCAAGTTGACTCTTAGCATTGGTCATATTAATTTCTTCACAATAGAAATGGCCAAAATGCATATTTACTGCTTGTAGGGTTAAGGAAACATCTGAGGTCAACGGATGATATGTGAACGGAAAAAGCTGAGCAGTTTGTTTTTGTAAAGATGGTGGGGGAGAGAGAGAGAGAGCCCAAATTGTTTATTTTCTGTGTTACAGTGCCGTGAAAAAGTTTTTGCCCCCTTCCTGATTTTCTCTATTGTTGCATATTTCTCGCACTGGATGTTTTCAGATCTGTAGACAAAATATAATATTGATTTTAGGGAACCTGAGTGAACAAATGACACACTTGTTTTTTACTCATTTCATTTATTTAATGAACAAAAAATCACAAGACCCATTTTTATTGTGTGAAAAAGTAATTGCCCCCTTACACTTAACTGCAGCCAATGTACATTTTAAAATATTTGGTCACATATCCTTTGCATGCCATGACTTCCTGATGTCTGTGACCCAACAATATCAAAATACTCTTGATATCTTATTTTCTGGTACTCTTACAAGCGATGCTATAACCTCTCTGCATTTGAATGGATCTCTATGGGAATTGGGGGGATGATGTTGTTTACAGAAGTAAAATAGCATCATGAAAAAAAGTAAACAATCAACACGTTGTAGCCATGATGGTCGGCGGCCGGCACACATCATCCCCAACCCAGTCCGCAATCGCTCCCACCCTCTACTGGTCTGCAATCTCACCATCCCTGTGTATAGTTTCATCAGTTTGCATTAAGAAATATTCCTTTGTGCAAGTCTAATTTGCATGTAATATTTTACAGTACAGTATTCACACATATCCCCATTCAAAGTGATGCAAAAGGAGGGTGTCCAGTTTTTAACCCTTGCATTAGAGTGTAGTTTTGTGTTTTATTGCAGTGAATGACTGTTTTTTTTTTAAGGTCTTGTCTTGCATTATGTTTTAGATTGACATGTCATATCAGATATGGGCTGCAGTAGTAGATGGGGTTTGTTTTGAACTGTGTACTTTGAACCTTCTTGTTTTTCTATTTGTTTACAGACCTCATCATGGCTGCTTCTGGTATACCATTGAAATTATTTTGCCTTGTGGAGCATGGTGTGCTTTGAAATGGTGTGAATAAAACACAATGGATCATGTTTCGATGCACTTACACTACCGGTCAAAAGTTTTAGGACACTAAGTTTTATTTTTTCTGTACGCTCTGTTTTTAGTTTTGTATCTACTTTTGTAGATAACCTCAAATGGCACAAGTTAAGAAGTGAATAGTCAAAAGTTTAAACAAATATTTTACTTTACAAGATAGTGACCTAAATTTTGGAGTTCATAGAAAAATCCATACTTGGCTAAATAAACAGATGAACACATTCTTTCCATTTTCTAACAAGAGAAGTAAAATCAAACTCGTTTGGGACGAATTGGATAAAAAAGTCAAGGAGAAGCAACCCACAAGTGCAGCACGCCTGTGGGAACGTCTCCAGCAGTGTTGGTGTGAACATTCAGAACCATATGACTGCACTTGTAGAATAAATTACATGAATATGCTCAGCAGCTATTACTGCAAAATGTGGCTATTTTTTAATAAGATAAAAGGTGTTTATTTATTTTTCTTGAAAATTGTCGGTGTACTAAAATTTTACCGGTAGCGTAATTCCACTGCAGCTTGTAGCAGAGGCTCATTCTTATTTGCTACGTTAAATATGAGGAAATATTAACATTTTAACTTGCTTATTAATGGAAAATGGTCATTTTGAATAGATCTGACCTCTAATATACATATACTCTATATATTCATTTATTATGAATGTGAGTTTAGAATTTTTCATGTAGAGCAAAAAGAGTCAATAGTGGCTAAACAAGGCACTTATTTAAAGGGGTAACATGGTGGTTGAATGTGAATGTGGTTGAATTATCTTTAGGTAACATCAAAGTGAATGTGTCCATCAGTGTTGTTATTCAGTCATTTTTAAGTACTATAAAACTCCTTTTTATATGCCCAAATTTCCCATTCTACAAGTTCGCCTTGTTTTGTAGGCGTATCAGTGAGAACTGTCAGTCAGATAGTTACCCTAGTTACCTCGTAACTGGATTTACCAGGAAGTGTATAGGCGTTTACTAGTGATGGGCATTCCGGCTCTTTTCAGTGAGTCAGATCATTTGGCTCAGCTCACCAATAAGAGCCGGCTCTTTCGGCTCCCAAACGGCTCTTCATTCAGTAGCATTTCCGGTTTTTCAAAATCGGCCAAAGTTAGCGATATTTTGACCTGTGATTGGTGTTTGTGCACATCTATCACTTAAATTGTTCAAAGGAATCTTACTCTACCTTCTAATTACCAAAATAACATTATTTTGCATTTTGTTATAAAAACTTTAAAATATTTAAATAAATGTAAAAACAGTAAGACGTACAGTAACAGTACACATGTGCATTGAACGTAGGTTATTTTTATGTCTTGAAATAAATTGCACAATAAACACAGTGCATAGTCGAACATTTCAAAACAAAATAGTCACTCATAAAATGGAACATAATATTGCGTCATAAAAAAGAAAAATAAATAAATGCATAAAAAAATAATTGTGCAAAACTGCAGCATCAGAACAATTAAACTGACTGTTTTATTTATTTTTGGCCTAAAAAAATATTTTTTTTGATTACAGATGGAACTTGAAGGGAAAAAACGAATAAAAGTTCCACCAAGACCACAAACACAAAACTAAAATTATTACCATAATACCACTTTACTGCCATAGCGCAGCAGGGTTAACGTTACCAAAAGTAGATGCATACAGTAATGTTAGCAGGATGGCTAAGATGATGCATGAGCAAGATCTAGCTAGCTCTAGCTAGCTACGACACCGACACTCAACTTTTTTTTTGTTTTGTTAATTTTATCAAAGTCATCATCAAATAATTTTTTTAATTATTTCATATAGTGCTCAAGCTGCTGCTCTATCAATAATAGCTAACGTTAGCCTAACTCGAATTTATTGTTAGGTTACAAGTTGGTTATCGAAACAGTCAATGTTTTTAAAATGTTGCTTAACTTTTGTCTAAGTTTGCAACCTAACAATACATTCAGTAAAGTTAGCTTGCAATAATAGATAATCAATCATGCTCTGTCTAAACCAGTAACAAGGCTGTGAACTTATCGATGGGTGAAGTTCAAATTCACGTCTTATTTATTTTGTGGGCGTGGATGGGGGAGTGTTCCATAGACAGTTTAGAGACACCGCGGAGTGGTCACACGAGAAACAACCTGAAAATGGGACCGCAAAATTAAATAGTCTTTCTCCAAACCTAAAGAAAATACAAATTTGATAGTTCCGTGTCGTTCCCGCAATGCCCCTATGTACCAGTATCATACAAAACACCAGAAAGTAAGGTAAACCACCATGTTACCCCTTTAAGGTACTGATTTGCAGACGTGGCAAACATGTCGAACTCATACAAAGAGGTTGTCACACAGACAGAATTAACTGACTAGCATTGATGTGATACAGGTGCACTAAATTAGGGGAGTGCGAATTTACTGATTCTTTCTAACCGCAGCCTTGTCTTACAGTTGGTATGTTACAATCACAAGGAAGTGTCCTGTTGGAATGTTGGAGCATTGGTGATTAAATGGACTTAATTACTCACCCGTTCATAGCTGTAGACATTCTTTTTAAATACACATTTTTCTATGAGGTTTGTTATGCCATACTGAAAAAATGGGATATAAAAATACTGGCATTTTGGAATGGGAAAAACATGACACCTAACCAGCATATCATTCAAGATATTTCTGTCGTTTCATGCCCATGCAAGTCTTACCAGTTAAATTTTTTTTTATTTTTATTTTTTTTATTGTGGTCATGTGTAGGTTTTTACGTTCTCATCATATAACATGCACGGTATGGCATAAGGAAATGTTGTAAATTCTATTTGTAGAATTCGTTTTTGGATGTATTCAGTGTTCCCATGTATCCCATGTTCCAGATCCCATGTGCTGTACATAGAGATTAGTCTTTAGTGGCCTTATGATGTGCCTTATTTTAGTATCTTTAAAGACCTGTTTGGGGCTGCTGGGTGGCTCATTCAGTTAAGGCACCACACTGTGGTGCAAGGATGAGCCCTGTATTTTTGGATCGAATCCAGACCATACCTGTGGCCAGTAGCACCATAGGGTGACGCGCAATTGGGCAAACTTGCGTTGCCTAGGGTATGGGTGGGTACAGTTGGTTAGGGGTTTCATCACTCTATAGGCACCACTGCTGTTTGATTGGGGGCCCATGGACTGCATGTTAAAGCTGTATATGATAGGTCTTCCCCCGTCTCAACTCAATGCGAGAGTGTAGGCTGTAGGCTGAGGTGTGAAAAGAAGCAGGCTGGTGACACCACGTGTTTAGGAGAACCATGGAGGTCTACAGTGTCCTGAATCAGCATTGGGGATCACACATGAACACAGCTGCAGTGACATTTCCGTAGTGACATGGAAATCGGACATGTTCAGCCCCACGTTGGTCTACAAATGGGGGGAAAAAATCGGGTTGATTAGTTAATGACAGGAAATTATTTTAATGGAAAGCAAATGGTTCACATCTCAAGAGGGGTTTTGTTTTATTTCCCATGGTTGTTATTACTCCTGATTATGGACATGAATGTTATTTTTCTACCAGTGGTCAAATTATAAAAACATGACCGTCTGCTTTGTATGATGTTTGACCATATATGAACGCAAGGCAGAAAAAGTTTTGTGATACTATCTGTATTTTGTTTTTGTCAATTTGACACGTGCATGTTCCAGTTTCTTTTGCAAACCTAAAAAACAGTGTTCCACTTCTCAGTAAATACAGTACTTTTTGGGAGTGCACTGATGGGGTTCTTTATAGCACAAAGAGTAATTACCATCTGCATACGGTTTTGTTTATGTTTGTTATTTAATCTTTTTTCTGTTTTCTAGCCAGGAAACACACTAAGCAGGACTCCAACATGAATGAAGAGTGGAGAAGCATGTTCGGTTCCCTGGAGCCCCCAAGCGTCACCCCCACACCACTGATGGTATCTAAAGTTCTTGTTCCATCCGGTGGCGAACCAGAAGGAACTCAGCCTGGAAAGCCCCTGCGATCCAACTCCTCCCCGATTCCTAACCTCCATCATGTTCCATCCTCAGGCCAGGTCGACCGCAGGGCCCACGGCATCACACCCTCCTCCTCTTTGTCTGTCTCACGCTGCCCCACTCCTCCTTCCATTTATCCTTCTCTCACTCTCTCTGCTCTTTCTCTCCCTCTGACTGCTCCTTGTTTGTGTCCTCCTCACTGCTGAATATTCATCATGGGCACATTTGTTCACGTGTGTATAGATCCCAGGTATTCTCTAAAGTTGGGAAAAATTGGTTATATTTGGTATAAAAACATCGTCAAACATCCTCCTCTTATGTTGTTATTTCAGCAATCATTTCTAAAAATTTTTTTTCATGTTTATATTGTGGTAATGTTCATATAGCTTTCAAGTGGAAAGTCATTTTTCATGACTAGTCTTGTCCCGCACTGTTGAATCCATGTTTTTGAGTCGTAAATGTTCAGTCATTAATACAGTCACCCAGTATTTATGTGATTATGCCAAATGCTCAAATATTGTATTCACGTACTGGAGAACTAGAGTCCAGTTGAGGGCTCTATTGACTGGGTTAAGTCATATTGACAATAATTAAAGGCCATACAAGATATCATGTCTATGAAAGCTATTCTTATTTTAAAAAGTAACATAGTTTCAAATTGATATTTTGTAGCTACAAAGGAATTGATATCGTTTATCAACACATTACTGCCCAGCTATTATGATGATTATGTAACCAGTGTTCTTTAATACTTATATTTGTAACTCTGATGTTTTTACACATTGCTTTGCTATATATGTTCTATATATTTTATATTTTTTGGACTCATGAGGAAGACGTCAACATCAGTCTCCCCTGTTCTCTCTGTTCTTTTGTTCTGAGCTCTGTGTTCTCCAGATTTTCTTATTTTGGGTTACTCCCAGTGAAGTTATTGGGTTAAGAAATTAATTACGGCTACTTTTATGTCTGATTATAACTGGGAATAATGATTGAGGTTCAATTTTAATTTGTGAACATTGTGGAAGTGTATAGAGTGAGTATGGGTGGGACTAACTAGCATTTATGAGCAATTCCCAATGTTGACATCAGTCCATCCCAAGTTGTCATATCTTCTGTACAGCTAATCAAAGAGCATTTGTTTGAAATTAGAGGTGTTCAGAATTGGTCCAGTGGCTCTGACTGTCAGTTCCTTTACCTTGCTTCCCCTGCAGGCGACGGAAGGAACAGGAACCCAGCCCAGAAAGACGGCTCTCCCTGCTGTGCCAGTGTTGCAGTCCATGGGCGGGACTTCCACCTACCAGCGGCGGCTCAACACCTGCAAGATGGAGCTGCAGCAGCTGGTTCAGCAGAAGCGTGAGCAGTGCAATGCAGAGCGCATGGCCAAGCAAATGATGGAGAGTGCTGAATGGGAGAGCAGGCCACCTCCACCAGGTGGGTGGTGCTGGAGAAATAGAAAATAATATTGCTTACCTGCAGTTAATGAACCGTTTAAAGAGGGAAACCAGATTCAGGTGCAATGCCCTAACCACTAAAATATGGCACTTTCCTAATATTAAATATACATTCAGTAGATTTTTTAAAATTGGTTTGAAGATAACTTAATTCATAACTTTTCTTTATTGGCTTAGGTTTTGGTCATTTATATATAGCCAGTATGAATGATTATTTGCTCAGTGAATTATTTCCATTGTGCAACAACAAAGGATGATGGTCTGCAGCCAAAAGGCAAGTTGCTTATATCAAGTTTAAATGGATAGTTCTCTTTTTGGAGTTAGAAAAATTATAAGAAAAAAAAAAACAGTTTTAGTGTTTATTTTGTTTGACCCAGACATCTTTTTGTGTGATGAAGGATACAGACGTTTCCAACAGTCTGCTGACTTTTAAATAGTTAGTATAGGGAATCATCAGGTTCATTATTTAAAGCAAGAAAATACACTTCGAGTATTTCATTCAGTTATTTTGTCTTGGAGTTAGAAAGGAAAGCACTACAATGATGGTCATTTGATGCAAATATGAAATCAGCTTGAGGGTGCAAAAGAAATGGTTCACATAGTAATGTTATCAACGCCGCCGCTATGCTGCCGAAGCTTAATTAGTCTAAAAGTGTTGAGTTTGTTTTTTAGGTTGGCATCCCAAGGGCTTGCTAGTCGCACATCTGCATGAGCACAAGTCAGCCGTCAACCGAATCCGTGTCTCTGATGAGCACTCTATTTTTGCCACCTGCTCCAACGATGGAACCGTGAAGATCTGGGATAGTCAGAAAATGGAGGGAAAAACCACAACCACCAGGTACTTTTTCACTGCCCACTGATCCGTCACCACATACTCAGCGCAGGAGTATGATGGCTCTGCTCACTGGCGCTGCTACTTTTTTCTTGTTGACAGGAAGAAAAAAAGAAAAAAGAAATTGTTAAATTACCTTTAGCAGTATGCATTACATTACATTACACTCACTTGGACGACGCTCTCAGTGAATGTGCACTCATTCCTGCCCTGCCAAATGAGAAATTGAGTTAAAACTAGCACTGCTAAAATATGAGGTTGTATATTTGATATACTTCTGGGACTTCAGGGTAACTCAAGCCTAAAAAATATATAGATTGCTATGTACTTTCATAATTCTTGATTTGTAATCAAACAATTCACATGTGGCTAAAGTGCATATTCTCAGCTCTTATTTAGGGTATTTTTATTTATTTTGGTTTCACCATGTAGAAATTACAGCACTAATAGTGACAACAGTAATAAATAATAAAATAATATACATATAATTATTTTGTAGAAACGAAAATAACTATTAATAACTTAATAACAACTGCTAATTATTATTTTTTGCAATGATCGGAATGATTACAAGCTATTGAAGCAGGTGACAAACAGCTTACCAAAAATTTAAAATATAGTAGTAGAATATATAAATATTCAAGTTGGTATTTTATTACACAAAAAAATTCTATATATGTATCTCTCTAAAAGTGAAATGATTCAGAATTTATTTATTTGCGGGATGGGAACAGGCAAAATATCAATAGAAAACAGTGGTGTGGGCGTGGACACAATCTCCGCAGAACCGGGCGACAATGGAACGGAACCTCCGCGGGAATGGTCAGAAATGTTGCTGATGAGGATGGAAATTGGATTGAAAAAGCAGTTATGTGCAGGGCTGCCGTTTGACGCAATTTGATCTGATTTCAGGTCTGTCCAAACATACTCGCGCATCGGGGGTCATGTGAAAACCTTGGCCTTTTGTCAGGGCTCGCACTACCTGGCTGTGGCCTCTGACAATGGATCCATCCAGCTTCTTGCGATCGAAGCCAATAAGCCCCCCAAATCTCCCAAAGTTCATCCCTTTCAAACCAGGTATTGTAAATTCAGGTGTGGTTAGACCGCTATTCACACCAGTAATTAATGTGTTCAGGTCAACCAGGCACAGTCATCTGTTCAATTTATTTATTAAGAATTCAGTTTTTCTAGCCTTTAATTTTGTGTATTTTATGATGGCAGCGACAAATACATTCAGAACTGTGCAGTCATGTAGCCTCAAAGAAAGCTACAAGAATCTTCAGAAGAACAGCATATGGTTATACACTGTGCATTCATGTAGTCCGTTTTCCACACGTGTATGTAATTTCCATCTGGCGGTTGCATCCTGTCTGTCTTGAGGTTCTTGGATCAGAAATATGATGGATGCGTTGTGGATGTCCACCACTTCAACTCAGGCGCACAGTCAGTGCTGGCTTACGCCACAGTCAATGGCTCTCTGGTGGGCTGGGACCTGCGGAGCTCCAGCAATGCCTGGACTCTTCGGCACGACCTGCGTCTGGGCCTCATTACCTCCTTTGCTGTGGACATGCACCAGTGCTGGCTGTGTGTGGGTGAGTGACTCTGATTTCAACTTGCAATAAAGTCAGTAAAATGTTGTTTTTGCTGGAGCTTACACTTAAATACGGTCTTTAAATTGTAATGGTGATTTTTTTTTTTCATCAGTAAATTTAAAAATAAACCATTTTAATGTTGCTTGTTCCAGATGAGTGATTACATTTACAACTTTGTGTTTTAATCATGATTTCTTCCCTATTATCCCACCCCTCTACTCTACAGGCACAAGCAATGGCACCATGGCATGCTGGGACATGCGATTTCAGCTCCCAATCTCTAACCACTCCCACCCAGCTCGAGCACGAATCAGGCGGCTACTCATGCACCCTCTCTACCAGTCTTCAGTCATTGCTGGTGAGACACCTATACATAGACACCTACGTGTTTAAAACATGACATTCCATAAAACTACAATGTTGGACCATTAACCTCTGTAGCTCTATGCCAAAACAACATATTTATATTCACATACACCAAATCTTTTTTTAAATTGCACAAAATCTCCACTGCAGCTCGGTTTGAATACATGGTTACGGCCTTGGTATTAGCTAAGGTTAAGCTAGTTTGGGTTTTATCTTCAAATACTTACTTGTTCACTGATGTTTGTAAAAACGTTCATTTCCAACATAGTAAAACTGAACCGCTTGTGTAACTATTTCTCCACATTTCTGCACAAATTGTGTAAATAAGTACTTGAATAAGACACTTATAAAACCTTTAACATGTATGCTGCCCTTGATAACTGAAACGGTGTGAATACTAGTGTTTAAAGTTTTAGGGGACCTGATGATATGTTGTTATGCTTTAAAGCCGTCCAGGGGAACAATGAGGTGTCCATGTGGGATATGGAGACAGGAGACAGGAAGTTCACTCTCTGGGCCAGCTCTGCCCCTCCCCTCTCTGAGATGCAGGTCTGTATTTTATCACATTGTATGGAATTAAGTGATGTGCACTTCTTATGTGCCAATAACTGTCAGTCATCTCATGGTTCAGCAGCTGGGAGGTCAGGTTAATATCAAAATTTTTCATAAACATTAAAGTGATGGTCAAGGAAAATCCATAGTATGCTTATAACCACGATATTTATAGCTATTAAGGTATGTATTGAGCGCCAATAAAGCGCGAGGAATAAATTCCACTGCAAACTCGTTCAATTTCAGTCTATCTATATCTTGCTATTCCTGTGTGCTGAAAAAAAGGGTGGAGTCGAAATAGTCCATGGCTACGTAGACATGAAACTCCAACCAATAGATATTTTGGTCTCATTACATAACTCCTCTCTTAGTTTGAGGCAAATCAAACTGTCCTGTCCTGCTAAGAAATCCTCTGAGTCTGAGCTAAACACTCGTTTTGTTTTCTCTTAAGAATAGTCGTCCGCGTTATTCATTTTTGAATAGTTAGTTTGCTAAAGTGTTTATTTTTTCTCCCTCTCCCAATCTCTTTCCCCACCTTTTTATCCATCCCTCCGTGGTGCTAGCTAGTGACATTAGCTTGCTTCTTGCATAGCTCAGCATGGAAAAGAACTAATCACTCACGCGCCATTTTTACTTGGTGCACTGCTCAATCGTCAGATAATAATTGAAAAGAATAGATAGTTAAGATTTTTCCAAATAAATCATGCCTTGGAAATGGTTTAGTCCAGAGGTTCCCAACCTTTTACAACTCGCGGCCCACAAAACCGACCACAAAAGCTTCCGCGCCCCCCCTGCAGGACCCCAGCGTTTTACAAATGCAATTACACGTGTAATAATCGACACTGAAAATCACGGACAGACCTACACAATGTAACATGGCTTCACACATTGATAATTGTGATTGGGGGAGCTACGGGGGGGCTGTGCTAATAAATTTTGACGCAACAAACAATAAAAAATAATAACACTAATGTTACAGAAAAAAAAACATTCAATGATCCTGGGCTAATAGGGCGCTACTACATAATTGAAATGCACGTTACTAAATGTTTAACCAATGCAATCACTGCTGTTAATTGAGAATGGACACAGTTAATTCACAAGCCAAATCAAATGCATACAAAACCAATGCTGATGTTATGTGCGATTAATCAAATGTGTCGTTACATCTAATTGACAAATTCAACCTTTAGTTATAGAAACAATAGTGCGGGATAGGCGGACAGAAACGTGATAGTGACGTTATTTAAGTTAATTTGATTGAAAATGACTAGACTCGGTAGGGCTAGGCTAATGTTACTCAGAATGTTTTCATAAACAGTTGTAAAACATAGCTAGATAAAACTAGATCACAGAGCCATAATTTACAATTAAATAAAAAGCTTGTTTGGAATAAAAAATTAAGTTTTCATGTTCACTGCTGTATTTCCTTCATTTTGCTTTATGCCTCTTTTCAGTGTCAGACACTGGAGCTGTTTTCTTACTGGTAGATGGACCTGCCTCTGAATCTTTCCCTTTGAGAGACCCTGTTTGTAACCACTTATTCATGATAAATTCCTTTGAATAAATTAAAAAAGAGGAATGTTTTAGCACTGACGGTTTAGCTTGTACATAGCTAAAAGGTGCTCACATCAATCAAACAATTCTCCAGCCAACGTAGAAACCAATCGGAGTTCTCCCTAAATCTGATGTCTTATTTTTTGCAAAAATAATATAAATACGCAATTTTTCAATTGTTATTTAATTTGGGGTCATAACCTATTTTTTGACTTTTTTTTTTCAGTTTTAAAAATAAATTATGGCCCCCCCTGCAGTACCGCCGCAGCCCACAGGTTGAAAACCTCTGGTTTAGTCATATTGTTCAGTGGCTGGTTACAGTAACAAAAATAGACGAGTACCATTATCCACCGAAGTAGGCTACTTAGTTGCCATGCACATAATTTTAGTTCGATTAGCAACCAAAATGAATGAATGGGCCTTTAAATAAATTTTTTAAACTCGATAAAAACCTACCATTATTTAATGATTTGTGTGGAACATGCATTTGGTGAAACGTCGCCTTGCAATTTAGCTTGCTTTAAATAGACTAACGTTAGATCAAACGGCTTAGCGTTTAAGTTAACTTCACTTAACTTTGATTGTGAACTTGCGTGTGTGATTTATCTCTTGATAGCAGCCGCACTGTATTTTACTTTGAATTGATTGCATTCATTTCTCGCTGGGTTCAAACATATGGTTCAAACCACAGAACTGTATAAGTCCTGTGGTTCAAACATGTAGGGCTGGATGATGTCGATGGCACTCGAGTTGAGGGCGTGGATTTAGACCATACCCTTACAATCCTGAGTCCTTTCAAGACTGAGTTTATTAGCTGACTTTGAGATGTATATTAATATACCTATTCACATTTTCTTGAAAAGATATTTGGTGGATGTTTAGTGGACACACCCCTCTGTGATATGTTGTGGTTATTAGAATTTTTTAGAATCCCTTGACCATCACTTTAAACATTACATTAACAGGCATTTAGCTGACGCTCTTATCCAGAGCGACTTACACAACTTTTTAGCATTTTTTATATATTATCTATTTATACAGCTGGATATATACTGAAGCAATTCAGGTTAAGTACCTTGCTGAAGGGTACAACGGCAGTGTCCTACCTGGGAATCGAACCTGCAACCTTTTGGCCAGTTTCTTAAACATTATACTACACTGCCGCCCGATTAAACATTTATAAACAAATTGGAAACTATTTTGAATCACCACCCCACCCACCAGTAATTGGAGACAATTTATATGGCTAGCTAGTTGGCTAGATGGCTACGAGCAAGCTTGTTGCGTTAAACACTGACACACACGGTTCTTACAACTAACGTGAGTAAAGGAAACTTGCCAGCACTAAAATGTTACAAAAGATGAGATTCTACTAGCTAAACTTAGCTAATACCAAGGCCGTAACCATGTATTCAACATTGGGGGAACCAAATATGACCAGGGGTAGGGGCGGAGTGTGAGGGGGTATTTAAAAAGGAAGATATGTGGAAATACATTTTACATGTGGAAATACATTTTTAAAAGTTTTAGATGAATGAGCACATGTTCACAGTAATACTAGAAGAATATTTATTTCAGAACTTAACTCGGATAACAGACTTTGTCGGAAACTGGGCACATTTCACTGCCATTATTGACTGGTGCCAAAGCGCATAAGTGATTTTACCCAAGTATAACATCATTGCCTTCTGATGCCATCAGTGCTGTGCCAAACCACCTCCCACTCCTGAAACATGTCAGAATTCCCTCCAAATCACCCCAAAGATGTAAGCTATTTTGTGCACGTAGCTCTGCATTTCCATTTGCAAAATTGAACAAAATCATAGATTTAGTGAAAACATTTTAGTGGTAACTTATTTCCACCGTTCATTTATATGAGTACTATTAGTGGTTTGCATTTGTTGCTGAGGTAGTGCAGTGCCTAACAAAATCACATTGTGCCATCTAAAGCCTAGATTCCAGTTTTTTTAGTTGTTGTTCTTAGTTACTTTCATGGTAAGAGACAAACATGTAATTTTGTGTGTGTCTATCCCTTTAAAGTTGCTCCTTTCTCACGCACTTCCATGTCACTTGCTCTTTATTCCCTGTCAACATCCTTCTGTACTCTCTCCCTGTCTTGCTCTCTTTGCCCTGATCCCATAAGATTTTCTGAATATATAATCATATCTGAAATTATTGTTTAGGCCACTTATGATCCAGAACAATGTACGTTATGCCCATCATCATACCACCCTACCTTGCTAACACATTTCACAATATCAGGTTAACCTTAGGATTAATTTCCTGATTTACTTAATATTTATCTGGCTTTCTAGTGACATGCAACACTATTGCATCAAAACTTGGCACATTAACCCCAATTCTAAATAACTGTAGAAATATTCCTATCTTGTCTAATACAGGCGCTGTAAATAGCCAGGCGGTGCGCTGACGATGAGCCGTTTCCGAGGCATTTTTACAGAACAGTTTTTAAATAGTGAATTCGAATTACTTTTGAAAGGAAAATGACGAGAGGGGGGCGAGTGAGAATAAAGGAAATGTATCTGTCTTTTATCGCGGGTTCATGCAGTGTCATAAAATTACAGCAGTTATGAATACGGATGTTTGTCACAGAAAATTGGTTGAAGTCACAGAGCAGTCATGACAACAAAAAAAATCACAGAAATCAAAGGAGCTTTAAAAAAAAAATAAAACAAACATTAATTTATTAAATTAACCAATAGCCTAGATCTTGTGCAGCAGGGAGAAATTATTGAAATGACATGCGCAACTGTATTAACATTAAGTGCTTGAAGTTTCAAAAACGAAATGCAGTGAAATAAATGCAGTATTTTATCAAAATGAATAGACCATGGTAGCAACTAAATTCATTCTGAAAAGGTACAGCACCGCTATATGTGTGTTGTATATGTTGTATGTGAGACATCATGTATAAAAAAAAAAGTAAAAGAAAAGAAAAAAAAAAAAAAAAGTCAGGGAAAAGAAAGAAATGTTCGTTTTCAGTTTTTTTTTTTTTTCCTCAGCCTTTCATCAAGTGTGTCCCCAATATCAGACTGTCTCAAAACGTTGCGTACCACAGTGTGTGTCGTGTGTGTGAGAGGAGAAGGTTCGCTTATTATGTTACACATTGTGGTGTGAACGCTTACGCAGCTTTCTGAGGGAATTTTTCTGCTCAGCACTGTTTATACATGTGGCCCCAGGGCAGGATTGCCAACTGTCACGCTTTATGCATTTGGCTTGAGACTCTGGCTCTCAGGCTCCGTCTAACAAAGCAATGTCATGCCAAATATAAAGACCGCAACGAAGAACAAAGCCGCTCCCTGATTATAGAAACTCCGTATCAGGTCCACCATCTCAATAACCCCTTTTTATTATTACAAAGATTATTTTCAGTGGTGTATGACATCAAATGGCAATAATGACCTTTACATGAAATAAAAAAGCACAGTTGCGAGTGCCTATTTCGAAAACAGCTGAACATGAAACGGGATTTTGATGCAAGTGTACCGAACGGAACATTTGCCAACCGTGGGTGGTGAATCAAACGGAAAGTTATTATTATTATTTATTTTTAAATGAACCCTTACATCCCTAATATATACACGTAAACACATACATTTGTTTGTCTGTGCGATACACTTTTTATTCTTATTTAAATGATGGCGGTCTTAAGCTGTGACTACTCAGTTTGTATTTTTTTCCTGTCTGTCCACATGTCCGTAGCCCTCGTCCCACAGCGTGCACGGGATATACTGCAGCCCTGCTGAGGGGAACCCCCTTCTCCTAACCGCTGGGTCCGACATGAGAATCCGGTACTGACACCACAGGCACACTTATTTCCTATGACGGTGACACTCAAAACTGCATATTCAGTATACTGCAAAACTGTGTATTCATACACTATACTGTGTATTCATGATGCATCTAAAAACTGTATATTCAGACAACAGAGGAGCAAAATTAATGGTTTACGATGTAAACAGAAACTAACATCTTAGGCATGTGAATTCTCATTCATTCATTGTTCAAGAATTTTATGGGTCCCGAGATGGAATATTTCAATAATGGAACCTGTTTTTTGGGGGGTTTTTCTTTGCATAACCCTGTGCACTCTAAGAATCAGTTATGTATTAATGACTCAATTTAAAGACAGAGGTTTGAGTCTATTGGAGTTGATTTGACTGGCTGTGTAGGAGAGTTGACGTGTCATTTGTTCATCTCAGATTCTGGGACCTTGCCTACCCAGAAAGATCCTACATTGTAGCAGGGGGAGCTAATGACTCTCTTCACTGTCCATCTGTACTTTACAACCGCAAGATCATCGAAGGAACTGAGGTTGTGCAGGTTGGTGGAAGATTCAATTTCCCTCAATTCAGTTAAAATGAATTTGCTTTATTAGCATGACAAATAAAGATATGTGCTGATTGTAGATGACTCAACATGCTGTTTACAGAGAGTCTGACTCGTTTCATTTAATGCTCACTGTTCTGCATCAGTGATAACAAATAGAATCTATGAATTGTATAATAAGGAGCTTGAAAATGCATAATTGCTTTTAACATTTCTGAATTCATAACCCTGTAAACCAGTCACTCCATAATTCTGAGGATTGTATCTCTGCTGTACTAGTAACCACAATGCATGGATGGAAAATGTATATATTGGTAATGCTTAACCAGAACAGGAAAATGAATGAATCTAAAGCAGGTGCTTGTTCTGTGCAGTTCCTTCCATTTGTGACAGGAAGCTATACAGAATGTTTTGATGCTAGTCGTGCACTTTTTTCTTCCTCCAAGATGGGCAGTTTTTGAACTGAAGATATTTGGAGTTTAATTGATTGAAATGGATTTTACGCAGAGTAATGTGACTGCAATTCCTTTTTTGTGTATAGTCTAATTGTAGCCTTTTGCAAATCATAATTAAGTATAACTCTAAGTGTATATGTAATAAGTGTCTCCTTCCTGTTACTACTAAAGAGTCAGGCGTATCTGTGTCTACCAGTCTCGATTCCCTAACTGTGCTCACTGAGTCTGTGTTTTGTCAACACTGTTTTCAGCATTTTATTATTTTTAGGTGTATTCTGTTTAGAGCCACATGCCGCTTTTGGTTTGTATTGCGTTTGTAAGGTGCCATCATGAGACTGGTTAGTGTGCCGTAAATGGAGGTTAATGATCTCGGGCTCAGCTATTGGCATTGTAGGACCTTCTTATAAGGCCTGTTCACACTGTCCTTAGCCCCAGGCTAAGAGAGATTTTAGCCCAGGGATAAGCAAGTGTTCACACTTGCACATTCTAAAGTGGGCTAGCACCAACCTTAGCCCTGAGCTATCTGACCCTGCTCTGGAGTGCCAAAATAGCCAGTGTGAAACGGGGTTAGTGGCAACGATTGTGGCAATGCATAGAATGTTCACTGTCCAATCCAATAGTGTGGAACGGACATTAGCCCAGGGCTTAGGGGTGCAGTGTGAATAAGCGTTGAGTAAGCCCTGGGTTAATAAATACTGGGTTAATATCATTAGCCTGGGGTGAAGGATAGCCCAGGGCTAACTACAGTGAAGTGTGAAAAAGCCTAAAGAGGGGTTTGCACAGTCCTGGATCTTGATTGAGAATGGATTTTTTTTCTCGTTCTGCCCAGCGCGTACTATTTGGGGTTATTTTTGCTGGCGGGGTTTTAAGTGGATGTTTGTTCTGTTTGGCATACATTCTTATGAAGAATGCTATATAGCTGTTATGTAGGGCCCTTCCTAGAAAGCATCACCATATTATTACTGTTGACTCACAGGAGATCCACAGCAAGCAGAAGAGTAGCTCCACAGAGGACACCCCACGGCGAGGCCCGGAGTCCCTGCCTGTGGGTCACCATGACATCATCACTGACATTGCCACTTTCCAGACCACACAGGGCTTCATTGTTACTGCCTCCAGAGATGGCATTGTCAAAGTGTGGAAATGAATGCTGCCCCCTTCCTCCCAGCCCCTAATCCTACTTGGCACCCATCTGAAATTTATAGACCTTCAACCCAGGGCTTAGTGTTCTAGCAACTGGTGTACATAATATAAATTTACGTAATATAAAGAACAAGTTTAGAATTAATGCTGCAAATTTGTAATAAAGATGGTAGTATACTGTCCACATGTATTTACAGACTGCCACTGATAGTGAGCTTCAGGCTGTACTACTCAAATAAAAAATTGGTAGACCTAGATTATAAGAATGAGATTTGTTAAATAAACGAAATATACCATGTTGCCTCATGTTTGGGGAATGAACCACGTTTTGTTTAAATTGTATTTTTAAAGCTCTATAATACACAAATTAATGATAGCTGTACAATATATATGAAACGATATATCCAAAATCAAGCCTTATAAAAGTGTATACTGTGAATATTTTTTTTATTGGGGTGAACAGCTGAATTTCAGAAGTAGGAGACAAGATGATTTGCTTGGAGCGCTCCTACTTGTTGACCTTTAATACCAGGATGCCCTCTCTCACCCACCTGGCATCTTCTTCCCTGAGAAATAAAATAAGTATTCAAAAATCTCTTAAGCCCAATGATTAGGTAATGGGCAACAGCTGAAGTGATTACAATGAATCACAGCTGCTGCCATACCTGTAAGTAGGGTCGCTGCTGCCCCTTGGACAGCACCCCAATTCCCTTCCTGGCACCACAACCATTGAGAGAAAAATGGGTGATTAATATGAGTCATATCATAGTAATACATTTTCTTTTTAATTGACAATTTAATGAAGACACCAGAAATCTGTTCCCTGAACCAATGAAATGTACCATAGCATAAATACAATATGATCACTAATCTCATAAAGCACTATGAAAGACGGTTCAGTACCGTTGTCCTTATGAAGGGAGCGTGCACAAACAATGGTACCAATCATTTTGACATCTTTTTGGAAAGTGATTACTTGTATAAACAAAAATTTTCTCTGAATAATAGTTTTAATGTAAAATTTGGGCATGCAATATAGTGTAGTACCTGTGTTGTTTATTTTTTAGGCCTACAGCCTTTTTTTGGTCATCTTTATCAGTTCTGGACCTGACTACAATCTCAACTCATCCGGATCGTACACAGCCATTTACATAGTCTTGTTCGTAATAGCCCAATGGACACATTTCTGGAATATCATTTTACAAATTGAATTATTCCAAATATAGCCAGCTTCACATCGGTCCATTAAAATAATTATCCGTCAAATTAAGTCCTTTGTTGCAATTGTCATAAAAAAGGTGCAAAGTGCAAAAGATTCTGGGCCAAAATTAAGCTTTTATCATGATCTGTCTGGAAAAACGAATTAAGTGCAGTTGAAGTTTCAGGACATTCAGGATATTGGCAACAAAAAATTGTAGAAACGGCATGTATGTTTTTAAAACATACATACAACACTATAGGCAGTATACTTGGGAGGTCTGTGATATGCTGCTCACCAGTCCGTGTAACTTCCGGTACCCCCCCTTCACAGCTCGTATATTCACAACAGACCACTTCCATGAAAGTTGTGGTTCCGCTGTTCCTATGAGTTCTTTTCAGTTCCTTAGAAGAATTTGTCAACTTTCAGGAAAGTGCTATCCCAAGCTATGAGCACGAACAGAGGATTCTCCTTGTTTCTTTCAGACTGCCACTTATGTTTTTTTTCATCTGTAAATGCTGGTCTAATGCTTTTTGTTCAGGTATGGATTCTTTGCCAGCTGTGCAAAATAAAATACCTCCATTGGTGTTCCAGGCCATGTCACATTCCTTGCTCAGTTGGTGTAGCATGTCAACTAGTTGTTCACTAATTGTATAATTAGTCCAATGCCTAGTGACCCCAAGGGGATTTAAATGGTAATGCAAGTTTAGGACACATGCCCAAGATCACAGCTGCCCTACCCTGTTCCTGGATATGTACCATCCTGTAGGTCTTCATTTTAACCCTAATATGGCACACCTGACTCTGCTAATTAGCAGCTAAAAGAGATCTCTAGCTGTTGAATGAGTTGCACTTTGTTAGGGTTGGAGTGAACACCTACAGGATGGTAGAGCTCCAGGAACAGGGTTGGGCAGCCCTGCCCTAGATAAACTGGTGTCCCTATATAATCCATAAATACATTGTTTTGTCAAAATTTCAGAGAAACGATTCCATTTGCCTAAAGAAGAGGTTTTACTGGGTGTAAAAAGTTGAGGTGAAAATAATTGAAACTAGTGCTTTGTCAGGTAATTCACATATCATGATATACTCTGCAGAACTGCAGTAGAGGGCCACAATGTACAACACATTATCTATTAGCATTATAGGATGTAAAGATGGCAGGAACATAGCTCCGTATGCCTGAGACTGTACCTTCATAAACCAGAGAAAGAGGGCAGGCTGATGCTATTTTCTTTGGAGAAATTGAGCCTGATTTTAATATTTGATGTTAATATTTGATGTATTTTCAGCTGGGGGTTGTACAGAAAAGGAGACTCTAAACCACAGCAAATAAACATGCCACAATGAATCAGTTGCTTGGTTAATAGCTTGTTGAATATATACATATGCCTACACGGTGTGTATGGGAATATCATAGAGGAGTCAAGGAGATAGAATGTGCGCATATCTAAAATTGTAGGTGCAGGCTAAACAAATACATAGAAACATAAGAAGGGATTACCCACACACTGTTGAAGACTGCTCCCAGTGTTGACTAAAGAGACAACATTTTGACCAGAAGGTCTTTGTCAGATAATATCACAGACACGCACAGATCTCCCTACCACAAAAGGGCAGTTGATTGTTCTCGGTAACCAGGGGTGTGGTTTTAAAGATCTGAAGGAAAGGCATGCAGTTAAATGCAAATACATTAAAGAAAATCGGTGGCCTTAAAAAAAAACTTTAAAAAAAATAAAAAAAACATGCCGTTCAGTCAACAGAAAAACAGTCAAAATAGTAGGTTAATTAAGTGAGCAATGTTAAAACCAAATGCCATTTTTTTAAATGTACCTTCTCTAAATCCTTTCAATGGATTACCAAATGAAAGTTAGTTGAATAGGTCATCAAAAACTCCTAGTATGTGCACAAATGAGAATCCAGACTCCCTTATTTTTTGCCTCAATTCACACCTCAGTTACAGATATAGAGAAAAGAAAGACAGAGAACTGACATGTATGTCTAAGTTTTACGTTTATTGCACATGTAATGCATTTAGGTATGACAACAGTGCTAAAATCCACAAGACTAGGACATCCTTTAGATTTTGGAGATTCAAAAATCCTGTATCTAAACATACATCACCTGTGATTTATTTTAGAACAGAAAAGTCATAGCTGACGATTATATTTCTGAATACTGAGCAAAATACACTGCTCAAAGAAATTAAGGGAACACAAGTCAATTAAACTTCTGGGATATCGATCTGTCCGGTTAGGAAGCACAAACGATTGTGAATCAATTTCACCTGCTTTGGTGCAAGTGAAAGTGACAACAGATGGACAGGAGGGGCAACAGAAAGACAACCCCCAAAAAGTAAATGGTTTTGCAGGTGGTGGCCACAGGCCATTTCTCTCTCCTTATCCTTCCTGACTGATTTTTCTCTAGTTTTGCATTTTGCTGGTAGCATGAGGCGGTACCTGCAGCCCATTCAGGTTGCACAGGTAGTCCAGCTCCTCCAGGATGGCACATCCATATGTGCCGTCGCAAGAAGGTTTGCTGTGTCTCCCAGCAGTCTCAAGAGCGTGGAGGAGATACCGGGAGACGGGCCATTACACAAGGAGAGCAACAACCCAGCGGCAGGACCGGTATCTGCTCCTTTGTGCGAGGAGGAACAGGAGGAGCACTGCCAGAGCCCTACAAAATTACCTCCAGTGTGCATGTTTCTGACCAAACTGACTCCATGAGGGTGGCATGAGGGCCCGACGTCCTGTAGTGGGACCTGTGCTCACAGCCCAGCCCCATGCAGCTCGATTGACATTTGCCAGAGAACACCAGAATTGGAAGGTTCGCCATTGGTGCCCCGTTCTCTTCACAGATGAGAGCAGGTTCACACTGAGCACATGGGGCAGACGTGAAAGAGTCTGGAGACGTTGTGGCGAATGTTATGTTGCCTGCAACATCATCCAGCATGACCAGTTTGATTTAATTAACTTGGTGTTATACTGTGATGATTAAGTGTTCCCTTAATTTTTTTGAGCAGTGTAGTTTGTACATATACTTGAATGATGTGTATACTTGAAGCGATATTACAAGACAGGACCTCACAGGAATATATGGAATTATGGTTCATGGCTAAATGTGGGATTACCTCTCACATAAAATCATTTGTGCAATTTACTGAATTACTAATGCCTCAGAATCATGAACGATCAATATAGTTGAAGGCTTATGGCCATAACTGTTCACATACCGATACACATTATATACTTCACATCCTTCTTTTTTCTCTCCAATTTTAGCATGACAGATGAAGATTAAGTTTTCTAATAGTAAGACAACAGCTGTGTGGTAACAGTAAATGGCAATTGTAAATGATCCAATTGGTTATCTTTTAATAAATATATCCTTGATACCAGACAAAATAACAGGCTATTTACACATGAAAAACAGATAGCCAACAGTAGGTACAACATATTTGCCATATTTTGAACAATCAATGTACAGGTAAGTACTGAAGCATTACACCTCTTCATTTGATAAATTCAGCTAGCGTACCAGCCCCCAATAATATTCAGGCTATGGAGAGATTTGTATATGAACTTTTTTGTGGGGGGGGGGAATTCTAATCATCTCTACATCCAATCAAGTTACACATTTATTCATTAACAATATTTCTCTATGTAATATTAATATGTACATATGGCTGTAAAATATCTATTACATGACATTCCTTAAGTTTTGGAATATCTTCACAAAACAAATCACCTTTTCTAACACATTTTTCTAATACAATAGATTGTCTCGGTCTATACCATTGATTGTAATCAAAAAGTACTCAATTGGTCATGAAACAATACTGGTTCTTTGTGCCTATATTGACAGGATTTTTAAGGTGACACGATGATATACTGTACACGTGAGGTTTTTTGGCCATGGGTTGACGGGCTTCAATAAAATAAAACAACTAGAATAGTGAAGCAAAACATTCCACTTTACCCAATAACAGTCTTCTTCAACAGTACTGGGCCTCAATAATAATCATCGATACAGGAAATAACAGATTTTCCGATCGCACCTGTAAGCATAAACATTTTTAGAGGTGTGATTTAATTGGCTAAAAGTTAACAGATTCTGGGACCTTCCTTATCGTACTCTCAGACAGAGTCCCTCACATGCCTCTTGTGTCTCAAACCTATTGCCGTTACCACCACACCCACTATACCAGAAACGGGAGCACTCGCTCTGTTTCGTGTCAAAGTACCATTTGAGGGTATAGTTTTGACAGCCCCCCTCTTCCTGCTGAAGGGAACATACAGCTGTGGAGACCAAACAACAAGGTGACCATCTGGACACATGTGATTCCATTCATTTTCAACAAAAATCATCTTGGGATCTTTCCTACCCTTGAATTCTGGCTTATATTTAGTTGCAGATGTAAGAAACTCAATAAATCATACATATCACGCATGGATGAATGTAACAGTAAAAGTGTGTAAAATGTATACTACTGCCAACAAAAATAATAATTTTATTATCATAGTATAAATATGAATACATATTAATGGAAATGTGCATACAAATATTCATATTAAAATGCAAATGGCTACATCTTACCTTCACTGAGTTTTCCCACACCTTCAGTCCCCTGGAGTACAGCTGGAACTGCAAGCACAAGTCAAAACCAATTAACCACAATATCACAACAGGTATAATTACAATAATTCCCATAACTAAAATCAGGAATTAAATACACTGTATGCTTATGTTAATACCTTGTCATATATTGGCTACTGAGCTGCCTTCCATCTCACTGAGACAAGGTGATTCAACAAAAGATAGACATAAAATGAACGCAGTATGTAGCCTCTTTTCAATGTAATTTGAATTATTCATGCAGCTCCTTAAACAATGTGCCAAAAGTAACTGCTGAACCTATGCATATAAGTAATACTCACAATATGTCAATTCAATCTAAATATTTTTCATTGTGATTATATGACAAAAACCTTAATATTTCAAATGAAATAAAATACTGGCTGAAAATATAGGGATGTGGAAATATCAGGTATGACCAAGAAAACTGTTCATGATTAAATGTCAATAGTATTTTTTAAATGATTATTGCCAATTTCACATTTTACTATTCATATCGTTACATTGCATAGATTTTAATTAAATTTGTTGTTTTGATTGGTGTATTTTATATTTATTACATTTATTACATGGGGAACGTAACCCCCTCAGAATGTGAAAATGTGCAAACTCAGGCATTAAAATCACATTAACTCCATGATTAACATCACTTGCAGTGGAAAGCAAGACCAGTCAAATGAGTTAAAACCAATGATGAAGACAAGGTTATTTCATTCATCATCTTTACAAATTAGAATGTCACAAAAAAGTCATATAGTTATTTTTGCTGTCAACAACACTGGAATCAAAACAGACTGCCATGCGACATGCATCAATAATTGTAAGTACTGAACGTTTGCATTTAATTTTGTGCTGGATAGCTTAGTCATTTCTTCAGTAGAGTAACTAGATCGAGCCAACTAAGCCATGGAAAAATGGCTTCTGGTACAGACAGGGTACTTGCTTTTTGGAGAGTAAATTCACCCTTTAAAAAAAAAAAAAAAGCCCCCTGCTACTCAGCAGGTAGTAGGAGTATAGTCAGATATGGGGTGCAATCTGGCACAGTGGAATGTGCTCTTCAAATATTGCTAAATCTGGCAATGGCTTTGCTTTGATGGCAAAATCAGTATGAGGGATGATGGACTTACTGTAAGAGCCACAGGTGTGGAAACATTCGTCTTCTGTATTAAACCTGTTGTTGTTGCCGCCACAACCGCCGTACCAGAAAGGCAAGCATGCATTGATTACTTTATTAAAGTGCCATCTTTGCACATAGTCCTCACAGTAGGTACCACGGTCCATGTCCATGTCACACTGGGCTAAAAGCAAAACAGCTTGTTTACTCCCCGTCATACCACAAGACAGCAAGCTGGTTACAAACAAACATGCAATTGCAACAGAAATGACAACAGCAAATTTAAAAATGAAAAATAACATTTCATGCAATTAACCTTTTCTTTATATCTGTAAAAAATAGTTTTAAATATTAATATTTATAACATATATATATATATATATATATACAGTCAAACCAGAAAATCTGAATACCCCTTTCACCTTCCCCACGTTTTATTACATTACAGACATATTCTACAATAGATTGAGTTCATTTTTTGTCAAAATAGCCCATAATGACAAAGTGAAAACATATTTTTAGAAATTTTTGCAAATGTATTAAAAATCCAAAATTGAAATTTTTCATTTACATAAGTAGTCATACCCTTTGCCTTAACATATTTATAAAGTATCATATTTAATATTTGGTCACATATCCTTTGCATGCTGTTACTTCCTGAAGTCTGTGACCAATCAACATCAAAAGACTCTCAATATCTTATTTTCAGGTACTGTTACAAGCGATACTATAACCTCTGCACTTGAACTGATCTCTATGAGAATTGGGCGGTGAGACTACATTCAGCTGTAAATTACACTGGTACAGTATGGAACACGACTGGCAAAATGGCTGTACGTCATCAAGGGTATAAGGTATCAAACGAGCCCCAAACCATCACTCTGTTGCCAGATATGGAGTAGATGTGGATGGATCACTGCAAGGGTTATTTCTCCTGACTCATTTTCCTACAGAACTCTATGGGGAAAAAAGTCAGGAGAAACAACCCTTAAAGGGATCCATTACACACATCATATATCACATGGGCCCACTGGAGTGATGGTTTGGTGTTGTTTTGATATACCCTTGATGACGTAGTACAGCCATTTTCGCCAGTCATGTGTTCCCATGTGTGTATCACTGTAAATTTACAGCTGAATCCCCAATCCCCCCCCCATCAGATTCAGAGATCAAGTCAAATGCAGAGAAAGTTAGCTTATAGTAGTAAAAGTATGTAAAAAATAATTTTTCGAGAGATTTTTGATGTGGTGGGAGTCTTCACAGTAAACAGTACAACAAATAAAAGGATATAATACCAAATAAAAATAATATATAATATAATTTATGTTAAAAAAATGAAAAAATTATGTAAATGATATATTTTTTTTTTTTTTTTTTTTTTTTTTTTTTAAAAAAAAAAAAAAAAAAAAAAAAAATGTTTTTTTTCTTTTTATTTTATTTTTTTTTTTGAAAAAAAGACAAAAAAAAAAAAATGAATCTATTGTATGTAAATGCTGTATGTAATAAAAAAAAAAGAAGGTGAAGGGGGTATTCAGACTTTACTTCGGCTAATATATATATACACACACATATAAATATAAAACATATGCATATATATATAATACATATATATATTCATATTCATTTTGACATATATAATATATATTCATATTATATCACAATTGACTTGCTGTAACCCCATTCATTTTACTGATTTAGGTTACATTTAGACTACATTTATGCATATTTAAATTTCTACTTCACTTAATGGTCAGGCATTACCAAAGTTAAGCGTCTGAAAGAAGAAGTTAACGTTCTAACCAAACAATAACCAGCTTGGCATAAAACGTTATTTAATTTAGTGGAGTGTTTTATACATACGCAGGGGGAGCACACTAAGCAGTTGTCCTGACTGGCTTATATTCTATTCTACTGTATATAATTCTGACCTCATATGAGGGTCTAAGTCCATACAACTCCATTTTGCCAAAGACTATGGGGAATAGGCTGGCATCGTTTTATTTGACTGTAGAATATCAGAATATCAAGATAATGTGTTTCATGACCATTGATAGTGTGATTTACCAGTTGTATTTTTGTGCACCATTTAATTTTTTTACATAACACACAGTATCTCAGATTATTGTATATTAGGTATGTGGAATCTGTATGAGAATCTAACTATGAGTGCTTGCAGTCTGTGGTCAGTGAGGTCCACTGCAGATTTCAAGAGGGTGTGTGAGAATACAAGAGTGTACCGATGTGTGTGGAGAACCCATTCTCATCTCCGCGTCCTGGGCTTGGCTGGCTTTTGGACTCCTCCACAACAGTGGGCGTGAAGTCCACCTGTGGTTCCTCTGTCTCATCAATGTACTCCGCCTCTTCATCTTCTTCTAGTACAGGGATACTGGGTACTGGGAACCTGGCAATGAAGAGAGAAAATTCAGTGCTATTGTTAGAGAGTCATGATGAGTTCCATTATTACGGTCATTTGATTTGTAGAGCAGTAGAGTATATTTCTGAAGCAGTTACTCAACGGTACAACAACAGTGCCTCAAATGGAATTTAGACAAATAGTCTTCTGATACAAGTTAAAACTGCTAACCTTTACAGAACATGCTGCATCCCATGACTGCTAATAACCGTGCCCATTAATGCACATTATAGACATGAAAGTGCTCGGCCATATACACTAGAGATTAAGACAAAAACAAAACAAAGAAAGTCCTATAGCTCACAACGAGGGAGCTGAAAAATACAAACAAGAAGAAAAGAAGACGGCGAAGACAGTTCTGTTTAGGACAGGGAGACAAAGGTTCCACAAAGGTACAAAGGGTAGAGAATAACCAAGGCTAAGTTTCTAGCAAACTCTTAGAAACCCGAAACAAGTCCTGTGTAACGACAACAAGTTGAAGTGATACGGCCGTAAACAAACTGTGAGGTCCTATACCGAATTACCGGCTTTCCTTGTCAAATCAATGGCAATATAGAAGCGTCAAACAAAGACGACACGAGGTTTAAATAATGAAAGGAAATGTGGAACAGGTGAACACACCGAGCAGAAAGAAAAACCAAAACACGGAACGGACAGTGAAAACAAAAGGAAGAGACGCTACAAGAGCGCTCCCCAAGAAAGTGGCCAACAAGAGAAGAGCAGGCTGAGAAACCATGGCAGTTATAATAGAACAATGCTAAATGATAATATTTTCATGTGGTTGTGTGAGGGTAAAGAACGCTAGTGTTGTGTATATACTCAAACATGTTTTGAGACATTACCTGTCAATGGCCTGGCCTTCCAGTGCTTCCCCCTGGCCAGTCAATACCTGTACATTCTTACATTTCCTTTGAAGGATGGTTGAAGGATATGTATTTATTCCTCCTGTGTATAAGAGTGCAATTAAATAATTACGACAGAAAAACACTGACACACACATACAGAACCCATAAGCTAACCCAGGTGTACAGAAATGTGCAGGGGAATAAATATTACTGCAAAAGGCAAGAGGATTAAAATTTTGGAACACTATTAGTTTTCTCTACCTAAATTAAATATTTACCCATGGGGAAGAGAACTGGCCCTCAAAAGTATGTTTGAGTGTACAAATATTGAGTAACATTGCCTGGCAGTTGTTTTTATAAGGACAAGCAGAAAATAAGAAGAAGAAGAAAGTGAAAAGTGATTAAATGCACAGAAATAGTCCTTGAAAGCTAACGTTGAATGGGATATATTTCTTCTGTCAACCATCTTTAAAACAAACATTAATAACAAGTAGGCAAATGTATCCTTAAAATCTTTCCTGATAATTATGAGACTAAAAATAAAATAAAGTAATTTAAAACATGTTTTTATATCTTGGTGATTCATCATCAAAAATATACATTATAATATCTGATTACCAGAACAGTTATAAATGTCATCTCCAGTTGATAAAAATTTTTGTTGAGATTGTAAAATTGCTTTTCTTTTTCCATAATGTTTCATGTCGTACTTGTAATCATTTGTATTGTTTCACTGTAATGCACTGTATATCTCCATTTCTGAGAGCGCTACATTCTGTAAAAATGTGGTAAAGAAGTTGCCAGCTGACTTAACATGTTAAAAAACACTGGGTTTCAGTGTAGAAATGTGCTTTGAATCCTGATCATGCAATGGTCTGGCTTTGAATCTTGATCATGCAATGGTCAGGCTTTGAATCCTGATCATGCAAGCGATGAATGTGGCTGGCAGCCCAGCAATGCGGTGCATAATTGGCCATGTTTCCTAGGTTGGGAGGAATTCAATCTGCAGGATTATCTCTGCCTCAACATACAACAGCAGCTTCTCTGGCTGTATTAGGCATGTGTAGGCTGCCTGTGCCAACTGAGTATGCAGTACACTCCTCTGATGCAGTGAATACACGGCTCAGCCGTTGGACTGGCAGAAGAATAGGCAGAACGAGTAATGACTGTGTCAAGTCTACAATTATGATTGGGCAATCCAAATTGGGAGGAAGGAAAAAAACTGGGTATTAGTTTAATAAAATAAGAATTAAAAAAATCATTAAGTACTGATTGATATATTGAACAGCCAAATGAGCATGTGACTTACTTTGCAACATGTGCAGGAAGCTTCGGAGGAATCTGTAAGCATACTCTTGTTCACCCTGCTTCATGCGAGCCAGGTGGACTATGTGCTGCTCCAACGGTAAGCTTGCCAGCTCCTCCACTTGTGCGTTGTTGAATTCATCACCTACAGTGAGGATGAAAACCACCACACCCTGACACTTTGCCTGCTGAGCAACGGTGCTCAGCTTAACTTTGTCCCATTGGCTGGTCTCCCCTCCAACGATGGCCAGGACCATCTTTGTTTTGCGAGGATTGGAAGCCTTCAGCATGATATTCTGTATGGTCCACTCTATGGCGTGGCCCACCCCTGAGGCTCCCCCGATCTGTTGCATATGCTGGAAGATATGGGTCTTCATTTTGTTGCGGTCCTTGTAGCCCAGGAGGTCAAACTCCACCTTTACTGGCACCTGGCCTTCCCTGGGGGGGTAGCTGGATGTGCTGTGCTGCACCAGAGCTACCCTGGCTTGGTTGTTGGGTCCACCAGGCTGAGTGCTAACCGCAATCTGGTCCAGCACAGAGCCCAGTAGCTGCCTCATGCCCTCATACTGGTCCGATTGCACGTCGCGTGAGCTGTCCACCACCAATGCCAGGTCTATGTCCAACTCCTGAGGCACCGGTACCAGGTTGATGCCCCTGCAAGCCTCAGCAGGGCTGCAAGGGTCTGAGACACAGAACATGTGGTCAGTGAATGGTGTGTTGTCCAACCTCTGTTATAATGCTTTTTCTTGACTGTGTGTAACATAATGCCAAAAGTGAAGCACACTGACAATATCTATTTTAAGAAGGCTATGTCTATGTTAGAAACAATTCAATTGACTAGCATTTGATTAGCATATACTTATGTTTATTTTGTAAACTACTACTGCTTTGTTGTTTTTGAAAGCATAGATCATCTTCACACATGTGATGCACTATTGAATATTTGGTAAAATGTAGAATTTTGCCCCTAAACATTAAAAAATGAAGAAACTAAAGATGCGTTGAGAGAACTTTCACATGGATTCAGTAAAAAATAATATCCATGAATATAGTCACTTAATACAGTGTTATGTTTGATAAATCATCAAAGGCTTTTTTATTGAATAGCATTTTCCCTAAAAATGAAAGTTTTGATTTAATACACAGGACATTTAAGGGGCTACACCTCCCTTGTATCCACTGTGCTATATGTGCTTTTCTTGAACCTCAGAACCTCCAGCAGGCTTACCATAGCAGATGACACACTGCTGGATCTGCCTCAGGTCAGTCCGTAGATCCTGTGGTCTCCCCATGGCTGTGAGCAAAAAGCTCCTAGTTTCATCAGCCTGAACAAAAAACAAAAATGGCGTCTTTAAATCCAGGGAAGCAGTAAGTATCTTATGTGTGACAATTCTGTTGTTACAATGCAGTGTTTTAACTATCCACCTAGTTCCCAGTTTAAATATAAATATCTAGCTGTATAAATTAATATTTATGCAACTTGCCATGAGGTACTTTACAAAAAAAAAATATTTTAGTTACTATGAATGACATTTTGGAATATTCTGGCTTTGTAACCCGTAATATGGCTTCACACATCTTCCTTTAACATATTTTCCCTTTGTTATTTTGGGCAACTTTGCAAGGCTTGGAACTCCACCTTAAATATATTATAGAAAAACTGCTTAGCAGTTATGAATTATATAAATTAAGCCCCTTTTACTCCTTTCATCATCTTGTCATTAGATCATACTCATCTCCAAAAGTACTAAAGATGAATTATGACATCCTTCTAGAGTAATTACAATAAAATATATGCAATGTTTTTTGTATTTCATACATGCCTATGATGCATACCCCTTTTCCAGTGATACAACTAAACGTCCATTCTGGTGTTCCCTTGTAATTTACACTTTTGATTCTTACCACCACAAAAACGTTTTCATTATTTGGTCACCGTGGCTCAATTCTATGTGTAGGACATGCACTTAATTTACCAGATCAGACATTTGGCTCAAACAGTTCTGAAAAAAACCCCACATGCTCTATTATACCTCAAAAGCACGGCGGATATTGGGAGAGTTCTTGAAAGTGAGGACTGCGGAGGTGATGTCCAGGGCCTTGAACTCAAGCACTGCCGTGGTGATTGGATTAATGTCTTGGGACGGCCCGTTGTTGATGAAGACCGCTACTTTCCTCATCAGCACCCCTTGGCGGGTCCGCTTGAACACGTTCCGGGCCACAAACCTCATGGCCGCACCAATGTTCCTGCGGTTAGACGTCCTCTCCAGGGGGATGTTTTTGACTGCCTCCATCAGGAGATGCTTGCGGTGGTAGTCAGAAAAGCGGATAAGGTACTTTGTGTTGGAGCTGTAGGACAGGACGGCTACACGAGCCCCCATGGGGCAGTTGCTCTCAGCAACAGACACTTCCTCCAGCAGGGTTAGGACCACTGTCCGCATTCTTTCAAAAATCTGTGGAGACACATCCACTGACATGTCCAGGGCAATCACCAGCTCTGTAGGGTACGCTGGGCATTCTGTCCGACCTGTAGTCATGTGGGAGAAAGAGACACTATTAAAATGTATTCTACATGAGGAGATTACCAGCATAATGACATGTAATCTCACTGTTTGCAATTTCCTATCACATGAGGCAAAATAGCCCTTCACTGTATATAACATAACATAACACTACAAGCACGCTTGTAATACTACATTCAAAAGAGTGATAAAGATAGCGAGCTGGTTCATAAAAAGCAGACATGAACTTGCTGTCATTGACACAGCATGAATAAGGATCTTGCTGTAAACAAAATGGAACATGGATCTGCTCACTATTTTGGATTTTGTACAAATTAATTTGAATGTAAGTAAAATTGGTTTCTACTCTGAACAATGTGTGATGATTTACTCATTTGTTACACTGGACAGGTTATTGCACACAGAATAGTAAGATTTAGTGGAATACAGAGTAGTACAACAAGGTTTAGTAGAATGGAGTAGACTCAGTTGTTACATGCGAAAGACACTGTTGAATGGGACAAAAAAGCATTTTGTATAATGTAGGCTTTTAACCAATAAAAAAAGGTTTTAAACCCTCAATACCAGATACTTGTCCCTAAAGAATTTAACTTTCTGAGTTTAAAACGTCAGCTCTGAAGCAAAGCTGCAGGAAGCAGTGTTTATCTTTACACAGCGCTATCATTTTTTTATTTTATGTTTATTAACACACACAATATAAATAAGTAATTTCATGTAAACATTGCTGAAAAACTATCCTTATCTGAAGAGGCATGAGAACCTTTTTCAATCAAGATACATTATACACAAATGAGTGCATGTTTGGTAATGGTCAGACAGAAGTATCCATTAACGGGAGGACTCACCAAGGGAGCAAACTGTATAAACAGAAAAATAACATCAGATTAATCAGAGTAACAGAGTGACTGTGTTGCATGCACATATACAGTATTTATATTTACTAAGACCTTTTGCACATGCAAAACCGTTTAGCACACGCAAAACCAATAACATGACCAATGATTGGTCATAGTATTCTTTTGCGCCGATCATTGGTTGTGTTATTCGTTTTGCATGTGCAATAAGGTTTTGCACATGCTAAAGGTCTTAGCAAATCAAGTCCTATGTCAGATAGCTCTTACAAAATATTAGGGATGCACCGAATCCATATTTTTAGGGTTCAGCCAAATCCTGAATCCACCAGTTAAGATTCGGCCGAATCCCTGAAGTAAAGAAGTAAAATAATAATAATAATAGGCTATTTTCTATTTTCAACAGAACATTTCAGCATATGTGAAATGAAAACATCAACATGCATATTAAATTCAAATAAATATATTATTTTAATATTATTTTCTTTGTCTTTGTTAATAATTCACGTGATGGTGCAAATAGTTTACCGTTTACTTCTCAACGCCCAGTAGAGTGATAATTGTGTCACTTCTCTCAATTATAGCATAATACAATGTAGCCCACTATATTAGTATTTTAGGAGGACTGCAGCAAAGTTGTCATGCATGGCTTTATCAAATTAAATAGATGGTAATTGAAAAGGGACGTGAGAGTACGCAACAGCCAAAGCCATCTCGTTAATAAACTGCATAATTTTGCAGCAAAGTTTTAATGAAAACATATGGAATTTTATTTGAGATTTGGCGTATGGTTTGTTAAATTACACCATGTATAGCCTATAGGCAAACAGACTATACATTTGCTTTCATAAATCAATTAAAACTGCGAGAGAATGTCGCCAGTGGTGCTTAATATTCTTTTAACTTGGCCCACCGTAAAAATAGCGCCGCAATTATACTGCGAACGATCGTTTATGAATGGAACTCCAGCAACATCGTCCGTCTCAAATGGAATGTGAAGCGGCCGTTTTAAAATCATAAAGTTAGCCTACATGATTGTCTTTTCAGTTGGATAGGCTACGTGGGCAATAGTTCGCAATATTACTTAGGTCTATACAGTATGCTTGTAAATACTTCACAATCGCTGTGAACAATATTGCAATATATACAATATATGGAAAGCAAACTTACCACAGTTGTCCCTGAGATAATTTACTAGCTGACAGGCCTGGAAGAATAAAATAACACAGGCAGGGAGATGCATTATACAATTACACAGAATGCTCTGCAGAAAACATTGAACTCCATGTACAATACGTACAGACATTGGTCTGGCTCCAGCTGATCCTCTGGACCCCTGATTTAAAAAAATAATTAAAGACGGTAGTCATTAAACAAATTTCATTTTGAAAACATTTTGATGTATTGTAGGTTCCTCGGGCAAAAATGAGCACAAATGGGGTAAAACAAAATTCACAAGCTGACCGGGTGTCCAGGTGGTCCTGAAGCTCCAGGTTCTCCTGCTTGACCTGGCCTGCCCGAGTTCCCCTGAAACAATCAGCCAGTTAACAAATTAATACATCAATCAAGCACATTTAATGTGCTAAAGAGCTTTATATCAGGTTTGGCCATGCAATGGACCAAAACTGGATTAGTACTGTTGACATAAAATCATACATTATGTTCTATGGTTCTATGCCATGTTAATTAATCTAGAGAAAAAAGAGAGAAATCTAGAAAGAAAATCTGAGATGCAGAGAAAATGTGAAAAATAGAAGAAAATGGCTTTCAATAATTTGGCCAATTCATAAATTGCCTATAATATTCATAACATCAAAATGATGAAAGCTACATTAAACACAGACATTACCTGAACCCCTTTCATCATCTTGCCATTAAATCATACTCATGTCAAAAAAAAAAGACAGATCTGAAGTCAGAAGCTCAAAAGTCCTGTGTCCTGCAATCAGCTACTATGAACATATGCTGTTATTGTCTGATGTAGAAACATATTAGAGCCATAAATTTAGTTATGACCAGATTCCAAGTTCTGTTCTCATATCTCATACCAGACTTCTATATTCTTTCTTTAATTATCATTGAAAACATGTGCACTTAGAGAGCTTGGGGGAAGTAATGGACTGCCCCTTGTGTCCTGTGTTGTCTACTGCTAACAAAAAAAGTTTTGTTTATTTGGAGTTTCTGTGGAATTGAATGTTTTTTATAGCAGTCTTAGTAAAATTGACAGCACAGAGTTACAGCCACAATATACAGCCTTACTTAAGCTTTCAATACAACTGCTCTGACCGTGCAATTTTTGTACTTTCATGGAATTACACAGCACTTGTGTTTTACACAGAGCATAACAGTAGAACAAAATCCACATTAAAAAAATCAGATGCTGGGTAGAAACAAACACACAATCTACGTATCTGGTTTTAATATAACAGCAATGCACTGCCATAGATACATGGCCATACAAAACTGAAATTATTGGGTGAAGGGTGAACGGACTCTTACCCCTCTGCCATGGTTTCCTTTCGGCCCTAGACCTCCATTTCCCCCTGTGAATCCATCCTCTCCCTGCAGAGAAAGAAAATGCTTAAGATCAATTGCTTAGTGATTTTATTTGTGCTCTGAAATAAAATTCATCAGATGGTAGCAATGCAAAAAGCATGATGCACAGTATAAATGCGAATTATAAAAGCTCACCTGGGGTCCAGGGTAACCTGGGAAGCCTGGCTCTCCCTTGAAATCAAAATAATTACACAATTCCAAAATAAATTATAATACAAAAAAGCTTACACCCTCCATAATCACTCACACATGTTAGAAGTGCAAACATTTATTAAACAATGCCATTTAGTAATGCCCGTAGCTAGGCAATGATATATTAATACAGTACGAGGATGTTAAAAAAAGTATTTAAAAAACATACAAGAATAAAAATTGTGAAATTAAACTGAGAAAGCAAACACATATCATAAAATGTATCCTTTCTAAAGAACTGATTTGACCACCAGAGAGTGAAACTGTACCTTCAATCCATTGGGTCCAAAAAAACCATAACCGTCTCTGCCATCAAGGCCCTGTTTGACAACCAAACATGTAAACCAAACCAATGTTTTCTGACCAATCTTACATTCAGATACAGTAGAGCATGCTTTTCATTTTTAAATCTATGTTTATGTTAAGAAACATAATTTTCCTAATTTCTCTGAATGATAATAAGTTGAATATTAAGTAGATCTTATTTTTTTGGAAGCTGTGGACCACTCAAACCTGCATATGAACTTTAAGTCTGCATGGAAAATGAGTGGGTGCCTTCTACTGGCAGACAGCATGAAAGGAGTTGCCTTCTACCAGTGAATGAGCTGGTTGGAGTGTGGTGTCAGTGAATGAGCTGGTTGGAGTGTGGTGTCAGTGAATGAGCTGGTTGGAGTGTGGTGTCAGTGAATGAGCTGGTTGGAGTGTGGTGTCAGTGAATGAGCTGGTTGGAGTGTGGTGTCAGACTCAAATTCAAATCTGACAGTACTGCATTATAGAATACCAGGCAGCACAAGGTCAGGAAAGTGCCAGTCAAATAGGGGTTGACATGGAACATAAACAGCAATCTCAGAGGATGGAAAGAGAGACAAAATCGAACCGGCATTCCTCTTGGTCCCAAGGGTCCGACTGCTCCTTTCCCTCCAAGGTCTCCTGGCTGGCCCTGCAGGGGAATGCAAAATACAGAGGCAAGACTTCAAAGCAGGAAAATAAATGGGTAACAGCTTATCTTCATCTCCAGAGCAATGGGTTTGGAGATAAACTTTGGTCCCATATTCTACAGATTATTCTTGACCTGTGTGTGTTACACATATAAATGTGTATCACACAAATAATCGATAAATGATGAATCCATCTCTCGTACCTTCTGTCCTTTGAACCCACGACTTCCTGGCAATCCTTTGTCAGCTGCTGGACCAGGTGTCCCCTAAGGAACATGTAGTCAGACATGATTAACACAAATTACATGTTTTTAAACCGTGGCGCATCCCACTAATGGTGTCTGAATTTTGCCTCTCATTATGATTAGCAGTCAAGCACAAGGCAGCGTATCCTTAATCAAGGCCATAAACGTAATTGCTCCATTCATTATATATATTATCTGTTTATTGTGGTACAACTCCGTAAATGCATTTTATAGCTTATTTTTACATGGGCAAAATATCAAAAAAATATTAAACAAATGTACATGCAGACCTCTGAAACACAAAGGTTGAGGTCATTAACAGCAAAACAGAAAATAAAGGATAATAATAATAATAATAATAATATAAAAAAGAAATAAGTAAACAAAATAATAATAAAATTGAACATCTGTAAAGCAACATCATATTATTTTATGCCTCATGAGTAATTAAGTAAATAGGTATAAACCATCCAATAGCATTTGCTAGAAAATACATAAATCAGCCACTGAAACTATGTGGAATATGTAGATTAAGTTGATTTACTATGATACCCCATTTTACAAGATGATTTTACTCCAGTAATGTGGTAAAAAAAAATAACTTCATAAATTTTATGTTAAAAAAAGTATTAAAAAACGACATTGTACAGTATAACAACATAATTGTTTTATGGTAATAGACATGCTGGGACATCATAGACATGTTTTGAAATGCAACCAAAGCTCAATATTTTTAAAGCTGTTAATTTAGTCTTTCAGACTGTTGAGGTAACAGAACATTGTAACATTCAGTCAGTGATCTTACGGAGATAGAAACCCAGCTAGAGAGGCTCAGGCATGAAGATGTATAATGACTTGACGAGCAGTTTGGGGGCTCACCTGTGGCCCGGGAAGACCAAAGATTCCAATTGGTCCAGGTAGACCCCTGGGTCCTCTCCCGCCCTGACAAAAGTCAGAAAGATTATCCTGATAAGAGATTGTCTTCACTAATGTGTCTCATTATTTTTTTAAATGCTCTATGAATAACTGTGTAAATTTACATTATATATTGTATGTAAGAAGTAATTTTGAATCACCTGTACATCAGATTAATATCTGTCACTTCATGCATTTCACAGTGCCATTTCTATAGCCTGTATCTAAAGTGTATGTAGAAGAACATGGGTTTAAAATAGGTACATGTTTATGCACAACTGTTTAAACAAAATGGCTCATCTACAGTTTTGCATTCACGCACGCACGCATGCACACACACACACACACACACACACACAATCATTTTTTTTAACCTCTTATCTGTTCAAGAGATAGTTACACATATATTATGTCCTGATGTTGCTGATTACATATTAATTAGTGTCTCAACACGAACCTCAATGTTATGTACATGTATGTATAATGTTACTGTACATGCAACTACTTGTACTTGAAAGTTACGAGCTATTTTTCAACTTTAAATGGGCTGACCATGTGTAAGATATGTAATTGTCTATGGGACTATTTGTGAGCTTGGCATCAGTCAAAGTTACGATAGGGCTGTCAACCCATGGCCATTTGAGAAACAGCTTTGCTTAGTTCATGAAAGGTAATGGAATCCATTTCAGACCTTTGAACAGGAGAAAGCTTGGAAAAATTCCCCAATAAAACATCAGCACAAACAGGATCACATACATCCAGCAGCTTATCATTCATATCTACTGCATATCTGGCCGCAGAGTGATGGTTTGAGGCTCGTTTGATACCTCAGACCCTTGATGACTTACAGCCATTTTACCAACCATGTATTCCATACTGTTCCAGTGTAATTTACAGCTAAATCTAGTCCCACCCCCTAATTCCCATAGAGATCCATTCAAATGCAGAGACGTTATAGTATCGCTTGTAAGAGTACCAGAAAATAACATATCAAGAGTCTTTTAATGTTGTTGGGTCACAGACATCAGGAAGTCATGGCATGCAAATGATATGCAACCAAATATAAAAAAATATTACTTTATTCTATATATAAATGCAGTGGTGCCAATAACTGTGACACATATGGTTTTGTTAAAAATAATTATTTCTTGATGAGGGATTTTTTTTTCTCATAATAAATTTACTTCAATAAAAGGTTTGGATTTCTCTCATTTTTTCAGTGTGAGATTACCAAACGGTACATTTTTTATAACCCTTCTGACTCATCAATAATAATAGTGTAGGGCACTATAAATGTTTACCAACACAAAAACCTGGTCCTTGATGCTTGCCCTCACCTTCAACAGTCTCTCTTTACAAACCTACTTCTGAGAGAGTATGTTGACCGCAAGGTTCTGTGAAAATAATACTGCAACTCCTGCACTCCCGTTACTACCATAACTTAAAACGTGGGCTCCCTTCCACCAGTCCACCAGCATCACTGTGTGTCTGGCAGAAATAACACATTGACATTTGTCTGTTTAACATATTTCACTAACAGAACCCTTTTCCCCCAGAAAGCCTTTGTTCACCCAAAATCTGCCTCACAGACCTAAGGAACTCGCACGCGGACACGGGGAGAGCAGGCAAACATGCAAAGAAAAGTCTGGGATTTGAACTCGGGACCTTCTTGCTGTGAGGCGACAGTGCTAACTACATACACTGTGAAAAGCATATGATAATCTTCTGATATCACATCTTTGGAAATCATAAAAAATATGCCCTGCTGAAGGTCTGCTTTTTTATGGCCCAGTGTATTTGGGCGTGAGAGGACGCAGGTGCAGTGCTGTTGCCTCATTAGACTCTTAGCCAGAACAGCTCTTTACAGTCTCCTATTCAACTGTTGTGAAGGAATGTGGATGGTAGCTGCCAAAATTGCCCGTACCAAAGGGCAGATACAAGGTGATGGCAGCTATTCCAACTCATTCCAAATATTAATTTGTGCTGAATTTTGTCAAGTATTCACTAGTGGCAAGTGGCAAGAATACAACTTTGATTCAACCGTATTAGGTGAAATGACAAAGGGACATGGGGTGCCATGTGTCACCTGTGGACCAGAGGGTCCGGCGCTCCCTGGAAGCCCCAGCTCTCCTGGCACTCCCTTCTCACTCTGCAAGTGTTAGGAAAGAGTGTCAATCAACTCACACACATGTACACACACAAGCATGTGCGTATAAACACACACACATACACAAACACATTCACACACACCCACATATGCACACACACATATATGCACTCACATATCCACATACAAATACACTTTCATATGCACACATACCCACATATACACACTTGCTTACACAGCACACACACACACAGAAACACACACAGAGACAAAATTAAAATAAAATTAAAATAAAATAAAAAACTTAAAAGTAAAATAAAACTTAACCTTATCTCCAGGTGGACCTCTTCTACCCTGAGGACCCTTTTAAAATAAGATGCAACATCAAAAGTAAATGTACGCACCATGGAACATGAAACAAAAATTAAAAAAGAATGGCAGATTTTTTGTTGACGATTAGCAAAGACAGAAGACAATAAATACTTACTCTATTTCCCACAATACCATTTACTCCAGGACGGCCATCCACTCCTGCATCTCCCTTTCAGCAAAGAAAAGGGAGAGAAAGAGAGATAAAACATGAAACAGCAAGGATTTTTGGGGATTGCTTTGTGAATGACCACCTTTTTCTGTGAACACCCGTTTTGTGTTTGACCTCTTGTAATGAACTCCAATTACCCTTTTACCTCAACTTTTACCTAAGTCTGCCTCAGTATAGCAACATTGTTTCCTTTCCTTTTGTTGCTTTTGCACCCAGTAATATTACTCCAGTCATTACTATAAGCCCAGTGCAAACGGTCACTGATCTTAACCGTTTGTCTTTATTATTATTTTATTATCAAATTTTTATTCGTTTATATACATTTTTTTTTAAAAAGCCTACACAAAGTAACAACATGAAAGATATAATACAGACAAACCAATGTAACCCACCAACCCCCCACAGGACTTGCAGACCAATAATACATAATAATAGCACTTTAACACATTCTACAGCATTAACTAAACATGAACTATTACCGGTTAACCATTGTTGGAGACAGCACTCCCTTCAGGTCGAGACCTTTATTGACTCTGGGACCATTGCACGCTTTATTGATGCCCAGTGGGCTAGAAAACACCACATTCCCACCCAACACCTCGCCCAGCCACGGCTGGTCACTGCTCTCGCCCATTGCGTGGGGGGTGTGGGGTTGGTAAGGGAGAGCTCTCTCTCTCTCTCCCCACCATGTCACAACAAACTGAACTCTCAATTCAATTTTTTTTTTTATTTATCCCCCTGGGTGGGGTGACACATGGCTGACACAACACATACCCCCATATTAGGTGGGGGGGGGGGAGGAGGTTCATCATTCAGGGGTGGGGTCCCCTATGTACATCCCAGGGTCACCTTACCCCTTGGTGTGTCCTGTGAAACCGTGAACCCCACCAATGCTGATTCTGACCCTGAGGATCTCTCATCTCTCTCTCTCTATCAGGGGATTCCTCTTCAGGTTCTGAAGCTGGTGGCGAGAGTTTGAAATGGGACTCTCTGGTTGACGGATTTTCCACTGCCCGGGGGAGGGGGGGGGGCTCTCTCCTGACGATCTCTCTGATTTTGAGATTCAGTTGTCTCCTTCTCCTGATTCGCCTACTCAGAGGGGAGAGGCTAAAATTGCAGGGACACTTGAATTTCCCTTGCCACTCAACGTCCCAGCTGAATATACTGAAGTAGCTGAGGTTTTTAGTAAGCAGAGGGTAACCACCCTTCTTCCCCACCGCCCTTACGATTGAGCCATAGAACTTTATTCGGGCACCACTCCTACCAGAGGGAGCTTATATTCCTTAGCGGCCATGAAAGAATATATTGAGGAGGTGCTAGCCAATGGGTTCATAAGGCCATCTACTTCGTAAAAAAAAGATGGAGGATTAAGGCCTTGCGTTGATTATCGTTCCCTCAACATCATAACAATAAAAAACCGGTACCCATTTTCCCTGATGAATTTGGCATTTGAACGTCTTCAGGGGGTCACAATATTTTCCAAACTCTACCTCTGCAACACCTATAACCTGGTGCGCATGCGTGAGGGAGATGAGTGGAAAACCTCTTTTAACACTCACAGCGGGCACTACGAGTATTTGGTAATCATGTTTGGGCTTACTAGCGCCCCCTCTGTGTTTCAACCGTTGGTGAACAATGTACTGCGGGAGAGGTTAAAAAATGTTTCGTCTACTTTGATGATATTTTTATTTTCTCTTCTGATCTGCAAACCCACATCGGCCACGTAAAGCAAGTTTTGAAAGTCCTTTTAGAAGCCAAAATGTTCATTAAAGCGGAGAAGTGCTCATTTCACGCTAGCACAGTGTCATTCTTGGGGTTTATTGTATCAGAGGGCAAAGTCCGTGGATGCAATTGTTTAGGAGAGTGGACCCCCAAGAGGTAAATGAGTCACAGGTTGAGATGTGAGGTTTCTCAATGAGGGTTGGTTTTTTGTAACAAACCTGCATGCCTGGGTTTCCATTTTCACCCCTTGGACCAGGGACTGTGTTTTCCCCACCAGATGCCCCCTGGAGTAATGACAAGACGATGGAGAGGTTGAGTAAAAGACAGGGAGTTTACTACAATATAAAATGGGTCTACTTCAGCTACAAACAAACAACAAAAGACATAATTAGTCCACAAAGCTAAAGACCAAGTTCCCCAGCCAAAGGAACTAAATGGAAAGTCAATGGTGTCAAAACGTCTTAATACATCTCAGGTGTTGACAAAGAAAAAATTGCCATGTCAACAGGGGAAGTTTGCACAACTTCACGGCGAATAGAATGAAGCCATCAACACGTCAAATTTTAACACGTCGAAAATTTGTTGACGTGTTGTCTTTAGATGAATATAATGAACAAGTCAAATTTTAACATGTCAAAAATGTACTTGTTGATGCATTAATTAGAATTTGATTCCACGTGTTTAGACAATTAGAACAAACATGTAAATTTTTTTACGCGTCAAAAATGTACGTGTCAAAAATAGCTGTGATCTCTTATTCTTCTGTGAGGTTTATTAATAATAATAATAATAATACATTTTATTTATAAGGCGCCTTTCAAGGCACTCAAGGTCGCCGTACAACAATATAAAAACAGTTCATACAAATACAAATGCAAATACAAATAATCCCATTTTTTAAAAAAGAAAAATGCAAGAATAAAAAGAGATGCAGCAGAGCACCAACAGCAAGTCATAGATATGCCAGCCTAAACAGGTGAGTTTTGAGGTGAGTTTTGAATAGCGAGATGGAGTCAGTGTTTCTGATGTCAGGGGGGAGGGAGTTCCAGAGGCGAGGGGCAGAGCGGCTGAAGGCTCTAGCGCCCATGGTAGACAAACGGGCTGGGGGAATGGTCAGGTTGATAGAGGCAGACCTGAGAGACCGGGTGGGAATGTTGATGTGAAGGAGGTCAGACAGGTATGGAGGGGCGAGGTTATGGATAGCCTTGAATGTATGGAGGAGGATCTTGAAATTAATGCGGTGTTTGATAGGAAGCCAGTGGAGTTGGTGTAGAACGGGGGTGATGTGGCTAATGACAGGGGTTCTGGTGACGATACGGGCAGCTGCGTTCTGGACCAGTTGGAGCTTATGAAGGAGTTTGTGGGGGAGACCAAAGAGAAGGGAATTACAATAATCCAAACGGGAGGTGACGAGAGAGTGGACCAGGATTGCGGTGTTATTGGGAGTGAGTGAAGGGCGGAGGCGGTTGATATTTCGGAGGTGGAAATAGGCAGACCGGATGGTGTTGTTGATGTGGGTATGGAATGATAGGGTGCTGTCGAGGACGACACCCAGACTCTTAGCCTTATTGGCGGTTGTCATCCTTAATGGCGCATTACAACAATCTTCAATTACTGTCATGAGCTCCTATCTAAATACAATCTAGTAAACCACATTCATTCATAAAGTGAAACAAGTATCTGTAACCTGAACCACTACTTCCATACTCCATTCAATGTCAGATCCTTCAAGCCAGCTGTTTGTAAATTCTCATTCTTAAAACATTTCTCTCTTTCATACTGCCATTTGATCTCTCAGTAACACATGTTCTACAGACTCCTCCTATTGACATTCCTCACACAGACCAGTAGGGTGTTTACTGTGTTTATGTGGCCCGCGAGAACTTAATTATCTGACGCGTGTATCTACGTGGCTGGTTAACGGGGATGTACTTTTACGATATAACAGACAAACGCAGACGCGGACGCACACCCGCGGTACATACGTTAAATAAAGTTTGTATTTAAAAAAATAATAATTATCCTTTGATGTTTTTGCTGCTTTGTTCCTTTGTACTTATCCCAGGTAACACCAAAACAAGAATGTTGAAAAAGAATTCCAATTGGTAGTCAGAGAGAAGAACGTAAAGTCTTTGAAACGTTTACAGTTAGCCTATATCACAGAAAAACATACCAGGTAAGTAATATACAGATTTACTGGTAATATCCCCTGATAGTAGTCATACAATCATGGAAAAATGTCATGAATGATTTGTGTCAAATAAATTTTAGAATGTTCCCAATGAAAGTGAAATGGTAGATTTGTTTAAAATGTGTGACCACAATTCAGATAAAAAAATGTTCCTTTAAAAAATAGAGCTGATAGGCCCCATTCTGTATTATTTAGACAGGGTAACAGAAAATATATGTTTTAAGACCACTTCAGCAATGTCCATTGAAACTTAACGATAATACTCAAGGGTATACCCTGAGAACATTTATTAACTTTAATAACGTTCCGGGAATGTTCTGAGAACTAAAAACTGAGCAGGCTATGATTATTTCAAATGGTGTTTCAAATTAGATGAACTGATAAACTGGTTTATTAGCATTGTAATTATTGTATGGTGGAGATTCTGAATATCAGATGATACTTACAGGGTCACCTCTCAGACCAGATTGACCTCTGACCCCAGCTTCCCCTCGGATGCCCATGGGGCCCTGCAATAGATACCCAGCAGAAATCAATGTCCACATTTGACATCACTCCACACCACTACACCATTCTGATGAGAAATTGTGATGAGTGCTACACGGTGCCATTTCTTATCAGATGAGGATGGTAGGCCTACATAACATGCATATGGTAGTTCAACTTATATAAATATTGGGTGATCAGAGTTTGCTGTATTAGTGTTCATATAGAGACAGCGCAGATAGTAGGATATACAGTACAAGTTCTCATAAAAATGTTGGAAGGTACAGTACAGTACAGTATGAACAGTACTGTAGGAGATGGTATAAAATAAATGTCCTTTACTGGGCTGCCTGGACCTCCTCTCTCTCCTGGGGTGCCTGCCGATCCAGAAACACCCTGTCAATTCAACAAGAAAAAATTTATCAACCAGCCAATAGCCTATATAGAAAATTAATCAAACAATCAATCAGCCAATAAATCAATATATCAACCATTAAATAAGCAAATCAGTCACTCCGTCACACAAAGTAGGAATGAACGATTTAATTTAAATAATAAATAAAAAAATGAATTAATGCCTTAATTGCAGAATTAATATTTCAATAGCCATTAATCATAATACAAAAATCTGATTACATTCAAATTCAGTCAATTCAGTAATAAACTGTAATCAATAAATTCAGAATGCCTGTAAAGTTCTATGAGGATTTTTCAATTACTGACTCTAATTTCACTTTATTTCCAGATCTGACTCAATACGAACGTAAATGGAATTGAATTATATGCTATTAGCTCAATACTCCAAGCAAATAAGTCCTTCTGAATTCTGGGAAATGTCATTGGCTAGACGTTAACTGAACACCATGAGCAATAACACGTTACTTATAAAAACATATGCAAATGACTGAAACATTACTTTGTGCCTTCATGCTGGAGTCAGTTAATAACGCATGTTACTTATAAAAACATATGCCAATGACTGAAACATTAATCTGTGCCTTTATGCTGGAGTCAGTTTTTGAAAATAAAATACAAATAAATGTTCTGGATTGGTGCACTTTTAGACAACAGTAAATCACTGTAGAACAATACAAGTTAAGAGACAGAAATGACCTGCTCTCCATGGACCCCATCCAGTCCATGGTCTCCATTTTCTCCCTGTCAGAGAGAAAGCACTATCTCCATCATATGCTCCATCATAGCATCAGCTCACTATTTACAGAAATCTTTCAGTATTACAAATTATTTTGTTGTCCACAATTTGGATTTGCCATTTATAGCTCTTTGCTTGCTGCTGTGTCAATCGCACCTGTGCAAGGAATGCTGCATCTGAAGCATGTGCAATCCTCTGACGCACTTTTCCATAAGCCACAATCTCATTTACAATCCATACCCACAAATCTTTCATCTTCATATAAGCAAGGCTAAGCATTTCTTAAACAAACCTTGAAACGGCATTGTCATTTTTCATTTTTTTGTTCTCAGATGTGCACATTTTTAACAGCTTTAAAAAAAACAATGCTTTTTAAGAGAATGGCACATTCCATGTGTGAAAACTAGTGTGAAAACCCACTTACTCTATTGCCCCTGTAGCCACTTGATCCCTGTAAAAGAAATCACATTTAAAAGTAATTTAAACACTTTTCATTTCAGTGATTCAAACCTACGCATACAAAATGGTCGTCATATTTGATTCACCTGATACAGGTTGTGTGCCTCTCATAGTATGGGTCCATTTATTAAGCACTAGTTTTTGTCTGTTGGTGAAATGGAGATATACCTGCACAATATACCTGCTCTGAAAGGAGCCTCTTACCATGATTCCTCTTTTCCCGGGACAGCCCTGTAACCCTTGTGTTCCGTTCAAACCTGGTGGACCTCTCTCCCCCTGAAAAGAACAGAACAGAACAGAAATATATCCACCCTCCTTATAGTATATAGTCAAGACTCAAGTTCATTCACAGGTAAGTCCCCACACAGAATCACACCACAGGAAAAGAAGATATAACCCTCAGCCATATGAAAGGAGCCCTAAATGAACACATTGCAGTGAAAAAACAAGGAAAGCTTTGGTAAATGCTTACCTTACAGCTTTAGATTTCGGATGGTTCCCAATAACAAAACTCTTACTGTGTTTGCCAAGTGCAACTTTTGGATGACCTCGCTATTATACAGGATCATCAGAGTTAAACAATAAATTGCCTGAAATCCTTGGAATAATGCTGTGGCAATCCATTAGAAAAGAAGCTCCTTAGAGGAGAATATAGCTGTACACATTACAATAATATATTCACACATTTCCACATATGATAACCATGGAAAATGGTTTGGAAGGAGAGTGCCAAAATCTTACCAATTCCCCAATAATTTCAGTTACAGACTAGCCAGCTAGTAGTCAATCATACTAGGGGCATTCTGTCAGAAATCAATAACTTTCTAACCTCACCCATTATGGTATTTTACACTGGTGGAGCCAAAAGCTACCTAAAGTGACACAAAATGACACGGGTGTGTGCTGTGTTTTTTTTACAATCTATATGAGGGCCTTGTGTAAGGCAAGAATTTTTAAAAAAAAATTTGCCTTTAAAGGTAGACCCTTGGACATGATGTCAGTCATGTGCAAAGGGAGCAAAGTTTGTGCAGTGAGAAACTGCGGACGAGAGTTGCAGTTCACAGCGTCCTTGTCTGGCTGAGAAAATCATAATTTTAATTTATATTTTGAACTAGCTAGCTAGCAAGATATAGTTAACTTTGCTCAATGATTACAATGATAATAACTAACTAATGAATGAATGAAACAGATTTTTGCCCCGGAATGAATTTGTCTTGCACACGATGAGCAAAACATACAACATAAGAAAGATGCTGTATGTGATGCAAATCTATCACAAAACACAACCCGCTATGCTCATGGCAGGGTTTCCTGTCAGTGCAGCCTCACATTTTTTTGGCGTCACCCGACTCACCCCGCTCATTTGGCTTCTACATAATATCCCAGGGTCTACCTTTAATAAATGTATGTTCACACATAAAATCATATTTATTATTAGTAAATCATATAGCCCCAGAAAACCTAGCATACTGGTAGACTATGTGATGACATTAGATAGATTTATGACCTTATGTGATATGTAAATTTTGGGCGCTTGGGCGCGTTTGACACTGGTATTTTTGCAGGGTGCAAATGCAGATGCAAAAAAATTGCTTATTCTCTGTGGGGTATGACTGCTTTATAAATCCTAAATCCAAATAAACATGATTGTAAAATAATGTAAATACTAGTAAGCATAGTATTCAAATACAGCGGCGGCTGAATATTGCTGAAATTTGGGTAAAACCTCCCTTGAAACTGATCATTGGTCTCAACCTGTTTTCAGCCATATTCCTTAACAATACAGCGATTCATTCACAAAGTACTCAATACCATCGGATGTAACAAGTTCTCCTCAATTTGGCTATATTAATAATAATAATAATAATAATAATAATAATATATACACACTACATATATATATAGTGGGTATATATTATATATATATATATACACACTATATATATGCATCACAAAAATATGTACATTTTATAAGATAGATTTTGTTAGATGGCCTTTGTTTCAGGTTGTGCTTAAAGCTAATTTGTGTCGTTTTTTTTGTATGTGCATACTCAATGATTAAAACTTGTTTTTCTAAATTGAATGAATTGTTTAATCTCTGTAACATGATGTAGAGCAGAGGTAGCCAACATGGTCTTAATATAGATTTGAAAATGACAATATATAATATAAAATTTTAAAAACAAAAATGTTTTATGTATATATGAACTCTGACCTTCTCTGAAGTCAAAGTTCAATATTGTGCGCAAGACAAACCGCCATTGCTGAGACAAGGAAGCGGGCGCAGCTACGTTGGGGAGCTAGATGTGGTTTTTACCCCCAAAATAAAGAAAATAAAAGGTGATCTGTGCAACTTTATGTTATTCAGGAAGTTTGTATCAAACAAGTAGCCCTCCGTACTACTCAGTACCCTTGAAGTAGCTCTCAGTTTCAAAAAGGTTGGTGACCCCTGATGTAGAGAAAGAAGATGTGTGGTTTTCTTCCAATTGATTATTCAGGTCGTTGGCAAAATTTATGGAAATGATCAGTTTAAAGGGAAGTTTTCCATCACTTCTGTTTTCAGCTCACCAACCACCACTGTTCTATTATTGTCTATTATCTATCAGCAGTGCAGTGTAGCGTAGGCTACATCGCAACAACAGCGCATGATGAACACATTAGTCACAATGTACCACACGTGAAAAAAAATATATGTTTGCGTATCACAAATATACCGTATGTAGTACATCATGATATAGGCCTCGCGCTGCTGACATTGCACAGGGCCTCACATGTCTTCCAGATGGCCCAGGTAAAAACGAACCATTCAGCATGCCATCAAGGTTCAGCTAAATTCCCTTGGCTATTTGAATGGTTTTGATCGGACCAACAACAGACTATTAGTTTGCATCAGAATGCTGCCAATGTTAGTTTGGTCCAAGGTAAGTGATGCTATATGCAATATAAATGCCATGTGTACTGTACACACCAGTAAGGCTTAAGCTTATATAATAAACATTTTATTGTACATCTTGGAAGCATTAATATGTGCCTTCAATAAAATGAATAACTCACAACCCCTCCTTCTTCGCCTGGGAATCCAGGGTGACCCTTTGTACCTAGAAGGCTCTATATGGGAACAGATACAAAATAATTACATTATTCAATGTACAAAACAACATGGATCATGAGCTGGACATGGTACTTTGCTCTAATGAACAACAGCTTTCCCCCAATTACACTGGAAAGCACCCTATCATAGCATGGCCACATCACTGGCTGGAGCCTCACCTTTCTTCCTGGTGGTCCCCTTGGACCACGGACCCCCTCCTGACCGGAACACTTACACATCACCCCACAGCATTCCCGTACTGCTACAGTGTCCTAGAGAGAGAAAGAGCGAGAGAAGGGACAATGTGAGAGAGGTAGAAGAGTCTGTTTTAGAAGACCTAAATTAACCAGCAGCAACACTCTCAGCAGGTGAATCACTGTAATTCTGCATGCCATTATAAAATGGTCTTACATTCAAATTGTATCTTAAATAATGGTTTTACGCAGACAACCATGACTAAGTAGTACTACTTATATAGTTATATAGTTCATTAGTTATATGATCGTATCTCAATGTAAAGTTTATACTAGACGTAAGTAAATTACCTGCTGTTTATGTGGAAGTACTGCACATTTGAGAACTGTTTTTGCAGTTTAAAAATAACATTTTATTGATAATTAATTATAGCCATGAAGAGTGCAAGAAATATTGAAATGCAAACCTAGTTACATCACAGGTGTGTAGGATGCAGATACGCCATTTTAAACCAACATAAGCAACTTTTTTTGGTCTCAGTTATTTTTCTAAATCAAGTGTAAGCACAACTTGGAAAATGATGCTTGTTTGAATCCAAGAACATTTTTAGAAATTAGGCTCTAGGCATCCATATTTAGCATTCAAGGTCCATTCAATCAAAAGGTGTGAGCTCTTTCAAAAATAATCATTTGCCATAGATAGTGCATTGCTGAAACTGAAAGCATTTGTTGTCTGAGAACTTATCCGATTAAAAGTTTCTAAATTAATATGGAATATTCCTTCTTTGTAACATGGAGGGTTTATCTCTCATTAGGTATTAAAAGTATAATAAAAACAATTAACGATTATACTTCAAGAATTACAATAATTTCTGTAATGAAAACCTTTATACATGCAGGCCCCAGGCCCAGCAATGTGCCATTAGCTAGCAGATTTGGTAATATCATAACCATGATTCCTTTGTGATCTTGATAACCTAAAATATATTATTTCACAATGGCCTTAATGAGCAACTGTAAAATATTAACATTTGCTGTGCAAGTAAATAATAAAATGCAGTTTAAACCAGTGCATGTTACAAATGATAAAAAAATGTAAACAAATCTGATAACACTTCAATGTGACTAATACTCACGATTTGCTTTAACATGACACTGGCCACATTCTGCATGCCAATGGACAGGGGTTGCTTGTAGCCAAAACCTCTCCCAAATTCAACCATCTGAAGATCGCTGGGGTTCCGTACTCTCTCCAGACCCACTAACAGCAATGCTTGTATTCCTATTCCAGAGGCATGGTGGAAAGCAGTAGGAGATTGTGAGAAAACAAGTGAAGAAACAATGAGAGGCCCCAACACTGCCTGTGGTTTTGAGCGCTTGCCATACCTTCTCTTCTAAGGCGGTCTGATTCTTTCTGTAGTTTCTCAATGATGTCATCAAATCCATCCGTGAATATGATCAGGACCTGTGGGGAAAACATCATGACAAAACAAGACTCTTCCAGAGAATCCCTGACTAGGCACAACACAAATCTAATGCTAACCAAAAGGGTGTATCACATATGATATGATATGATTTGTGTACAACAATGGCTCTGTAAAACATCCAGAAAGTAATGCTAAGTAAACACAGATAACCAGGGGAAATGATTAAAGGCTATAGATTTTTTATTTATTATTATAATTTTTTTAGTATAAAATAACATTGCTTGCTGTGAAGCTAGGTAGCTAGTTAGCTATACCGACCGATCGATCTGGCATCATACCTACTGTTAGCATCAAGCAATATTTCCCCATACGTTTGGAGGTAATATGTGGCGGCATTGCGTGTTGTATACATCTTATTAGGCAGTTCGGGTAACGTAACGTTAATTTAAAGCACAAATAAAGTTTGGTAGAACTTTGGGTTGTGTAGCTAGTTACCTGGCCATGATATGAGTCCAAATGGTGGCGAAATATGTTCGGTAGTTGCTCTGTGCTCCTCTGGGGTGATAATCCAGAATAGGGTATTTGTCACTCTCCATTCACTTCTATTGGGGAAGCTAAAACGGTCTCAAAATGACACTTCTAGCACGTAACAGGATTAACAGGATTGACCCCACCATTTAAACTCATATCATGGCCAGGTTCTACCAAACTTCAGTTGTGCTTTAAATGGCGATCGGGGAGGGGGAGATAAAAACTTGTTACTTTATCATTTATAAAATGTGTCATATGGCTTTTGCTTGTCAAAACAATGACTTGTAGTCAAATAGATCCATTATCAACACATTGTTTCTCTTTGAATTTACAAATTAATCACGTATGAAAATGGTTAAATAAAATGTGTCATATGGCACGTCTATGTTGTTGACGCCTTTTAGCCGGGCTAAAAAAGATCTTAGATGCTTAGATCTGATTTAGCGGCTCTTTAGATGATTTAGGCTAATAGACGTCTCGTGCTCAGTTTTAACAATAGCTAGGCTACATGATCATGAACTGTGTATTCCGCCCTTTCTGCACATTTCATAGGCTATAATGTGGTCACAATTGCAGCTCAATACAGGCTACCGATTAATTCAAAGTGTAGGCTAATTAGCTCGCTAGCTACCAGCCGATCTTGACCGAAACAATAGATTAACTTAGAAAAATATTGTTAAATGTCAAACAATGTCTTCTAACTCAACCCTAAATCACGATTAAAAAGCGATCTAAACAACATAGCCTACACAGGTGACCAACACAGCCGATGTCGCCCGACATTATTACGGACGACGAATGGACGCAATTTTGCTCAGTAGGATTGGACAGTCTCTACTGGGTTAGTTTGCCCGCTGTCACATTAGATAGCTAACACAAGCATAGGAAAGCGGATTTTCCAGCTCATCTTTCTCAACGATGTCGACATTACGATCCATTTTGCTCCTAATATTGCTTACTTTACCATTCATTGTAACGCCCACTCTGTTCTCAGTCACTGCCTGACGTGACGTCACCGTTCAATTTGCCAGATATGAGGTGCGCGTCGCCGATTTCATTACAAAAATAAGCATAGATATAATTCTAAGTGTATTTAAAAATAATAATAATTTAAATACCATTGCTACATAATTTCCCCACATATTCATTCACTGTTCATGTTAACCTAAAAGTCGCCCTTTAAAGCATACTCTCCAAAATAAATGACCGCCTCCGGCCCATAATCAATATTTATTTTTAGGGAAAAGCAATACTTTTATTCTGCATCTTTCATAAAGCTCTGTGGATGTATTATACTTAAAATGTTTTTGTCTCCATAAAAATGTTATGTCTATAGCCTTTAAATAAAACCAATCAGTCAATCTCATTTAAAGGATCAATTCAAATGATTCAGTCCATTGATTTTATCAAATGCATTTTCAGCACCTCATGACTTGTATCCACACTGAGCACCAGCGGTCAGCTCACCTTCACACCAGCCCGGGACTGTTTTTGGAACTTTGTGAAGAAGGCCTGCAGCAGCTGCACATTTAAGAAGGTTTCCTCGGAGGTCTGCAGGGCCATCACCTTCTGAACCACCTGCTCATTATACAACTCAAACCCATAATCATTAATGACCCTGCCATCTTTGCCAGCCACCAAGAAGCCAATTTGGGGCTTGATGCTTTTGCCTTCAGTGCAGCAGAGTCCGTCCAGTGAGGATGCATAGTGGAGGATCTCAGGCAAGTATGCCTGTAACTTCTGCTGGCCACTGAAGAGCAGATCAGCTCGGGGTCTCCGGGAAATATCAAATCCAATTCCAATGTCCACAGTGCAGACTGTAGAGAAAAACCGTCACACTGTAAAAACGCTTAACAACCGCAACAAATAAGCATTCTTTGATTGTTTATCATCTCAGGATTTACACAGACAAAGACGCATATGCTGTATAACTAGGCACATCACACCATTAATTATATGTTTTTTAAAGAAAAATAAATATATCAACACACCCAAGATGCCTAATGTGTTATTATATAATATTATATAGTTACATTATCAGGGCAGAATTATATTGATATAGTGTACAGGATTTGTTCTGTCTTTACTCATGATTATTTTCTCACATTTTTTAATAAAAAGATGATAAAGGCTATAAAAGAATTTGGCTCAGAGTGCTTGGATGGTGTTCAACTATTTTATTTGGAGACATGAAACATCATGCATATGTGTAGTAACCCCTTAGGCGTTTTATATTGTGTTATGGTTGAAACAACGTTAACAACCTTACTAACCTGACGTTATTTTGAGGGTATGTGACGGTTGAAAGTGAAAGGTTTTAAAACGTTAGAATGGCGATGCTGCAGCTCAGTTAGACATGAAACATTGGAATGATGTCTCAAATTTATGGCCAGTATATAACGTCTACTTTACGTTGTTAGGTGGGTGAAGTTTTTTTAAACATTAAATTCACAACGTTAAAAATAGTATGTTGTAATGGTGTTGCTATTTGATGTCCAATCTGTGACGTTGCGTTTGAGGTACGTGAAGGTTGAAAATGAAAGTTTATTCAATGTTGTAATTTGACCGTCACTTTACAATGTTGAATTTGAATAAACTTTCATTTTCAACCATCATATGTCCCATGATGGTTGAAAATGAAAGTTTATTCAACGTTAAGATTAGGCTACAATGTCGTGGCACCATACTAAATCAAACGTCATAATAATATTACAATTTGACGGACAAACTCTGACATTGATTTTGCGTATGGTTGGAAATGAAAGTTTCCTAAACGTTATAATAACATGGTTGCGGCTACGTATATAATATATATAATATATATATATAAAATATATATAATATATATAATACCTGCACCTACGACGTGTCATTTTTAGAAAGAGCTGTAATATTGCATTAAGTTATGTTGGTGATCTGAGCGTGAAGACATGCAGCTGCGTCTAAACCAAACAGGTAATTTCTAATAAAAGTGCATGCTGGCCTGGTACTACTATTTCTAGTTGTTTCAGCCAATTCCATCAATGGGAAAGCATTCACTTTCACTGTACATTGGTTGTTTGAAAGCTTAAATAATTTTACTTTGTATATTGTGTTAATGTATACTGTTCTGAATGTGATTTAAAAAGTTGACACACTTCTGTACAAGTCTAATTGGACACATGCATTTAAATTATATGGGTAAAATAATTTAAAAAAAAAATGTAACTTCATAATAATACATGGGTTGACAGGGAGATTAAAGATTGATTAGTGCTTATAGTTGTGTGGGGCTGGAAGTAGCCTATAACATAAAACGTACAAAAATGCCAAGTTATGCATACAAAGCACTGTCTATAATAAAACTAGCAAAACCGAGGCCTGCCAATAAAAGTAGGCCTATTGATATCAAAATGAGGCCATGTTACAACAAACAATATTGGCTGTCTTAGCTCACACAAATGAAACAAGCTCTATTCCAAAGCAATGCTACCCAATGTTTCGTAAATAATTTAATGAAACTTGGCCCTGTGTTTTTTCATCTTACCATCTGAAGTGAATAGAATAGAATAGAATAACTTTTTTTTTTTTAGAACTTCAGTTGTAGCCCCAGCAACAACAAAATAAGACATAGACAGTGGGGCAGACCCAGAACACACAAACAAACTGTTATGTTCTGAGATTCTGTCTGTCTGTTTTGTATGTCAGTCGTCTCCTCATTCCTCCCCTGCATTATGTTCTCCTTCCTTGGTTGCCTTTTGAAGAAAAAAGGCAAAGGAAAAAAAAAAAAAAACCCAATCATACTGACTGCGCCTAGTACTTAGATTCATATTTGCCTTTTTAGGGTTGTTTTTAAACGTTCTTGTTCCTAGTTTGAAAATGCACTATGTACGTCGCTCTGGATAAGAGTGTCTGCTAAATGTTTATAATGTAATGTAAATGAAGATTGCCTGCACTCCGAAATCAGTCCCGAAATCTTCAACTCCGGTGAACAGCGATGGTAAACTTTGTTGAATGTGGTTATTCAAACTTTGTGTCATGTGAAAGTGTCAAATGTCAATGATTTATAGTGTAAATAACAATTCAGCTGATACACTTAAACAATTTACAAATGACTACACTATATCTTTAACAATTGTCTGCATCCAGTGCTTCGGGTGTATGAAAACCACATCATGTGTAAAATGCATTATATAATTATTGTTAAAATTTTACACAATTGTAAAATAGTGTTCACAAATAAGATTGTTTTATTGTTTAACATTTTAAAATAATTTATAGTACTTTACTACTTATTAGACTAAACTTAATCTGACCCACAAACATGCACATACACATAGTAGATTTTATCTGTATTTATTTATTCGCCGCCTCCCCCCCCCCCCCCCAATGTATGTTTGTAAATGTGAATATTATATGCTGCTAGAAATGCATAGGAATAATGGGAATAATAAAGTAGCCTGTCTATCTATCTATCTAGTTGCAATGTTAAAACATTTTGTACATTTCATACATGACAACCAAGTATAAACATATCCTTTCTGAAGTGTAATTCTCCCTCAGCTGCTTACAACTTTAATTAAAATTGTCTTTTTCCATGAAGCAATTTTTGTTAGTTGACACTTTGATGTGACACACAAAGTTTGAATTCCTTTCAGATGGTATGATAAATAGGCACAGAGCCAAGTTGCATGAAATTATTTAGGAAACATTTGGTAGCATTGCTTTGAAATAGAGCTTGTTTAATTTGTGTGAAGTATATAGCCAATATGGTTCGTTGTAACTTGGCCTAATTTTGATATCAATGAGTTTAATGGCAGGCCTAGATTTAGCTAGTTTTATTATAGACAGTGCTTTGTATGTGTGAGTAACTTGGCATTTTTGCATGTTGAAAACGTTTTTTGTTGAAATATAATTTATGTTTATACGGTGTTTGTTATGAGTAACTGATAATGACAATGCATATAAATTTGTGAACCATATTCTAGCTAAAAGAAACACATATGCCTGGATTCAGTAATTTTCCCTTTACCAAATAAATAAAAGTTTTAGTCATATTTTTAAATGGATTACCGTACTTGTTTTTAATGGGTTATTGTAGCCTACATGATAGACCTACTAATGATGTGTATGTCAGTAGATTATCTAGCTAACATAATTTTAAAAACTTGCCTTTTGAAAGTTAGCTACAGTAGCCTATAAAGTTGTTAAAATATATAAGAAAATCAAAAAATCTGCTGTCATGGAATTCATATAGCTCTCCCTTCGTGAGCTTTTCTAAACATATGTATTGAACATTCTGATATAATTTTAATATTAATATTGCATGAGGAAGTAAAGTTATACGCACTTACTTGGCCATGAACGGTGAAACTGATCATAATTTATCTTGTCTGCATAATTGATAATGTTGGTCTTGCAACATTTGATCAGTAAACTGACAAGGTTGAAATGACAAGGTTGCCATACGTGATTGTGTTGCCTAGTAAATTATTATTATTTAATAAGCTACTGTATAACTTATGCTAGCTATAAAGGGGGAAGCTATATAAGCTACTGGGAAAAGTGTCAGAGCTAGAAAAAGCTTCCTTTGCATTAAAACTTAATTTCTTCTGCCTGACTAATGTTATATTTTTTTCTGGTAGCCTACTGTGCAAATTTACCTGCAGTGCATTTTTTGATGGTAGCGAGTAGTCGGCTTACTCTGACCTCTGTTTAGGCAAAGTATAATTTCAACATTTAACAATTAATATTGTTCAATTTCTTTGCCTTTGCAATAAAATTATGTTATGTCATGTGAAAAGAACCTTCTTATATAACATGTACACATAGTTTCTGTCGGAAAAAAAACTTAACGGCAGGGAATAGGGATTTGGCGGGGCTGGAACATGAGTCTACAGCGTGAAAGTCATGGCTCAATCCACAAGGCTAAGGCTATTGTTAACCTGTTGATAAAATGTTACCATTTATATTATATTATATTATAGGCATTTAGCAGACGCTCTTATCCAGAGCGACTTACACAACTTCTTATTACATTTATCCATTCATACAGCTGGATATATACTGAAGCAATTCAGGTAAAGTACTTCTGCTCAAGGTAACGGCAGTGTGTCCTACCTGGGGAATCGACCTGCACCTTCGGTTTACAGTCCAGCCTCCTTAAACCATTATACTACACTGCCGCTCCAGATTTAGATCTACCAATGTCTCAGCTAAAAGCTGCACTTGCAGAACAAATATAGCACTCACAAAGTTCAGAATAAGAGCACCCAGGACGATGCCCTCACAACTACACCCTACAATCCCGCAAACCCTTTGCCTTAAAGGGACAGTTTACATAGAGCTCAAAACAAACTTCTTGCACTCACAAAAACTTGCCTCTTAAGATACATTCTTTTTCAGAATTCTCTGGTGGTGCATTGGTTTAAGCAGTTGCTTAGAATCTCACTTTTGCAAAAAAGTGCGCTGTGCCTGCCGCAGTTCTTATAAAATCGCCCTCAGTTCACTGTTCAGTTTATGCTTTTGATATCTTCTGATGGAAAACATTATCCTCTTCATGAGAATAATAATTTATAAAAAACTAAAACCATCAGATGCTGCAGAGTGGGATTTGAACCTTAAACGCCAGAAGCAGCGTAAACGTTTCCAGACCCACATCTGATCACATGTCACAGAAAAGACATACCATGAGCTATAATATAGGCCTACACTTTTTTCAAAGAATGATGCACAATCTTCTGTAATTTTATATAACCGGGGTGTTATCTTACATTTGCATTCCTCCGTAGATCGCTCTCTGCTAATTGCTTCCAAGGAATCATTTGATTTGAATATCTGAACCTGAATATCTGCCTGCTTGTTGATGTTCATAAATTGTTAAGATTTGCATCTTCTGTGGGAGTTCTATATACTTTAATTTAATGATTCGACTATAGGCTAACATTTTGCAAACAAAAACTATCTTTATTTTTTATGCATTTGGAATTTGGACAAAACAGTGTAACTAAGCAACTAATCAACCTCATAGTCATTGTATCCTTTCAAACTCAAAATGCTAGAGTACATAACCAAAATAACAAAAAATGTGTCACTGTCCAATGAATTATGGTGCTCACTGTATGTCCTGGTTCCTACGTTGAGCTGTATCTTAAGTACCAACGTTTATGAGCCGGTCAAATAATAACATTAAAGCGTCGGCACTTTTGAGAAAGATTCAGAACGTTAGGTAATAAAACACATTGATCCACTGTCTCATTTTATACTTTTACACAATGATCCAAATACAACTCAAAGGACAAGTTGCTACCACATATTTTTAATGATGGCAGTATTATGTCCGTTTCTACATTGTCTTGCATTCATTTCTCAATCGTCCTGATAACATTACCAAGTGAGAATGCAACTACATCTTTTTGTTCATGTTCATACATTGTCAAGATTCAGACGTTGTGGAAAAGTTATTTTTGGTCATGACTGATAAACAATCAAACAACCAGAAAACAACTTTGCATAGACAGTTTCATGGGCAAAAATGCCTATGGGGTATGTTTTAAATTGTGGGGAGGGCCATTATTGATGGATATAGACATTCTTTCACAAGATGAGAAAAAGAGTGACTGTCAGAAGTAGGGAAAACAAGGCCTGAATTAAGGGTCCAGCATTTTGTCATCTTGTGATACAGGCATGGACTATTCGATTTTTTCCTATATGGCCTAAATTTGAATATGGATCAATGCCTCAAACCTGTGGTTTCATAATTTTGGAGCTGCAAAATTGTGTGTGTGCTTACAAACAGGATTCTGGTATTCATTACCCATATCCTACTACTACCTTAAATGTTGTTTGTTGTCGGAGCATCTCAAATGTTACCTTCCACAGTAATAAAATGGTGTTTTGTTTTTGTTTCAATTTTAAAACTAACACTTGCTGAAAATGTCTCCCAGATCCTGAAAAGCAGCAAATAGTAGATGTTATTGTGGCAAAAATGGCCACATCAATTTGTTAGTGTATCGGGTCGTCAGGTAGGTGCTAAGACACCTTTCTGAATACGCTGTGCACTCACTTTCTGGGGGTTTACGTGGGTAGCATATGGTATCCACCACATTATCCTTGATCTTCTCCAAACCGACAAAGTTTTGGGTAGTGAAGTACTTGTCCTGGGACCCGGCGATTTGCAGCAGCCCAAAATCGTTTTTCTGACCCACACCGATGACAAACACATTTATGTCCCTGGATCTTAACGCCTCAGAATCATGGTGCACGTCATCCTGGGACTGCCCATCTGTGATCACCACCAGGTTCTGAGAGACTTTCTGGGCAATCCGGCTGCCAGTGGAAGCCGTAAAGAACTCCTGGATGTAGCCCAGAGCTTTGCCAATGTACGTCCCCCCTCCTATCTGCTCCACGGCTTGGATACTGTCCTTCACATCGACTATATTGTTGGACTGGTTAAGATAAAAGTTTTTCTGTGTGTCCGTGCTGAACTGGGCCATCCCTATCCTCACATTTGCCTGGCTTACATGGAAACTGCCTGCCAGGTCTGACACAAACGTCTTCATGATCTTAAAATCCACTTGCCCAATGCTGCCGGATCCATCCATAAGTATAACCAAATCAGCCTTCTTGTCACACACTGGATGGGTGAAACAATAACAGTGTTAAATTGGAGTGAGAATATCTGAATTAAAATAATTTTTTAATGCTTCTCCCCATTCCCAACACCCCACCTTCATTAGCCTCTTTGCTGCAACCTCCACTATCGATTCATCAGAGCACGTATGATATCCTCTGAAGCACGTGATGTTAGCTGCTGCTTCTTATCACACCACAATTCGCAAGTCAGGCTAGCAAAAACATGAGTCGGAGGAAGACACTTCATGTGCAACTCAATAGATGGACTTGCAGGTGACTGATTGACCAGAGGGGGTTTCTGGTGTGCAATTCTAGACTGTCAGCAAGGCTGACTGAATCCCACCTGTGCTGGGCAAAACTCGGATCAATTGTGTGTTGCCCTGTGGGCTGCTGACCACAGCAATTTGACGGTCTGGATTCAATCCCAGATTATGGTGCTCATCCATGCACTAGAACAGGGGTCCTCAATCTTATCCAGTAAGGGCCGGTGTGGGTGCAGGCTTTTGTTCCAACCAAGCAGTCGCACACCTGATTCTTCTAATCAACCACTAGAGGCTTTGCTAAGGACCTTGATTAGAAGGATCAGGTGTGTTACTTCTTGGTTGGATCAAAAGCCTGCACCCACACTGGCCCTAACTGGATAAGATTGAGGACCCCTGCACTAGAACAATACCTTAACAGGAGGACCTTCGCAGTAGCTCCATTCAAATTATTTTTATCAATAAAACCATTTTACTATTCAATTATTACTTTTGTTATATGGGTGCATAACATTATGCGCATACAATTATACATGATACAATTGTATGTTCCCTTAAAATCCCACTTAGGAAGACATTAGCTCAACCATAACTCAAAGAAACTGATTTCTGCTTTTATATGATCATCTTTTTAGTATGTTTTTTGCCCAGTAAAGCAATGTTTTTACATTTTACCCTTTACTCATTTACCTAAATATGACTTTCCCCATTTATGATTATGTCCATGCAATGATTTGACACACATCTAGGTGGACAACAGTAACAGAAAGTTGGACGCAACAGTCTGCCTACCTGGTTTTGTTTCAGCACACAGCACATTGGAGATGTTTTTGTAGAGCACTTCCAAGGCTTGAAAGCTGTCCACATAGAAGACCATCTCTGGATCTCCCGTCATGATTTCCAGTTCCTTCGGGTCAGCTTTTCCCACTCCAACGCCTAAAATCTTGATACCCTTCTTCCTCACTGCCCTGGACGTCACTGGAAGATCCGGTCTATCTGTGGCCTCCCCATCTGTGATCACCATCAGGATCTGAGGGATCTTCTCAGCCACACGGCCACCGTGCTGCGGTTCAAAGAAGGCCAGCGAGTAAATCAAGCCCCGGGCTGTGTAAGTGTCATTACCTGGTCGCTCCAGGGCGGCAATAGCTCTTCTAACTTCTCTGTTGCTGTAGTACTGGTTCAGAGTAAAACTGATTTTGGGTGTGTCCGAGTAGAGGATAGTTCCAAACCTGGTATGGTTTTCTCCAATGTCCGTGTTGTTGACTATTGATGTCATGAATTTTTTCATGCTCTGGAACTGAGGTGGCTCGATGCTGCGTGAACCATCCACCAGAAAGATCACGTCTGCAACCGTTGTCCTCTTGCAGTCTGTTTAAATCCATAAAAATGCATACTAAATTAGGTATTTACCAATCACACAGCATGTTTTAATTTTAAAACAATGCCTTACATATTTTAATTATTTAAGAACGCATCTTAAACAAACAATACTCACCAGCCTCAGGGTGGCAGAGTTGAAAGATTATTTCTTTTTCTAAATGTTGAAGGGAATTAAAGTCCCTCTCAGAGAAGACCCTGTCCTGGGACCCGCTGATCTCCAGCAGTTGGGAGTTGTTGGCATTAAACACTCCAATTGAGTAGATGATCACACCTTTGTTTCTCAGCTCTTCAGCTGGCTTGGCCACTTCATCTTGGGCTTCACCATCAGTGATCACAATCAGAAACCGCCTGACATCTAAACGCCCTCCCTTGGGTGAGTCAAAGTACTTTGAGGCAAAGGACAGCGCAGTTCCTGTGAGAGTCTCTCCGCCCAACTGCTGAATGGAGCTGATAGCCTCATTCATGCTCTCTTTGTCATAAAACTTGTTCATGGGGAACTCCTCTTGTTGTGTTGTGCTAAACTGCAAGATGCCGACACAAACTTTGTCCAGACCAATTTCAGACTTGTCCACTACAGTCCGCATGAAGTGCTTCATGTGAATGAAATCAGAGTTGCCGATGGCATCTGAACTATCAATCAAGAACAGCACATCTCCTTTCATATCCTTGCAAACTATGAAGAAAAAAAACATGTTGATATTTTACCAAGGCACCCTGGAATGTTCTCTGAAATCTGAAAATCTTAAATAACTTCTATAAAAATGTATTTTAGCTGAAATTCTGAATGCTGAAACCTGGTTACCAATTTAGTTTTTTATTCAAAATCTAGTTTCACCATCACACCTTAAACATAGTATTCTATAAATAGTTATTGTGGAACAAAGACACCAGCATTATACTGCAAAACAGTGCCTTATTGACTGATAAAGCCAAATGACCCCTATTCCCAAAAGTTTAAACCAGAGGTCTGAAAAACTTGTGATAAAATGACAATTACCATGGTAAGAAAACACCATTGCATACCATTCTAAAATCATTACACTAACTTACCATTAATTTAAAACCACATATATTTTTTTCCAATCATTTTCTTGATATGACTGAATTGAAATGGAGTTCTACCTAACCTTGTAAATATTGTGTTTTCCTGTTTTGATGTCTTAGTGATGTGGGGGAATTCCATCCCCCATATTTTAGTACTGCAAACTGTTTTAAGAAACAACGATTTTATATAGTCTAGCTTACCAAAGATGCCCTTTTTTATTTTGAACATATGCCCCCAACCTCCCAAAAAATGTGCATGGTCCTTCTATGGAGTGCATGACCTACATACCTGCAGGACTGCAGATGTCTCTGACTATTTCATCTTTGATGAGTTTCAGAGCTGCAAAGTCAAAGATAAGGAATTTCCTCTCTGGAGAGCCAGCAATCTCCAGCAGCTCATCCTCGTCTGCGCCCTTCTCCTCACCCTCATGAGAGCCGTTCACTCCGATGGCATAGATAATAACACGCTGATCACGCAGCACTTTCGCTGGCTGATTGACCGCATCCTGGGACTTCCCATCAGTGATGATGATGAGAATCTCGGACACCTTCTCGTCCCGGCTCTTAGAGGCATTCTTGAACAGTGGGCTCATGTACGACAGTGCTTTCCCAGTCTTTGTCCCCCCGCCGTCGTTAATTATTTTGTCCACAGCTTTCTCCAGGGAAATGGTGCTGGTGTGCTCTGTCAGATCGAATTCCAGTTTATAGGAATCTGAAAATTTCACCACTCCCACCCGTACATTGTTTGGCCCAATCTTGAACATGTACAGAAAGTCTAGGATGAACTTTTTCACGTCCGGGAAGTCATCTGAATGGATGCTCCCCGATTGGTCGATCAAGAAGTAAATGTCTGCTTTCTCAGTTTCAACGCAACCTGAATTATCCAGGATATAAAGTGAGAGGTGAACATAGTGAGAAGAATGGTGAGAAAGAGAGTAGAGGTAGGTGCAGTATCAGTTGAATGTAACAAAAGTAATGTTACGCAATACTTACAGTAATTATTTTGACTGCTAGATTCTTCTGATCAAATACAAACTTTTCCTTGCAATAACTTGGAATTGGCTTTTAATGGCTAATTCAATTTAAGTAAGTTCCTTTCACTTTTGTGATAAGAAAGATCAGAACAGGCACTGCTGTGGCTACTTAGATGGTATTCTACTATGGTTTTAAAAAAATCATTGCTGTAAACATGCTGTACACTTTATCAGTCAGTCATTCTGAGAGTGAGTGAGCAACTGAGTGAGCGATGTTGCTTTTCCTAGGGCTGCTTCTTCTAGTCACAAACCTAGCACTAGCTTTGCATTTTATTTACTTCACAGTTGAGTGGTTACCTGTTTTCAGATTGAAACTTCTAACGGGAGCAGAGAAGGCTGTTTGGATGATGTTGTAACACAGAAGCTTCTGAAGACTATCCTTCAATTTAGTAAGGCTGTCATCCTTGAAGACGTATTTCCTGGCAGGATGGGAGGCGATCTGCTTCAGTTCATTATGGTCAGCGTCCTTCACCCCGACGGCATATACAGTGACCCCTGAGCGGCGCAGTGCCACTGCGGCAATGCTAACATCATCCTGGGACTTTCTGTTGGTGATGACGATGGCCAGCTGCTGCACTCCCTGGCCCTTCCGACTCCCATTACGCTTGGTGAACATGTTTTCACGGGTAAAGTTCAAGGCAGCGCCGGTCTTAGTGCTACCCTCTTCATATGACAGCATATTAACGAACTGCAGGATATCACCCTTCTCCTTAATGCTGTTCAGGTAGGAGGCAGCTTTGGGAGCATTGCCGTACAGGACGATACCCACCCTCACTTTCTTGAAGCTAACATCGAGGCCATCTACAATGTGGTGGATAAACTTGCGCACCAGCTGGAAATTTGTGGACTGCATGCTGCCAGATTGGTCCACAATGAAAACGATGTCAGCCATTTTGGCTGACCTGCAATCTGAAAAACACAGACTAAGATTAGCGGTGGAAGAAAATAATTGGTATGGCTTCATATTTATGAATATAGTAGATTCCTGTCAAATAACATCCTGATACAGCAGAATAAATTGTGACAATGCATGATGCCTATATTCAATAACTAAAAATCTTGTTTCCATCATGAAGGCAGAGCAAGATCTGGAGATTGTAGGCACTTTAAGTTCCACAATTAAACACAATCTGAACAGGCACTGCTGTGGCTACTTAGATGGTATTCTACTATGTTTTTTTAAATCATTGCTGTACATGCTGTACACTTTATCAGTCAGCCATTCTGAGAGTGAGTGAGCGACTCAGTGACTCAATGTTCTCAGCGGACATTTAGAACAGCTGTAATTCTTTATATTCTGCGAACCAAGCCAGATGAAAGTTATCTCATCATATACATAAAACATGAAAATGTGAAATATAAATAAAATAAACGAGGAAATAAAACTGAATTAAAAAACTGAAATCACCTGAAGGCCCTGTTGCCAGTCCTAAGTGGGCTTCTTTATATTCAATGACACCTTTTACCTCCGGAGGTATCGATGTGATGTTCTGTGTTGAAGTCTGGAACACATAGGGTGATGTGGCAATGAGCTGCAGATCCTGTATGTTGGTTTTAGGCAGTCCAATGGAGATGACAGTGACCCCCTCAGTCTTCATGGTACGTGCGGGCCTTATCACACTGTCCTGTGACTGCCCAGCAGTGATGACCACCAGGATCTGCCGGAAGCCTTCAGCAATCCGGCTTCCAGCAGCCGCGTTGAAGAAATTTATGCGAGCATGCTCCAGGGCCCGCCCTAACTGACGGTCTCTCCCAGGCCTAAGTCGGAACTTGTTCTTCAAATGAAGCAGGACCTCGTCCTTGGTCCGATACCTGTTCAGCAGGAACTCCACCTTAGTGTCAGAGCCGAATTGCGCCAAGCCGATCCGGTGTGCCTCACTGCTAACGTTCAACAGGTTGACCAATCGGTTCAGGAGGATTTTCACCTTTCCCATCTCAGTCTGTGCTGTGCTGTCCACCAAGATGAACACATCGGCAAATCTTGGAGCTAATGTTTAAAATTTAAATTATGCTTAATTCAGAGTGTCATAACATGCAGGTGAAATATATAGTTTTCAAAACAACTGAATCACTTACAGCACAATATATAACACATTCACAATATGCAATGACTGATTAACTACAGGGCAATAAAATTAACTTATAAAAAATAAACTTAATTTTGTTAGCACACAGAATATGATACTAAGTCTCAAAATGTAGTCCTGCATGTAAGACAACATGGCTGTCAATTTTCACGTTATAATTATGGTGTATTATAATGTAAATGGAATGGATACTGGCTGTGACTAGAGTTTGATGCTCAGAGCTTACCCATCACCACCCTATTATAAAGTATTATACCTTGTATATGTGTTTCCACAGAGGCACAAACAGTGCGCAGGAGACTGTCAGTCAGCTTCTCCAGTGCCTGATAGCTCTCAATGCTGATAAGGAAGTGCTTGTGTGGGCTGTTGGCGATCTCCTGGAGCTCTGTTTTATCGGCTTTCCCAATGCCAATGGCGAAGATGATGACACCCTGCTTCCTCAGCTCCAGAGCAGGAGCTTGGACATCATCAGTGGAGCCGCCATCTGTGATCACCAGTGTGATCTGTGGGACGTGCTCACTGGCCCGGCTACCCCCAGCCTTAGTGAAGTAGGTAGACTGCAGGAATTTGAGGGCCTTTCCTGTTTTGGTGCCCCCAAGCATGTATTTGAGGTTGTTTATCTGCTCCAGGAGAACTGTTTTCTCTGTGTGCTCCCCCAGGAGAAACTCCTGGTGAGGCTCATCGCTGAACTGGGCCAGTCCTACACGCACCTTGTGGATGCCAATATCAAGACCATTCACAAAGGCATGTAGAAAATGCCTAATTTTCTGGAAATTATCAAGGCCAATGCTCGAGGAGCCATCCACAAGAAACACGATGTCTGCCATAGTGGCCTTTCTGCACTCTAGAAAGAAAAAGAAAGTCTGATCGGCAACAAGAAAATGGTTACAACTTGTGTCTTTTATGAATGTGTAGACAAAAAGATAAGTATGTAAAAATAAAAATACAATGGGACTGTATTTACAAGTGTACAAGTGTGAGCATACGCATAATTGTTTCAATTCCTTCATTTATGGAGCACCTGTTTCTATTCAGCATGCGATTTTACATGGCAGACAAACAAATCATAAATTATCTAATGTGCTAATGTTTTTAGAACAAACATTGAGAGATATTCGCAAAGACAACTCTGGTTCTATTCTTACAGTTACCTTGGAAGAATTTCAAAGCTGTGAATGACTGACACGATGGTAAAATCAGTGTAAGTGGGGTGGAGAATTACCCTGGGACACATGAGCAATCTGACGCTTGGCTTCCTCCACTGTGGTGCACAGCACCTGGATCACACTCTGGGAGATGTCTTGCAGAGCAGCAAAGTCTGACACGCTGTAGACATGCTTATCATCGGGGTCACTGGCGATCTCTTGCAGCTCCTCCAGCACTGCATCTTTGATGCCGATAGCATACACTGTGATGCCACGCCTCTTCACCATATCTGCTTGCTGCTTAATGCTGTCCTGGGACTGTCCGTCCGTGATGACCACTGCGAGCTGTGGGACCCCCTCATTGGCCCGGCTACCAGCACGCTCTACAAAGTGCTGGGCAAGCATAAACACTAGGCCAAGCCCAGTCTTGGTGCCACCACCCCGGTAGGGCAGGTTCCGGATTTGCTGCAGAATCTCCTGCTTGTCTGTGTAGTTATTCAGAAGGAACTCGGTGACAGGGCTGGTGCTATATTGGACCAAACCTATCCTAACCTGGTCCGGGCCCACGTCAAAGCTGTCCACCAATGAGACCAGGAAGGCCAAGACCTGCTGGAAGTTCTTTGTGCCGATGCTCCCGGACCCATCCACCAGAAACACAATGTCAGCCACTGCCTCCTGAGTGCACACTGCAATACGGGACATATCCAGTCAGCTGCAAGTGAACATAAGTCAACAACAACAGCTGTGTCACTGACTCCATCACCAGAAAAAGTGTGGATTAATACAGTACCTGTTTTTTGGGCGCCGCTGGTAAAAAAACAGGACACAGAGATCAGAACGGCCACAAGCGCCCGTGTCGCCCCCATGTTGCCAGCAGATATGAGATTTCTCTACATGACAAACAGACACACAGCGAGAGGTAAAAAGCAGCTGTTAATACTTTTTTTCAGTTTTGAACAGATCTACAAGGCTGTTGGATGTGAGCAAAATGTATTGGAAGGCAGCATATTGTTACCTCGACTGTGGACAGGACAGATCATCCTACGCAAAAGTCATTAACTGGCCATCTGGAACAGGCATTTTCAGTTTTACAAGTTTTAGACTCATTGTGCCTGGACAATCTATGCTCTATGTAAATTTATAGTCATGTTTTCAGAAAGCTGTTACATAAATTCATTCATATGTTAAATATGGTAGACATGCCATTGCTTCTTGCAAAAGGCAAAGTCAAATACACTGATAAATAGGAAGCAGTACCATAGTTATTTTTCAAAGGGTACAGATTTTCATAAAAAAGGAATTTAGAAAAATAAATGCAGGCTGAATAATTTTCTCCCCTCATTGTTTTCCAAAGCACACATCTTTTTTCAATAGACATTTGACCCTCCTTTTGAAGCTACTTCTGTGGAAGCTGTTGTGTACTGTTTGGCTGCAATTTTAGAGTATGAGAGCAGGACAGGAACCCAGGACCACATGATATACTGTAGATCTTGGCAGGAAGCAAAAGCATATTTCCCATGGCTGAACAAACCACAAATGTTTTGATGTTGCCTTTAAAATATACACAACATTGTTCTTGATCAGATGTGATATCAAGACTAGCATAAACAAAATTTTACATGTCAAGTAAAACACAATTTTTCTTTCTTGTGGCTTTACATCACCTTTTAAAAAGAATCTATGTAAGGCATTGTAAATCATTACAAATGTCTGATGGGGCTAGGGGGAGTTTAACCTTTGAAAGAAAGCCAGGTGCAATATAATATTAGCACAGAAGGAATAAGTATAAAGCTGCAAAATATTGAAAAACAGCGAAAAGTATTAAAGTCTCCAGTGATTCTTAAAAGAAGCCTCATTGTTTTTGACACCAGCCAGTCGGTTAGGCCAAGCCCTCCGGAGTTTATAGTGGCAAGCGTGCCGGTCAGTTGAAAGTTCTGCTAACAACAGCAGCCATGTGTGGAATCTCATCACTGTTATACAAGATGACACTATGGACCTGAAAAATACAACAATAGTGCAAGTGAGTTAGGAATGCTGCTTTGGGCAGGGGCTGAATCAATACAGGAAAATACATTGTTCAAAAAACTGTAAAACTGCTTCTCCTGTTGTGCAATTCAAAACATCAGTTTACCAAGCTTATCATTTTAACTGTCCATCAAAGGACAGATTTGTCTGTACCCTCTAAAAATAATCAACTCTGCTTCAACTCAAAAGAATTAAGGTAACAATTTCCATTAAGGTGTTTGAATAATTTCTACTTGGGGCATTATTAAATACATGCTATGAGCATATCATTGTCAGGCTAACACAACTAGTTTAAGTTTGCTCCATATTATTTATTTAAACAAAAATTTGATTTCTTCTAAGTGGAATAGCTAGACATATTTCAACCATATTGAAGGAAGGCGCGATCCATGACACAAAAGGTCTTACAGCATGTAAAACTGTTCACCCACACCAAATCCCTTTTTAATTGGTCAGTCTTACGAAACTCACAAAGTTGTGGTGGGTTCAATTCCCTGCAGGGATATTGCTCTTGTCCCCTTTAACAAGATAACTAACATTATTAACAACATAGCCTATTGCTTCAGTGAAAATATCTAGCTACATAAGTGAATTATATGTGAAGTATATAAAGTAAAAACTTATTTCTGCAAGTTGTTCTGGAGAAAAGCAACTGCTAAATTCCAGATTTATATGAACAATCTGCTAATCTACTGTATATAGCATAAAGATCAGTGGATGTACTGATCAGGGGCCTTGCATTGAGCAAAAAAAGCTCATTGCTCTCTACAGAGAGCTGGTGAAATTATAGCACAAATATAGAACATACATGCGCAGTTTATAGTTTGTAGCAGAGCAACGTTTTCTGACTTGCTACACCCTTACATTCAATGGTTCTACGGGTGCTGCTGGGTTTCAGAGTGAAATCTGATTGGTAAAGTAATTACAATTAAATAAAGTCACTTATATTCAGTGCTGTTTCTTTCTCAGCATATCCTAAGTCTCAGATGTTCACCTGTGTGTTTACATTCACACTGGTGCTTTACTTCATGCAGTTAGCCAGTGATTGTTATATCTGATTAACCTATTAGTAGTTTGCATGTGAAACATGTAACGTACTGTTTTTTCTCATAATTTTTCTTATTCTTCTCTGTCTTCCCATAATAGATACTTAACATGCAACAGCATGAACCATCCTTGATTTCATTGAGAAAAGGTCTAGAGCTATTTCTAAACATGCTTCTGTGCATCGTATTGGTGAGGTCAAACTGTTTTACTTGGGAGTGGTGCTCAACCTTTTCTATCCAGCTGGACAGTGTAAACCCTGTAAATCTGTGGATATAAGCATTTAACTCATGCCAGTAAAGTCAAGGCTGCATGTTGTTGCTATCTCTCCATTTTAAATAGAAAAGGTTACTATTTATTTCTTATCGGTTTGAGTTATTGCTTGGCGGGTTGTGTTGATATCTGGCTCCCATGTAATGTAAACCACAGTATTTACCTCTCAACCTACAGTGCTTTGGATTGTGCTTGGCCAACTTGAATTTTTTTAGTGAACAGCATTTTTTGTTCATTAAATTAGTCAGGATGATCTGATTACCCATTTTTCAGTTCATATGTTCTTCACCAGAAGGAAACCCGGGACCGCATTTTAAATGGATATGAATGTAGCTAACATTATAGGTGTAAAAGCTGGACTGTTATGTCTTCATCAAACAACTTTTTTACTCAAAGTGTGCTTTCTATTTGTCCAACACAGCAGGGGGTTGAACATAGTCTGATAACAGAAATAAAAGTAGGCTAAACAATTTTACGTGTGAAATATTAAAGGGTAACTAAATGGGCTGTTTCAGAGCAACCACGCTTTCGTATATGGTTCAAACTAGGCCTAGCTCAGTCCAGATGCATGTATGCAGCCAGGGAGGAACAGGTAGGCCTATGTCATTTATATATTGGGATAAAAATGGACATTGCATTTTTTTTGTTTAGATACCACGTTAGTTTAGTTCATAAAATATAAATGTATTAATTGTTAAGACACGTAGGGTAGGCAGAGGCGATAAGATATAATATAGATATAGGCTAGCCTACTGCGTCCGGGCAAAAATGGCAAAATCGGGGGCGGGAAAGGTACTCATGAAAGGATTGGGCTCGGGTTATCAAGCCAGGCCCTAGTTTTTTTTTTGTTTTACATTTCAGTTAAAGGGTAACAAAACACACTGGTTTCGCTAGACCTTGCCCCCTTTTGAAATAAAAAAAGCCAAAATCTGGGAGTGATAAGGTAATATAGAGGCTGAGCTCCAGGTATCAAACCACGCCCCAGAAATTTGTTTCGCTAGTAGCCTATAGCTCATTCTACTCTTGACAGTCACAGCAATCTGTGTTGTTCCACTCTCTCTTTCTCACTACCTCTCTCATATACACGTAAACATGCTAGCTCTAGCTGCTGCCGAACCCTCGTTTGGGCTTATAATGATGCGGCCAGCAAACAACAAATCACACGCTGCACAAATAGTTACCCATGCCATGTAGGCTACTCATTTTACACAGGCTGTAGGCAATCACATTAACTGCAAGTCAAGATATCAATAATAGCCAATTGGTTTCCATTTCAAATATTTTGTTTCCATCACTGAACTCTCTCCAAGAGAGAATGTCTGTTGTAGGGACATTGCAAAGGTAAATGTGTAGCATGCATATACTACAACTCCTGGCTCAACTAAGCTTTATACTGTATATTTATTTTTAATAAAGTTTTTTTTATTTTTAAAAATAAATAAACTAGCTACTTGCTAAGCTAGACTGGAAAACGAACTATCAAAAAATAAGGGACTATCAAGCTAACTATAAAAAAATATACCAAAAATAGGCTACTATATCTTACTAGAATATTCAAAAAAGCTAAACTGTAAGCTAGCTATATATATTGCTTGCTTGCTCTCTCTCCCATCTCCTCTCCACGCAGATGATGATCAATCGTGTAGCCCGCCCACGATCCAAAACTTCAGGGCCGTGTCCAAATCAGCACTCTTCCACACTATTGAGTAGCCTTGGTGAGTAGATAGGATGAGAATTTCAAATTTCAGTATGCTTGAAACACCCGGATGACACACTTACTTCCGGGGTTTCGTTGAGTACATTCGGGAACACACTTTTCAAGAAGTACACAAACATTTTGCGAAATATGTTCGTTAGTTGCTCTGGGCTCCCCTGGGCTCCCCTATTTGTTGCTCTCCATTCACTTCTATGGGGCAGCTAAAACTGTCTCAAAATGACATTTTCTTAAAATACATTTAAGAAATGTATTCCCTCCTTGATTAAATGCATTTTAACCTTTGAAATGCATTTCAGGAAAACATTTCAACACCCAGGATTTGGACTGTTAAAATACATTTCAACCAAGGCAGGAAATAAACTTTTTGAATTTGGGCTTTTTAGCTATATTATGGTATATTACTATGGAAAAACTATAGTATGTTTGTATAGTTATGTTATCCATATAGTAGGCTCTGTAGTATGTCTATAGTGTCATGCACACAAACTCCCACGTAAAAATAATTTTTAAATAATTATTTTTGTTTCATTCACATTTCTGACAGCCTGAAAATACATTTCATGTATGTCAAATACATTTCAGACATACATTTTTAAATACATGAGTCATGGTATCTTTATAATTACTATAAAAATACTATAGTTTGTATAGTTATATTATTTATTTTTTACTTATAATTGTGACGATCTCACTCCCGTCCTGTTGTTTCCCGTGTTTTCCTTCTCCCCCTGTCTCGTGTTCGTCTCTCCATTGTCCGTTTTCCCTAGCTGCAGGTTGGGCGTGGTTTTTCCTTTCGTGTCACTCTGTTTCACTCCTCCTCTCTCAGCCTATCCCATTCCCCCGTTTTGCATGCATTCCACACTCTCCACTCTGTTAATCACCCTCACATACATTCGCACGCGGCATCTAATTGATATCAATCAATGTTTGTATTTAGTCACCCGGTGTTCTCTGTTCTGTGCCAGTTCGTTAATGCTCTTTGTCTGAAACCTCTGGTCGTGTCTTAATGTCCTAGAATCCTGTTTAAGTTGTAGAAACTAAAGTCTGGTTCTGTGCCGGCATTAACTCGCCCTGCTACTCTGTTTAAGTCAAAGTCTGTTCTTTTCTGGAACGGCATTTCGGCTGTTTAATTTCCATACGTGTATGTAACATAATATGAGAATTGGCCGTTTCATACATTTTGAGAAATGCATTTCAAATATATTTGCAATGCATTTCAAATATATTTGCAATGTATTTACAATATATGTCAAAAATGTATTGCAAATGTATGCAAGATGTATTTTGAAATGCATGTCACAATACATTTGAAATGAATTTCAAATATATTTGTTATGTATTTACAATGCATGTCAAAAAATTTTCATCCAGCGCCAGCGGGGCAATGTTAGTAAAGCTGGAGGATTGCGTCTGGTGAGTTAGCAGTGGGTGGGTCTGCGAGCGGAGTGAAGCTGGCGCCCAGTGCACCAGCAAACGTTACTCCGGCCAACTCGTAAATCAACTTTTCAACATGTTCACTGGGGTAGGTTACTAGTAACGTATCTTGAGATCTGAAGTCTGTCCTTAGGAATATTACACATGTGAAAGCATTTGAAAACCATTTAATTATTATGCACAAGATAACTGTTAGCTAACCAGCTACAGTCAGCTACCATGCTGTATGCTCCCTACGAGCTAACCAGTGGAGATGAGATTTAATTTGAGGCGAAAATGCAAATAGGCCTGCTCACGTGATTGTACTGTGACGTAACAAGATTACCACGTGACCATGTTCCAAATCTCATCGGTTCTTAACCAATCAGAGTTCAGTGCGCCTACTCAACACTCACCGATTCGTTTAAAAAAATATATCATGCCTCTCTTTTTTCTGTGTAGCCTAAAAAATTTTGGACCCAGGAAAAATTTAAAATGTGATTGCCTGCTTCTATTGATTACCATATTGTGAACTTTTGGTACCTATATTGCGCTGGGGCGACTCCGTTGACTTTCACAAAGGAAATACATGGCAGAGCTGATCGGTAATACTATTTCCGGGCCATGGCAGCCGTCTTGTGGCGGTGCCATTGCGGAACAACCAAATTAATGCGTAATTAAGATGTAATCAGCAACATTAGATTAAAACATAAAGATCTGTGTCCAGGGCATGGAGGAGAGGAGGTAGCCTAGTTGTGGAAGAAAGGAGAGTGCATTTTTCGAGTATTGGGACTCACCCAATGTGTGTTGTAATAAAACAAATTTATAGTGTAAGGTAGAAGGGTGTAGCCAGATGCACCCAGTTGGTGTGACATCACATGTACTACCATATACTGTACAACAGACAATAGTAAATTAAACTGCAATAGCCTACGTTTCACCACCGTGTCACTAGTTAGCCCAAATACACTACTCTTCTTATATGATCTTATGGTCAAAACACACCTCTTTTGCACCAAATTTGCTGAAAGCAGCAACCTGAAATGCGCGGGCAATACGGAAGCTGTATAGACAGTTGATTCAGGGATGCGTTAACGCTGTCTTCACACGAGCGCGACGCTCACGTGGCACTGACGTGATGCCTGCGGTCTAGACTAGGGGTTATACTACATTCTGCATCAAAATGTTTTGATGATCTGTGGTTTAATGCTGAAGTCACTACAAGGAATAAAGGTATTTACTGATTAAATGGCAAATACTGGGACTATTACTGATTTAGGGCTTAAGTTTGATTAAATTCTCAATCTTGAGGGATTTGATATTTTGTATCTCAACCTGTGTTCTAGTACTTTCTTTCTGGTACTAGCCTCTAATGAACCACACCTATTGTAAACAGCTCTTCTTATGGCAGAAAAAGAATGAGCTTAATTGCCTCTGTTCTTTGAACAGGATTCGCTGGTTGTGTGAGGAAATTCCACATTATCAAATTCCATAATGCCGCTAAGGACTAAGGACAGCTGGAAAATGCTGAATGCCCGGAAAATGCCCTAGTGTACACCCAGAGGTAAACTTTTTTTATTTCTCACCACAAATTGTTTACCAGCAGGAATTAGGCATGAAAAAGTCAACAAAAAATATGTGGTCTCACTACACTAAAGAAATTATTATGGTTGGTTTACTATTTATTGACACGTCTAGTTCATTTGAACTCATAATTGTTTTCATATATTCAAATAAAAGTACACTTTATTTATTCATGATTTCTCATCAATTTGGAATGCTCAGTAAAATTGTATACAATTCCAAGTCTATTCAAAATTTTCAAAAAAATACACAGATACAAGTCTATTCAAAATTACATGAAAATGAACCCCAAAGAAAGTTATTAGTTGAACACAGCATGGACTGCGAAACAAAAGTATGTGCATTTACCTATGTATAATGTTGGCAACTGTACATGCGAACAAGCATATTGAGAGCTCAACAAATTAATGCGTTTACATTTGGAATGCATTTTCATGTCATTACCTTGCCATGAACTGCGGACCTTTACCAAAACATTTATCAAACATCCATCAAAAGAGATTAACTGTATATATAAATATTTATTGTCAAAATCGTTAAGAAAATTAAATAGGCCTACTTGTTACATAGTAACATTTACAAAATAACACATACAAAATTCCTTGATAACTTTCTTTTTCTATGGAATTTGTATAAAAAGCATCATATAACAATAACTTCTGGGAAAGTACGCAACAATACTGCAATTACATGTCCTCCAATAATCCATCCTTGAATTTCTATACATATACATTCTCACATACTTCAGTTCCAGAACACTATCTGATGTCAATGATGAACGTCCATACTTCTAAATATTCTAGGCAGAATGCAAGTATGGGTTTCATAAAGTGCATATCAATGGCCCTTACAAGGCTATTTTATAGATGCATGGGTTATCTAGCAAAACACTTTTCTTTGGTCTGTCGTTCTCAGCACAACTCTGTAATTCCATGTGTTGGCTATGCTTGTTTGTTTGTGTTGCATGTATCTGTGTGTGTGTATGTATGTGTGTGTGGAGGCGTGCTAGACTGCATTGGTGCATGCGTGTGCAGATAAAAAACTGGGGTCCTAAAGCATTGTAGGTTTGTATGTAGGGTCATGTGGCGGGCACATTCTCTCTGATATGTTTATAGTATGATATATGTGTTGGTCTGATTATCACTCTCAACATGGAGAGCTTAAAATGTTGCTTGCACATTGCATAAGGTAATACTAAAACCTGACTTTCCCAATGAATGTAGATGCTGGAGAATATGCTAATGTATTCTGATTGATACCGTACCTCCAGTCTTCAAAGAAAAACTTTAATCTATATTCTAACAAAATTAAGTTTCAGTGTAATTTAAAAAAATAAAAAGAATAAATTACAATACCCCTACAAAGGGTTCTTCAATACCTATTTCAATCTGGTGTGTCTAATTCTGTACATTGGTGCCAGCTCTCTTGCAACAAATTATTATTTCCCATATGAAAATGTCATCCAGTCTCGTTGATATAATTCCTACTACACTTCTAAAAGATGTACTAACAACGATTGGTCCAGTTTTACTCTCCATTATAAATAACTCCCTTGCCTCAGGATACGTTCCCTCTTATTTTAAATGTGCTATAATTCAACCTCTTCTTAAAAAAAACAAATCTTGACACCTCAGTTTTAAACAATTACAGACCTATCTCAAAGCTGCCTTTTTTGTCTAAAGTCCTGGAAAAAGTCGTCTCTAAACAACTAACATCAGCAATGAACAATAACAACCTTTTTGAAAAATTCCAATCTGGCTTCCGCCCGCATCATAGCACGGAGACAGCACTTTTAAAAGTAGTAAATTATTTACTTCTCAACGCAGATTCAGGTGAAAGCTCAATCCTAGTCCTTCTTGATCTTAGCGCAGCATTTGATACAATTGACCACTCTATACTAATCAACAGACTTGTAAATTGGATTGGCATTTCCGGTACTGCCCGGAACTGGTTTGCTTCTTACCTGGCAAACAGAACTTTTTCCATCTCAATCGGTGAATTCTTGTCCTCATCAGTAACACTAAAATGTGGTATTCCCCAAGGCTCGATCCTCGGTCCAATCCTGTTTTCCATCTATATGCTTCCTCTTGGCCAAATTATTCAAAACCACAATATATCTTTTCATTTCTACGCTGATGACACACAGTTATACCTGTCTATCAAACCAAATGAATTAAACAAATTAGCTCTATTGCAGGACTGTCTGAATGATGTTCAGAGCTGGCTATCTCAAAATTTCCTCCAGCTCAACCCGGATAAAACGAAGGTTTTAATCATAGGCCCGAAGCATGTCTCTGATTTAATTCAGTCTAATTTAGGCTCTCTTGCACTAAATGTAAAATCTGTTTCTAGAAATCTTGGTGTGATTTTTGATCAACATCTTAACTTTGAGTGTCACATAAAGAAATCAGTCCAGACATGCTTCTACCAACTGAGGAACATCTCCAAAATCAGAAAAATATTGTCTTTTGAAGATACAGAGAAAATTGTACATGCGTTTGTGTCATCACGCATAGACTATTGCAACTCGCTGTATAGTTGCCTGGGACGCGAAACTATGGTCCGGCTCCAAGTGGTGCAGAATGCAGCCGCCAGGCTATTAACTGGGACAAATAGGAGAGAACATATTACCCCTATTCTAGCATCCTTACACTGGCTCCCAGTTGCTTTTAGAGTTGATTTTAAAATTTTACTAATTACTTTTAAAGCATTACATGGTTTAGCACCTGCCTATAAAGTTGAGCTTCTTACCCCTTACTTACCAAACCGGACACTCAGATCTGCTAATCAGAATCTGTTGGTTGTTCCAGATTCTAGGCTAAAGACAAAGGGTGACTGTGCCTTCTCAGTGGTTGTGCCTAGACTCTGGAACAGCCTCCCACTCAACTTAAGAACTGCAAACTCAGTATGCACTTTCAAAAATAACCTGAAAACTCACCTTTATAAACTAGCTTTTACTTAAAAGTATTATTTTATTTATTTATTAATTTATTCTTCTTTCTTTTTTATTATCTTGTATTTCTGTATACTTATTGTTCTTGTTCTTCTGTTTGTTATATATTTTGTCATTTTTCCTTTGCCTGTCAAAGCACCTTGTATCCTTGCATTAGAAAGGTGCTATACAAATAAAGTTATTATTATTATTATATTATTGTTATTAGCGGTTTCCTTAACATAAATAGAACATTTTACACAACATTTTAGAACATTTTATAGGATTCAATAAGTATGCATTTTATGCATGGTTTTCTTTCTATTCAAAAAGAGATGTGTAAGACTGGTTTTATTTAAAATAGAAATAAAGAAGTGAAGTGTTGTTCCAAAGAGAAGCAGTAAAAAACTTGTGAAAAACTGCTAGCAATAAAAAAAACCCAAAAATCTCTCTACCTTACATTATGTACTTACTCTGGAATGCTTTGTACCAATTACAATGTGTTGAATTAGTGATACCACCAAAGGACGTCTGCAATACACTGCCAGTCAGATACATTGACAACATTGAGAACCAAATCTCAGACTGTCAACTTTTCACTCTGATGTCAAATCCAATTAAAGCGTTATTTACTTATACAGTGCCATTGAGGTTATCCTGAATATACATAATTTGTATGATTGTCGAATGATGCTCCGCAAAGCACACACGAGTGACAGTTCTAAACATAAAAACTGAATAGCATCATACATTTGTGAAATGGATAAACGATTTGCAACTGCTAACAGTTAACATCTGCTAAATAGTCGCGCGAATAGATCTCCTAACTTCCGTTTTTCCTCTCAGACGATATAAATTTGTATAAAAAGCTTCAAATGAATACATATGCACTAAATCACTAAAGCAAAAGTCAATTTTGATGTGCTCTCTGAGGTGGTATATATGGTAAAATTATAACTATTTTGTAACTAGTTGGAAAATAAATTCAGACGTGCGTAAATTGGAAATAGGCTACTTACGCTGCGCTGGTGCTTGGAGGACTCCTTGTAGGGATCTGACTCCGAATCTTTTTCGGCTGGAGCTACCCAGCAACTCCTCCATCCCACGCCCCAAACACAGTGCAGTTTGCTATATGACCTGATGTTGGGAAGGGGTGGGGTGAAAGGCGCTTTTCTTGGAATTTCCAAACGGTGTTACCTCTTGCAATTATTGATGCCAATTATTGTAAAAAAAAATGTCTAAGTTAAGAATATTTAAAAAACCATATACAGAATATTATGATATTAATAATAATAACGTCAGGTGCATGTATAGTGGGATTGCAGTGAGTATTAAATATGCGTGCATCACGCATGATATATCCATGGTCAAAGCGCAAAGTTTCTTTACGCAATCATTCTTTTATTACCATTTTATAATTGTACGGTATTTCACAAACGTCCCCTGAAAGACATTCAATCTCGACATAGTAGGTTATCTGTTTTACGTTAGCGGCAGACAAAGCTGAAAAAGTGCGCTTTTTTCCGTGCACACATAAACCAACTGCAATGAACCGGCGCGTTTTTACGCACTCAGTCCGCAACATCATAACTGTACAACATGTTAACCTGAATATATAAACGTTCCATCACATCTGAGAGTGTCTGGTAAGTGGTAGGCAATTATTTTATCAATTCGTTTTACTTGTATAAATCAGTACATTTCAAACACTGTATGCGCTTTTGAATGACGTGTAGTTGCAGCACGAATCAGTTAGCGGGAATATTGTGGGTAGGGTAGGCTACATGGCGTGCATTCCTAAAACATGTGCGTTATTATTATTATTCATACTAGTAGTAGTAATTTGTGAATCAATCGTTTCCAGAAGGTTAAGTGAATTGTCTATCGATATATTAATAATTGGCTGAACTGTTCTGAGCTAGCCGTCGCAATAAGATCTACGTGCAGTATGAAACATGTAAGAATGTATGGATAGTGGCAACTGTACATTACAAATGTAAGGCTGGTTTAGAGAAGGAACTGTAACTACAAGTGTACTGTAGGATAACACAACTACTCCAGTCACAATTGGTGGTATTCTGTTATCTTTTTTTATTCTACATACCTCTTCAATTATCAAAATGTGTCCTCTGTACCTTTTACTGCTGGGAACACATGCTTTAAATTTGACACATGAGAACTCTCCTGGTAACAAACTTTATGGTGAGTAATCCCCTGCAAGTAATGTCAATATTTTATAGTAAAATTGACAAGATGAAAATACTGTTTTCTTCTAACAAAAATACTCAAATATTTAAGTGTTTGTAATCCTAAAGTACTGTATATACCTGTGAGTATGTGAGATTTATGCATTGGTTAGACACCATTATCTTTGCACTAGAAATTGCCATGCTTGATAAATAAATAAACAAGTGAAATAGTGGCATACAAGTACCTGAAAAGTAATATTAAGACATTGTAATGAATATTAACACAGTGTACATATAAATTAGAGCTGAATATGTGTCGTCATTTCATCTGATGTGACCACTGTTTCCTGACCATCCATTTGATCCTCCTTTGGCCTCAGCTGGATGGCGTTCTGCTGACCCTGAGCATGCACCTCTCCTATCTTTGGAATGTTAATGGACTGTAGAAAGGTCTAGTTTGCAAGCAAGCAGTTGAAACAACAGTGGCTATGCTTCCTTGGCAGGTTTTTTGGCTCAAGCTACAGTTGACCTGAGGTGCTCCCCCAACCAAACCAATCCAAGATTTTAGCCTTTTTTTTCATATGACACATTATCCCCATAGAAGCAGTGCCCAATAAGGAGGAAGTGACTGCTGCAGGAGCATACTGTATATGTGAAACCAATCCATGGCAAGCTTATGTTTGAACTGCTCCTGAAAGTCTGTATACTTCACAAAAAATGCATAACTGTTATTCACTTTGTCCACTTTCAAAGACATAATCAATTGAGTCTCCCTATGGCTCTCATTGCAATCACCCCAGCAATTTATAATTACCTCTGTACCAGTAATAAGACTCATAACTGGATAGGAGTAGATTTCCTACAGCTCCACCTAGAGCCACTCTCCCTGCTGAAAAAGGCTAAGCTGTGTTTGTGTTTACCTGGAGCCAGAATAGTTCTTATATTAGTTTGTCTTGAAGTAATTTATTTTTGTAAATCAGTGACATGGGATCAGAGTATGTGAGGTAGACATATTTAACAATTATTTGGTCATTTATATACCAGTAACATCCAGGGACATACGTGCATGTGGTTTGGAAGCGACTGGATAGGACGCACCCTAAAAGGCAAAGAAGTTCTGCAATCTGTACATGTCATTACATATTTTACATGGGATTGTTTTGCATGCATTTATTTCTGCACTGAACTGAAGGCAGTGATGCTCTGTACCTACCGCACATTCTGTGACCATACTTCCCTGTTAAATGTAAAGTTTATGGAGTATAGCTGGATATTTACTGTAGCAAGTTGGGTTAAATACCTAGCTGTTACCACCCCCTTAGAAACTCCCACCATTAATAACATTTCTAGTACAAATGCTCCCTAAGCACTATTCTATTAGGTTTTATGAAATTCACTGAATGCCACAGACCATAAATCTCACTGCTATATTCATATCACATTTTCACCTTTTGTGTTACATGATGCAGTCATGAAATTTTTTAATATAATTATAAATAACCACTGCTAGCCTGAGTGGAGAGGGAAAAATATATTTTAAGAGCTGATTTTCTTAAAACCATCTGTACCGTTTATGGGGCACTTAATATTTCATAGTCATTCAAAATGTATTTTCAGTCATTGTAAAGCAGATGGTTGGGGCTCTGACCTTAACTAAATAATATCTTTAATTTTAAAGTGCTGAATTAATTCATTCAGAAGAAGAAAGTTGACATTCACACAGTCAAACTTGTAGTGTCATCAAAAGAACAGTTATGCTGAAAATGACATCATAGCTGCAGTGAAATATGCTATTGGATCGTATATGTTATGGGGTTATTTTGCATCTACTGGTTGAATATAATTTTCCATTTTGTTTAGTGTACAATATAGCTCATTACCTGTGTTATTTCTTTTACACAACACTATTACTTATAATTCCATGAAAATGTAAGATTCATTTTTGTAATTCAAAATTAGTTATCTTGTTGGTCAGTATGATCTATTTTGTGAAGCGAGCTACTTTCACAAAAATAGGGAGCATCGCACCCAAAACATAATATCCAAAACATCTGTATAATCATTTGCGGTCAGGAGACATATTATGCATATTATTGCAAGACAGAAGATGCCAAAGCCATATCCCCTTTCTGAAACATTAATGAAATCCTGAGGCCTAGCCTTGCAGATGACAATTCCAGTTTCTGAGGCTACACTTTCTCCCTGATCTCCCGCCTCAGCCAAGCCAGTAATTACATTATTACATTACATTATAGGCATTTAGCAGACGCTCTTATCCAGAGCGACTTACACAGCATTTTTGCATTTATACATAGTATCCATTTACAGCTGGATATATACTGGAGCAATTCAGGTGAAATACCTTGCTCAGGGGTACAACGGCAGTGTCCTACGTGGGACTCGAACCTGCGACCTTTCGGTTACAAACCCAGTTCCTTAACCACTGTACTACACTGCCGCCCCAGTAATGTTCATGTCTCACTCTAAAGTTCCTTCTGTGTTAGGCACAGAAATAAGATTTGTTGATGGCTAGTGCTCAGCATTATCTGTGGTTTTCTGTGGTATTATTGGCAGTAAAATGTCTTGTCTGGACATTTGGAAATTCACAGTGCCCTATCTACAGTATGCAGAGACCAGTCAGACATGATGTCATTTGCTTCTGATTATGGTAGTATTGATATCCCCGTTGCATCCGCCTTTCCCTTCCAGTCCACTTTCCTATAGTTCTCCCTGTTGTAAGGACACGTACGAATAGGATAGCAGTGAGCAAGATGATTAGTAATATGATTTCTGAATCAGAGTTCTCACGGGAGCATTCATTTAAATCTATACTCGAGGACGCCACTACCATCCTTATACAACTGGTGGCATAGTTTTTGCATAATAAATCTCGGTCTCATAATATTTATACTATTCTCAAAAGAGAATACTAACTAAAAATGGGTAATTTGAATTCATAATCAAGTTAATTACCAATAAAATGACACATTAATTAGCAAAATCACAATATTATGTACTCAGTTGATACCGAATTAATATAAATGATTCAGCTAAGGTGAAGGCATTTGGGGAAATCCCTGAGATTAGCATTGGCTGACTCAGTTCAACACAAGAGCAACATTAATACACACAATCTTGGAAAATGTAATAGTTTATTAAACACAAAGTACCAAACAGAGCAAAGCACGATTCATTACTATAATGTATAACAAACTACAGGTGCAGCTAAAAAAATTAGAATATTGTGAAAAAGTTCAATATTTTTTGTCACTCATTTCAGAAAGTGAAACTCATATATTATATAAATTCATTACACATAGAGTGAAATATTTCAAGCCTTTATTTCTTGTAATTTTGATGATTATGGCTTACAGCTAATGAAACCCAAAATTCAGTGTCTCAGAAAATTAGAATATTTTGCTTTAACATATTTTTAAAGTATCATATTTAATATTTGGTCGCATATCCTTTGCATGCTGTTACTTCCTGAAGTCTGTGACCAATCAACATCAAAAGACTCTCGATATCTTATTTTCAGGTACTGTTACAAGCGATACTATAACCTCTCTGCATTTGAACTGATCTCTATGGGAATTGGGGGGTGAGACTAGATTCAGCTCCTTGCGTCTCGTCGCCAGTCCTCCGTGGCCGATAGCCGGGGATAGATGAGCCTGCCTCACTCATGCTTCCTTGTGGAGTGAGGTCTCTTCCCCCGGGCGTGCAGGCCGCACGGGGTGGGGAGACGAGACAGTGAAGGCCCTGCATGGCGACTTGAGCGAACAACACAACTTGGAGAAACTGGGGAGAAGAGGCAGCCATTTGCCCTTTTTATGGACTTTATTGCCAGTCGCGCATTTCCACCGCATCGCCTTACAATGCGGAAATCACAACCGGGACGTTTTACGTCACTTGCAACGTGGAGGAGGAGCCACTTGTGGACTGTATGGAATTGTAGTTCCTGTTCACGCTACACTGCGTTCCCCATTCCTCTGGTTTCATGTCATGTTTTTACTTTTACCCTGTCTGTTTTTCGTGTTGTGCAGGCTGGGCGTGGTTTCCCTCCTCGTTTTCTCATTCCCCTCTCTTAATCTCCCAGCCAATCACTCGCCTTCCCTGTTCGCATTTCACACTCACTCTCGGTAGCTCATTCATTCTCGCATACATTCAGCATGCTTTACTCATTATATCTCCCTATTTATGTTCCCTTTTCTGGTTGTCTCTTTGCCAGTTCGTTAAGTCAAGTCATGTTTGTTGTTCTTGTTACTCTGCCATTGTCTGTTGTGTTTTGCTAACGTGTCAAGTCTGCCTTTTCCAGTTTACCCGCCAGCTTGCATTCCCTGCTCTGCCATTGCCAACTCTGCTTCCAGTCTGTCACCGGTTGTCTGCAATTCGCCCAGCTCTTCTCCTGTTTTCCCTGATCATCATCTGCCCCTGGTTATCGCCAACCCCGTATCCAGACCCTCACCTTGCTTTTCCTCTTCAATGTTGTTTGCTTGCCTCAAACAAAGTTTTCCGCTGGAGCTTATTGTGAGTGTCTCCGAGTCCTGCGTTTGGGTCCATACCAATTGGGAGAAACGTAACAATCCCAGGTGAAAAGTAGTATACTTTAAATGTAATAAAAATATTATTTAAATATACAGGTTAATGTTATTACAAGTATACTTTTCTTTTTTGTACTTATTTGAAGTATGTTTAAAATGTACTTTTAAAAAGTTTACTTCAAGTATAGTCTCAAACACACCGTAATACTTTTAAAGTTTGTTTCAAGCGCACTGGTGACATAATGAAATTGTACTGCAAGTGTATTTAAGATACCAACAAATCATACTTTTTGTTAGTGCACTTAAATATACTTAAGTACACTAAAAATAGTCCCATTTTAATATACAGACATAGTGCACTTAAGTATACTAAAAATAGTCCCATTTTAACATACACACTGCACTTGAAGTACACTTAAGTACGACTTAAATTCTGCTTTTGAGCAACTTTAGTGCACTTAGTATACTTAAAGCACTGCCAATTTAGCACAAAGTACATAATTAGTCCAAAAACTACTAAAAGTATACTACTACTAAAAACTATATTTCAAGTATAATCTTTTTTCCCCTGGGATGGTACTCATTCTCCTTTTCACTCCGCTGGAGCCAAGGTGTCTGATCTTGCCTCTGGAGGGCTAGCCCTAAGCAAGGTTGTTTGAGATCTCAAAATGACTACCAATTTTAGAGGATGAAATGATGGTTCATTTACAGGCAATAATTATTTGAGTCTAGTGCTTAATGTAAGAGTGAGGGGTGGACAAGAATTTTTTGGGATTGCAGCACTCTTAAAGGGTAAAAAAAACACGCCGGTTTTGCTAAACCCCGCCCCCAATTGAAATTGTAAAAATGCCAAAATCTGGGCGCCATAAGGTAATAATATAGGGGCTGAGCTCCAGCAATTTTTTTCACTATTAGCCAAAAGCTCATTTCTACACTGGACAGCACTCACAGTGGCTGCTTTGTTCCACTCTCTCTCCCTACCTCTCTCACTCATACACACACAAGCAAACACGCTAGCTCGGCTATCTGTAGAGGTTAGATAACAAGAGTCTAGACTGCAGCATCTCGTTTCTGGTTGTGCTTTACATCAGTAATGTAGCAGTGGACACAAGCAAGCTAGGCTGTTTGAAGTGCACAGCGTACAACCCAGAGCAAAAAAAGCTTGGCACTTCATTCCTAAAGGTTCAGGTCTCTGGTACTGGATACACAAATAGCTCTTGACAACTTTAGTTTATTTCTCTACAAAGCTCAAATACAAGAAGGAATTTTCATATGCTGAGCCGCTGAAAAAACTGCCAAAAAAGTAACTTGTAGAAACTGTTTTTAGTTTTGTATTTTGCTGCAAAGGGAAATAGAGGTCAACCAGGTTTGGCAAAGGTATAGTATTTTAATTACAGCCGAATATGTGACCTCAGGCACTTTTGTACTTATTTTAGATGAAGGAGTGAAGGTGCTGGCTGCCATCTCATGCCCCTGGGGCCTCCCCCTGTGTTTAGACACGTTCCAGCCTGCTTCTCACCAGAGAATTTCTATTCTCGATAGCTTATCCGCTGCATTCTCTGGTTGAAAGAGTGGCAGAAGGAAGAGCAGGGGGAAAAAGGGCAGATCGTCTTGTGCAGAATACTTGTTTAGAGTGGGATGACTAGCAAAAACTGATGTGATCACCTGGTTTAATCAGTGTTTTTCAACACAGGACAAGATTAAGTCAGGTGCAGTTAGCTGATGGTCATTTTTGGTTAGTATTTTCCCCAAATGCCTAGATGCCCAGTGCAATTAAAGGAATCCCAAATAAATAGCTGTTAATTTTACTCAGAGTACATTTTATTTATCATGGACTTACATAAGAGTTAATGTAACAGAACGGATTTTGCTGAGAACCTCAAGTCCAGTTGAGTTTCTAGTCCAGTTGCATTCATGTCCCAAATAAATAATATTGATATAATGTGTATTAAAAAAGTAATCATTTTTGGGGAAAGGGAATCATTTACAGCAGTCACAAGCTGGAAGACACACCATACCATTCCTGGAAAACAGTGTCTGCAGGATTTCATGATTTGCTTTCAATCACGAGCCAAATTATGCATTAGAAACAAGGTGTATGGACTCATCAAGATTGCACAACAAAAATAATTAATCCCCTTTCCTTTAATGCATGCAAATCTTAAAATGAATAGCTTTGTTCCCTTAAGAACTATGGAAAATTACATATAAATTAAGTTTGACTATACCCCTTGTTAGTCTGTTATCTGTTTCATTTAATTTGTTTACAGAAACAGTGTAGTAGATGTAGTTTACTAAAGTCCAGATAATTCTTGTGTTTATGTTTGCTCTAGAATGTGCATATATCAAATTTTTACTTGCTTCTCAGATAACATTATCTAAGATGAATTGTAGCAGATTCATTTGACATATTATGCATTTAGGCAGGTGGGCATTTACTGAATAATACAGCTTATGTAATATCTTGAGAAATTAAGAAAAGTTCAGACCTGCAGTATAAATGCAATTTTGTCATTATTTCATAATATAACAATTTTTTAGGGCAGTTTATTATCAGTGGTATGCCTCTGACTTAACAAAGAGTGGTCTCTGTCTATATATTATTATCAGTTGTTTCAAAATGAGCCCCCACAGGGTCACGCAAAATAAACATCACACATAATATTATAATAACTACTTGCCAATAAACGGAAATAGTGATGGCACGTTGAGCAATAAGAATCCAGTATCCAGCAAAGCCATGGTATAACTTAATATAGCTACCATCAGTTGTTTGTGTCTAACATACCCCAAAATGAATCATTCCAGTTTCCAATAATTCTTCACAGGTACTCAGGTAAAATGTGAGCGCTCTTTCTGACATACAAAGAATACTGTGAGACTTCCATTATTGTTTTCTAATAAGACATTTTGCACATCTTGCCTGTGTTTATTCTGCCTAATCCACCATGCTAATATATTTCACATTACCTTCACCCCAGAACCCACATCAGGTCACAAAAACCATGTTAGTGCATTGAAAGAATGTCAGGGTCGAATTACAAAATAAACCCAAGCCTTGTATTTGGATTGAGAAATGCACACACAAGTAACTGCATGTCTGTCTGTTTTGCTCCTGTGATTTACCCTTAAGGAAGAGAGGAAAGAGAGTTAATTCAACATTTCTCCAGTTCTCTCTGAGTAGCCAAGCTGTATGAAGCCTTGTCTGAATGAATCAACATTATTTCAGGATTCATTTGATAGATGATTCTTTTTATGTGGGTATTTCTCTGAAAAGGTATTTAATGGCTATATTATTGGTTTTGTTAAACAAGTACTGCTTATGACTTTAGAGCTATGAATACCCAGTTCCATCACTCTTTGGTTCAACAATTTAACTGATAAAAACATTATATAAAGTTACATAAAGCATAATTATGTTTAGCACTGTGCATAAAAATGCCATTAACAGATGTAAAGGATTATCCAATATATGCAATATGGATCTTATCTATTGGGCATTTCAGAATGAGAAGATTTATTAACATAATAATATTTATGTAAGAAAAAAAGGGAAAAGCCTTGTGCACAAACGTGCACAACATCAAAGAGGTTCTGGTGTTGGCAAGATGAAGAAACGTGAAAAAAAAGAAAATAAAGACGAAAATATGCAATGCAAAGCTCCAATGTTCAGCCCGCACATTCAAACGAGAACAGTTTAAGGACCGACCTTCAGAGGCAAAAAACGTATAGATGCAAAAAGGTTTATTAGTTAAAATAGAACGAACGACACGTGTTTCAGCGTATCTTCGTCTGGTTCGTTCGTACGAAGATACGCCGAAACGCGCTGAAGGTCGGTTCTTAAACGTTTCTCGTTTGAGTGTGCCGGCTGAACATTGGAGCTTTGCATTGCATATTTTCTTCCTTATATTCTCCTTTTTCATAATAATATTTATATAAACAATACATTGATATATAACACAAGCAAGGTACTATATCATATCAATTAGACATAAATATGCATAGTGTATGTTCATTTTGGCAGTAATCTTGAGGGTATGTGTCAAAACTCCACACCTCCTGGGTCAGCCAGCAGTCTTTGTCAGGCAGAAACTGCTCAATATTATTTTTTCTCAAAAAACAAGCTCTTATTTGTAGGCCGGTAAAATAATGCTTTACTTTGGAGAGAGCCACTCAAGTTCCGAGGCTGTTTGATATCCAACTTTCAACTGCCCAGAAGAGAAATTGGATGAGCACAATTTGTTTTATGTTTATTGGAACACCATGACTATTTTTATTAGAACAAGTTTGCTGAAACTACCCAAAAAAGCCTTGAGCCATATGTGCATGATGACACTCCTGATATGAATGAGCTATAAATTCATTGAAGGATGTGAATTTTAGAAGGCAATTAGTCTCTTGATATACATCAGCAAAAATGAAAAATATAAACCAGTTTACTGCAAAATACAAATTTCACTTAATTATGTATACATTGTTGTTGAAAACCAGAGGATAGGGGGATTGGCAGTCTAACCACTTAGAACATGTAAGGGTTACAAATTAAGTTTTTTATAGTACATTACTAATATGATATATTAGTGAATTATTACAAGTTTATAACATTTTAATGTATTCCTCATGTTACATTAAAGGGGATGTGAAGCTCCTAGTAACATAACTCTGGTTAATTTACTTTTTACTTTAAGATATGGCCCTGCATTGAAATTTACCTGTATTTGCAAGAAAAATAAACTTACACCAGGTCACCTGGTGTAGCTAAACAGTAGGGCTGGCCTGCAGAAGCTCAGAGGGTTGTGGTGAAAAGAGTGGGGAGTGAATAAGATGGGGGGAGGGAGAGAGTTGAACAGGTATGCTCCGCCCGCATCTACTGAATGAAAACTAGAGACGACAGCACGCCAAGAGTAAGTCGTCAAAGGCGAATACCTTTGCATTTATTTTTTTGACAAACTACAAAATAAAGGTAAGTTTGTTTTATGCATGTGTGTTCCTATATCTTATTTGAGGACATATTTAGAACAATTTTGGCAAGAGGGCAGTATTTTTCATGCCTGAAGAGGAAAGGCTAAAAGTGCAATGAAAAAGTCAGCATTTTTTATTGCACTTTACTTTTATTTTTTAATGCATTGCTATTCCTCACTAAACAGAGAATGTTCAGCAAGATGATCAAATGATGCCCTGCAGCAGCCATTTAATTCTTATTGCCTGGAATGACCTTTAATAAACCAATTGCCTTACAATTGATTTGGAGAGAAAATATCAGCAAAGAACTGCAGGAATTTAGTTCATGCTCTGCTTCAGAGGAAGCTCTGCAATGCTCTGCATTGGTCTTATAAACAATCATTACAAAGAGCTACATGCCTCCACTCCTTAGTTAAATGTATAAATCATAAAAAACCTTTCTATTTGCACTCTCATGTGGCTAACGTTTCAACTTCCGTTGTTTTCAGTACCACTACAGAATCACAACAGAAAATGTTATTTTAGCAGGCATATCACACAGCTAATTGTTTTTTTCACCTTTTGCCAAGCTGTTCAATGTCAATAAAAGCAATATGCAATTTTCTACTAGAACTTGCTAATTACAACCAATGAACATTGAACAGGGGGATGCTTTGACATGACAAATATTCTTTTTCTAGGACACTATTTAATTATTTGATAATACTCACTTTAGACATTATGCTTTAAGTAAGTTTCTGCTATGATGATGTTTCTTTTCGCCCTGAAGAAACGCCTCCAACATGAGCATCACCTGGGCCATGACTCTGCTGCTGCTTGTTAATAGTGCCCATTCTTTAAAAAAGAAGCATACAGAAGAGTATTATGGTAGGTCAAATGTTTTTATTGTCTAGTAGCTAAAGGAAATTACACCAAGATTTGTAGCAGAGAGCTACTTAATTTACAAACTTTTACTATTCTCAGTAGATTGGAAGATCTGCAGCTGGACACTGATGTAATATGTTTTTCAGAAAATACATGGCCGGTTCTTCAGAATTTCTCTAGAAAGAGATGATCAGCATGAGGGACATAAATATACTGCAAAAATTATTTGTTGACTCAACTTAAGTTAAGTCATCTTGTTGCGTTGACTTTAAGTTGTCTAAGTATAAAGTTTTATTCAACTTAACAGCCATGCACACTGTAAAAAAGGTTGGCATACCTGCCAACATTTAGGTTTTAAAATACGGAAAATTTTACCAGGAGGAGGGGGTTATGAGTGTGTGTGTGTGTGTGTGTTTGCGAGCTACTTTTGGGTTTCCAGGTTGTGTTGAAACAGATGGTGTGAGATGGTGTAGTGTGTGGATTATGTTTAAAAAGCAAATCTAACATTTTAGTTTATGTAAAACAAACTGACAAAACCGATTGATTCGTTCATGATTCATTTTCATAATACATTTTCAAGTAACACAAAAGTAATAACACAAAAAGTGTGTTGGATATCAAATCTTTTTTTATGCAGCTTGTCTTACCAAGTTATGAAATAAGATAATTTACAATTCCTATTCATGTCTATTAGTTGCAAAAAAACTTTTTTTTGTGAAATTTGGAGCATTCTCAATTTCTCTTACAGTGCAGAGGAATAGGAGAGTGGACTGGGGTAGGATGGGTAACTACTGAAAACAAATGGTCAGGGTCTCCATCCATCCCACCTCTTATATGAAATTTATAATGAAGAATTCATATGCAAAAACAGATAAACGCCATTCCTGACAAAACAAAACCAAAAACAGAGTGATTAAGTTCAGTGCCGTCTTTGCGATTTCCAAATCGTTTTGCAACAAAACACACTATGTATCACATGCTGTCTGTACAGTTATTCAACATTTTGTTGCAGAAACCAATACACGCCGTGTCTTGTCAGCACAACCAATAAATAAGCGCGTTGTGACAGACTGGCAGGTACGGACCCAAATGCACGACGAGACAGAATTAGAAAATAAAGAGTCTTTATTTTCAGTCGGCACAAGGACAATGTCCACTGTGGAACCCACAGTGAACTGGTGAGCAGGAACAGGCGAAGTAGCCAGGAGTGGTCTTTAGCCTGGGTCGTAGCGAAGGATCAGGCGGTGGCCGAGTCAGGATCCACACAGGGAAGCCAGGGCGTGTGGCATCCAGACCTGGGTTGGTATAGCCAGAGTCTAGTAAACTAGAGAATCAGGAAGCAAGTACAAACGAGACAAGGACCGTAATACTCTGACAACAAATCACAGGAACAGCACGGTAAATATAACTAGTGTCATTAGAACTGATAAACTGCAGCTTGCGGGAAATGCGTGCGAAATCAGCGAATTGATTGGACAATTAGAAAACACATGAGGAATGCGGTGAAAGCAATTAAGTGTGAATTATGTAATTAAGATGTGGTGCGAGTAGTAATTGTGCAATGTGGACACAATTAGGCAATGAATGCAGACATGACACAATCAGGTTCAGGGAAACAGAGGAAACACCAAGGAAGGGAAGGGAAGCAGGAGCGGATTGTAACACGCGTAGCATTATGGTTACTTTCCAGTGTCAGCCTCCTTGATGTGGTTGTTCGCCTTGCTAAATATGCTAAAAACTCCCCATCTGAGCACATTTCTCTCAAAATAATGGAGTTTTGACAGGCTTACTGAAGAAATACATAGATTTTCCAGAAAGAATTTGACCTATTAACTAAAAGGCTTTTATGAAAGGGTTACAGCCCATGTGTCACTGATTTACTGAGCAGGTACACCGAAATCTGAGTAAGAGTCTGTCCTCTATTCACACTTATACATTTACAGGGATACTTTTTATGCTCTTTCCTTCTGAATAGGCAATTTTCCAGCCTTGACATGTTGGGAGATAGTTCTGGAAAAGTGGATCTGAAGGAATGGATGTGCCATTTGATATTAAAATGAATCTTGCATCATTCATTAAAGGGAATTTTCAGCCTTTAATATACAGTATCAAAGAAAAGGGAACATTGATTTCCGTTACATAATGGCAATATGGTTTTCTAATCATCCGTTATTCTCATCTGGAGTGAGAAAAAATAAAGACGAGGAGTTTCCTGAATAAATTTGCAGACATGCTTACTTTTGGCTTGGTTGAAGAAATAATCACTTACACTCTTGAATTGAAAAATTTCTGTCTTGGTTTCTCAGCCTGCTCTTCTCTTGTTGGTCTTCTCTTGTAGCGTCGTCTTTCTTTTGTTTTCGTGGTCCGTTTTGTGTTTTGGTTTTTCTTTCTGCTCAGTGTTTTCACCTGTGCCGCATTTCCTTTCATTATTTAAACCTTGCGTCGTCTTTGTTTGATGCTTCCATATTGCCATTTATTTGACAAGGAAAGCTGGTAATTTACAGTATAGGACTGACAGATCGTTACGACCATTTCACCTCAACTTGTTGTCGTTACGCGGGACTTGTTTCGGGTGTCATTAGAGTTAGCTAGAAACTTAACCTTATTTACTCTCTGCCCTTTGTTTGTTCTTTTGCGGAACCTCTCTGTCTTCCTGTCCTAGACAGATCTGTCTTCGCCGTCTTGTTACTTCTTGTTTGTGTTTTTCGGCTCGCACTTGTGTGAGCTTGCGGTCTTTCTTTTTGTTGTCTTGTCTTAATCTCTAGTTTAGAGTTGTTTGCCCTATACGGGTCTCTTTAAGTTTGGTAGCGGTTAATCTCGTTTTAAGAAGAGTCTATTATTTATTCTATTGTTGTTTATTTCCTGTTTGCGGGTTTCCCTCCTGCTTTTGTGGTGTTCTTATTAGAGCACTTAAAGAACCCCCACTGTCGCGTTTGGTCCTTCGTTCCGTACGCTACCCTGACAGAATATGGAAGCCAATAGAGAGGTACCAGCGACAGTTTCTAATCTGGGGCAAATCCTCACGGCTCAGGAAGCAGCTATCTCTCTTCAAGCCTCAGTTCAAGCCCTACACACCCAGCAGGCACAGTTCTCTAGCCAGCTACGTTACCAGGGAGACGGTCTGCGCGAATTGGCGGACAGCATTCACTCTAACACTCACCATCACACCCCCTCCAGTTGCACTACCATCAGCCCCTGTAGCACAAGCACCTATTTCGGTTGCACAGGCTTCTCCGCATCCCCTCGTTATTCCCGTCCCACTTGAGCTCAAGGAACCTAAATTACTTCCGCTTCACTATGGGGGAGGTGTAGGGGGTTTCTGACTCAGTGTTTAATTTTTTTAAAGTCACAGCCTTCTCGTTTTTTTACCCAGGAGGCTCAGGTTGCGTTTGTTCTCTCTCTCCTCACAGGTACTGCCCTCGCTTGGGCAGACCCTTTAATTAGAACTAATTCTTCTGTGATGTCCACCGTGGAGAGGTTGATGGAGGTGATGGCGTCGGTCTTCGACCATGATGTCTCCGGTCAGGAGGCGGCTATGCGACTAACCTGTCTTTCCCAGGGCTCCGACACAGTGGCGTCATTTTCTATTGCTTTTCGAGCACTTGCAGGAGAGACTGGGAGAGAAATTTTTCATCTGGGACATAGTTTGCCTATGTCACTGGGTAAATCGGTGATCTTAGTTATCGTGGACTGCTTTTATCACTTTGTCTGAGCTTCCTTCAGCGTCTGAGACTGAGTGGGTACCACCACGTTTTTTTTTTTTTTTTTTGATCGCGGTCGCGGTCTCAGTTTCGCCCCAAGTCTGGTGCGCATTCTGCTCTCTGCTTGATGCCTCAGTGAGTTTGTCATCTGGTTTCCATCCTGAGACTAATGGACAGACTAAGCGCACTAACCAAACACTTGAGAACACTCTGCATTGCCTGGCTGCCTCCAATCCTACGTCCTGGAGTGTACATCTGGCCTGGGCTGAGTATGCCCATAATACTTTGCGCAACGTGTCCACAGGGCTCTCGCCTTTCGAGGCTCAACTGGGGTATCAGCCCCCATTATTCCCTGATCTTGAGACGAACGTGGAGGTTCCCTCCGCGGCATCTTTTATTCGGAAGTGTACCCTGACAATTTCAGCTAAAGACAATCTAATTTAAAGGCCTTTGTTAGAAACTGAAAATATCATCTTTTTCAAAATACAATAAAAACACAAAAAATACTTCTGCATCATCTATGATCTTCAAAACATTTTCCCATTATAAAATGTGTGTGTGTGTGTGTGTGTGTGTGTGTGGGGAGGGGGGTCAAACACATTTCTTGTTTTTTTAAAACACCTTTATATCTTGATTTTTGGAAGTAGTGAGTGGTATTTGGTGAATGCAGCCAGATATGCAGTAGATATGGATGGATAACTTGAAGGCTTTCTTCTCCTGACTTATTTTCCCATAGAGTTCAATAGGAAAATAGGAGGAGAAACTGTTACGATCCGCTCCTGCTCCCCTTCCCTTCCTTGGTGTTTTCCTCTGTTTACCCTGAACCTGAGTGTGTCATGTCGGCGTTCATTACCTAATTGTGTCTACATTGCACAATTACCACTTGCACCACATCGTAATGACACAATTCACATCTAATTGCTTTCACCGCATTCCTCACGTGTTTTGCTAATTGTTCAATCAGTTCATTGATCTCGCACGCATTTCCCGCAAGCTGCAGTTTATCAGCTCTGATGACACTAGCTATATTACCGTGCTGTTCCTGTGATTCCTTGTCAGAGTATTGTGTTCTTTGTCGCGTCTACAACTGTGCTTTTGTTATAGCTTCGACTCTGGCTCATTCCTCGATCTGGATGCCACACGCCTTGACTTCCAGTGTGGATCCAGATGCTACCTCCACCTGATCCTTGCTTGATTCCTGGCAAGACTTCCCCTGGATTTATTCGCCTGTTCTTGCATTCCAGTTCGTCGTGGGCTCCACAGCGAACTTTTGTATAGCCTACTGAAAATAAAGACTTATTTTCAAACCTATCCCGTCGTGCATTTGGGTCCTTATCCGCCTGGCCGTCATAGAAACAGCCGTTAAAGTGATATCTATATCTACTGCATATCTGGCTGCAGATTAATGGTTTAAGACTTGTTTATGTCAAACCCTTGATGACGTAGAGCCATTTAGCCAACCATGTGTTCCATACTGTCCAGGTGTAATTTACAGCTAAATCTAGTCCCACCCCGAAATTCCCATAGAGATCCATTCAAATGCAGAGAGGTTATAGTATCACTTGCAGGAGTACCAGCAAATATGATATCAAGAGTCTTTTGACTACTAAAAATTAAATATAAAAAAATATTTTAAACTGCATTATGTTAAACTGTCCAATATTACAAACGGTTCTATAATTTCTAAACAGTTAATCTGATATGGATTCAAATACTTTCACATTAAATCTGACAGTCTGCAATTCAACCTCATTGTCATTGTATCCTTTCAAACTCAAAGTGCTAAAGTACAGAACCAAAATAACAAAAAATGTGTCACTGTCCAATTAATTATGGTGCTCACTGTATGAACACATTATCAAGTTTGTCTTTCGTTCGTCTTTTTTTCTTTTATCAAGGTTGTGGATCAGCCCTCGATGAGATTATTGAGTGATGTGACAATATATTCCTTGTAATAGGCTAAATCTTATTGAAATTATGAAAATTGTTATGGACTTCTCAAAATATCACACTAAATATGTCCTCAGATTTGAGGATAACACAGAGATAATCATCAGGAAGTGCCAGCAACAAAAGCATTTCGTAAGGAATGTAAACATTCTTTTGGGTAAATAAGAGCAACCTGATAGCTCCATTGAAAGTATCATAGTCTTGTCATTTATCGGCTGGTTCCATTCATTCAGGATTAAATATAAATGCATCTCCAGAACAAACTTAACTCATGCTCATGCTCGGAAATAATAGGCCACCTTCTACGAATATGCTCAGAATCTGAGAACAGCCATTGCTTTTGGGTCAGCATCTCTGCTGTGCAAAGTGTAGAACTCCAAGAATCCCCGACCCCCTCCCCCCCCACCCGCACATCATTGTCTGAGCAATTGTATGACTAGCCATTCTGCTGTCCTCCCACAGACTGCCCTGTGGATGTTTACATTGTTTTGGATACCTCAGAGAGTGTGGCCCTCAGAGCCAAGCCATATGGATATTTCGTCAAAAAGATAAAACAGTTCGCTCTGGATTTCGTGGACCAGCTCAACAACAGGTTTGTAAATACATCCTCTGCCCTTCTGTTTTGAGTTGGAAAAGCAATGAGAAAAGTTACCAAGATGCAGGACTTTTGAAACAAATCTCTTCAATACAGTAGCTATTTTGTGATAAAACTACTTTCTTTGCCATGAGGGTTCCAGTTTATAGTTGTATTTATCAATGTTAGGCACTGGCCCAAAGCTCTAATTAGGTCATATATTATAGCACCTATTAAACAAAGATTCCTTGGCCTTTGAAAATTAGAACTGAGATCCTGCCTTTTACATGACATCTAATTTCTATCTATGATTAAGGAAGATTTGAAATGTATGTCATCACTTTAATGACAGCTTTCATTGACTTATGTGCAAAAGTTAGTTTGCTCAACCTTGTGAGAGAATGTATGCTTGTTTATTTCAGCTAGAGACCAGTGTTTCCCATTAATGTATTAAGCCTCGCTGGCCCTCCCCCTGCTTACACACAAACGCAAATGCATCCATAGTCCGTTGGGGAGAAACACACTACACTATGGATATTAACAAGCCTCAGAGTCACGCTGTATTAAAGCAACACTAGGCATTTTTTTTACTGTGCCTGTGCAGGCATGCGCAGACACTGAATGTACACAACTGAATCGCCATCAATCACTCCAGAGGGTTCTGCTAATATCATTCCTGACTTGTTTCACAACACAAGTCTAAACAGAAAGTTTATCTCCCCCTCTTTAAATGCCCCTCCTGCTATTCAAGTGGACTCCTCCTGTGATATGAAAGTGGAAAGTTGATGAATGGATGTTTTCTTACAATCGTCCCTTTTCATCTGGAACAATACATCACTCTCAACCACCCCCACCCTCCTAGCAGAAATCCACAAGAAAAACATGAACATTCTTTTGGTTGGGAGCAAATTTGCTTTCTTTTGTTACAGCCATGCCATTCATATTCAAATTCATATTCATATTATTAATATTATTATTATAAGACATTTTGTAAGTGTGAATGGCAATTGATTGTCTTTCTTGAAATATTCTCATTTTCCTTAAAAATGATCTTATCGTCTTTACCAGAACTGATGTGTGGAGAAAGTGTTACATTTTTTATGACTGTGACGTATCAAACAGATGGGGGTTCCACAAATTAGTGGTGCATGAGGCGAGGTTCCCTTTTTTTGTAAATCATGAAGATCTGACAAAAGGATAAATGCATTGTACAAATTGTTTTTGAATCATTTGATATTGAATCATTAGAAGAAAGGGACACTTATTGGTTTCCAGCCATATCATTTTTGAATTTGACTCCAGTTTTGTGCATCATCATTGTTTTGTTTTCACTGTGCTGTTTGAATAATAACAAGGTTTTAATGTAGCAGTTTCTCGCCCACACACACTCATGCAGGTACTACCGTTGTGATCGTAACCTGATGTGGAATGTAGGAGTCCTACACTACAGCGATGAGGTGAAAATCATGAGTGAGCTTATCAGCTTGCAGACGACCTCTGGGAAAGTTCAGCTGAAGAAAGCCATCCAGGATATCGACTACATTGGAAAGGGGACCCACACTGACTGTGCCATTTCTGCAGCAACTGGCCAGCTAATGACAGGGTGAGTTGGACTACACAGTTGTCGCATCCATACATAGCAGGACTTTGAATTGGACTACACAAGTGTAGGGGGGAGTCAAAGTGGGACTCAGGAAATGCTGCCATTTGGAAAAACCTGAGAACTGGAGCTCATCATGCACTTCAAAGGACCAGAGGGCCTTGTAATAAAATAATAGGTTACTCTGACTTTCTTTGGGCTGTCAGGCTTTTTGCTCCCAAGAATGTCCCCATCTGCTAAAGACGGAGATAAGGGGAAATTGAACTGTTTGCCATGATTGTGAATGTATCTTCTAAGGGCATTTAGGGTTGGAAAGGTCATAAAGAACCTGGCCAAACCATGGGAAAGGAATGCACTCACAGAACATCTGTGGTCAACATTAACCCAACACCTGGGCATTTCCTATGGGAAAGCCATCAGACAATACCACAGTGCCCTCATTTGGGCACCCCTTGCATTACACTCTTTAATTCTCTTCTGTACCAGGACTCTAAAACTTCTGTTAAGATTGTTAACAGACCATGTAAAAACCTACAACCATTGCACATGTGATCCTTATATTGTTACATTATGTCTTATGTGGTAGTAACAGGAATTGCATGTAAAATGGTTCATCATGAGGAAATTTTCATGACAACTGCACCATAATATTATATCACCTTAACCTGTTTGGTATGTATGGATTCAGGTTAAAAAAAAAGTTTAATAAAGCATAGTTTCAGAAACTCTGTAACAGTGGAATGTCCTCTCTGGTAATCATCTCCTTTTCCCCTCTCCCTACTCAAATATCCCCCAAAGGTGGGGGTCTAAATTCCAGATTTTATCACCTCTCAAGGTTAATTTATGGCACTGCCGCCTGATTCAAACGCATGATTTGGCATAAAAGGAAGAGAGACAAGCCTATCAGGAAAGATTGTAACTGACTTCCCACACCGTGCATATTCTGTGTCTGTGTGTAGCCGAACAGGCTGGGTAAGATATTTACTCTATATTTTCCTTTCTGCAATCTGTATATTTTGTAATTGACTGCTAAATTTAAGCTAATGACCTACCTGCCAGTTATTAAATCCTTTTTATTTTTAACTTGCATGGTCTCCATGACTCTAATCCATCTTCTACCCCTTTCAGCCTAAATTACAACTGAATACTCAGGGGAACAATTCTGACCAAGAACCAACTGATCAGTGGCCTGGTACAGCTAGTGGTGTCCTCAAGTTGGGAAAGGCAGCCAAGTTCTGCCCGCAAAACGGGGTTGGTGGCGCATTGGTTCTGGTGATTTGATGTGAAGAGAACCCTTGGACGTTCTACGTCGGTTCTTGTCAAATTCGCCTTAAGGAACCCTCTGAATGCACTCTGACCTGGGCTCGCAACTATCTATGTAAAAAATAATGCATGTATTGTGTTGGCTAGACCCCCAACCTCTGCGTTCTCCAATGAACTGAGATTCAGCAATAATGCTGATTCTGGCAAGCATATATTGAGTACTGGTGGTACCCAAGAATGAGTCGAGTGTAACCACTCCGAGCTCCACTCATGATTAAAACCAAATTCTAAATTTTAGTTTTAAATGGAGTCAGATAAACAAGTAAATAAATTAGTGATATTTCACAAAATAAACTTTTACCTTTTCCCACAGCAATAGCGGAATGCATCACGCTTAAACCTTCACTCCGAGCTATTCCCTCATTGGTCTAGCTGCGGGAGGTTTTACACAAGTGTCAAACCCAATGACTGTAATCACTTCAATCAGTAAGTCATTGATAGTACATAATAGCTCCACCTATTCTGACATTAAAGATGCGATAGCAATTACCAACTGTATGGGATGTAGTGCATGTGGTAGATAAAAGTGATAAATATGGTGTGATACAAAAAACTTAAGAGGGTCGTATGGTTGATAATGGAGTGCATAGGTGTGATGATAACATTGGTATTGGGCCTAGTGCATTGACAAAAACACTTTCTGTCAAGACAACTCACGTATTCAAATAACATGTTTTAATGAATGAATGTGCTGCATAATTATTTTGGTTTGGCGCTGAATGGATCTGCTTTAGGTACTACTCTGGAGGACGGGCATCTCCTCTAAACAGGGGATGACCAGAAACCCCCCGTACTAAAGCAAATCCAAACAAGGGGTGGCCGAGGGTGATTTTAACGCAAAACCCAAAGAAAATGAAGCAGCAAACAAATGAGCAGCAAAAAAAGGTCTGATTCTTGGTTTAAAAATGACCGCTCCATTAGAGGTGTGTGCATGTGATTGGTTGAGTATGAGAATATAGAATGAGCCGAAACGTTCCTGGATTAGCCTGTGTGGTACAAGGATATAGACCATATATCGCATGTTCCAATTATTATTTTTTAAAGTAATGCATTAATGATTATAGTTTGACTTGTAGTGCACTTTAACGGACTGCATATCCAGTACTCCAAGGATGGGTGGTTCTTGACCAATAAGATATCATCATCTTGTCTGTCTGCTCTGTGGCAGATGGGAGTTAGTGATGTGCAGTTCGCGAACGAATCTGTATTTTTGAATGACTCTTTATGCTGAGTCGACTCGCCAGTTCGAGTGAATCGTGCTAACCCACGGCTCTGGCTCTGGCTCTCGGCTCTCGGCTCTGGCTCTCGGCTCTCAGCTCTGGCTCTCGGCTCTGGCTCCGGCTCTTAGCTCTGGCTCTGACTCTGACTCTGCCTGCTTTCTACTACAGCCGGGAGACACTCCCCCGAGACACTCAGCAATGGTTAATGCATGGCGCGCAGTTTCTGATTGCTAAGTTAGAACCTACGTAAGAATACATTTTAATTTGATCTAACAATATTGCACACGTTTTTGTGAAGTTAATAATCGCCCCAGCTCATTCCAAAGTTATTATGACTACTAATGGTTAAAAGAAAGATACGTAGCTACAGTAGCTATACTACCCAACTGATCAGCACGAAATCAACTCGACTCAATTTAAGAGCCATGAGCCGTAGTAATATTCCACGGCTCCAGACAGAGCCGGAACCAGAGCCGTGACACAAACCGAAATAATTTTCTAGTTTTAACCACATAACTTTTCTTATAGAGTTCTGTGGTTTTAACAAAGGGCAAAATGAAGTACACCATTAAGCTATTAATCGGGTTTACTACTCAGCGTGATTCAAACGGAAACCCTATTGACAAAGGAATTATGTTAGCCTATATCGAATGATATTCCGAGACGCCGACTGTATATTACGAAATTATTAAACTTTTTGCGAGAATTGCAACCGAATTCCAGTCAACTATGAAACAATTAGGCCAAATATGCGATATTGCGATTGTGTTCAGCTAGATTAGGCTACAAAAAAATGACAGAAAACACTTATTTAAAGTGGTGGCATTTTTATTTTAGAATTCTTCACCAACAACAACAGTGAACAGAATAAATAGCCTACAATTGCGTATGATATAATAAATAAAGTACAATTAAAATGAACACATTTAAATAACCCTATGGTGCCCAAATAAATAAACGACACAGGCTCCTGTACATCATATGCACACACTGACACACAATAAATATCTGGCTTGTTTGTCAAATTTGGCTGGCTATCTCTCCTATACAGTCTTCCATCCACCTCATTTTCAGTAGACCTAGACTACTGGATTCTGGGATCTGATTAAAAAAAAAAAAGATTAATATTAGCATAGATTAAATAGCTCTATACAAATATAACCATTCAATGTCTATTATTACCTGTAAGATCTAATGTTACAATCTATGATCGAAAAAAACGGAGATGGGAAAGTCGTAAATAAACGTAACCTGCGATTGCAAACTAGCTTGAGACAGTAGGCTACTGTAAATTGAAAATATTAGCAATGAGTATTATTCAGATGATTTGGGTCTGAATAAAATATGAAGGCTAGTTTACAAACTTATTTTGTCTACTTTGTTACCAGCTAGGGTCTGCTGTCTGAAACAGCTTCTAATTCCAGCTCGCGAGTCGCGCCGCTGAAAGAAAACGGCTCAAACGGCTCTTCTGTATTAACCGGAAGTAGCAAAATTGCAACTCCGACTCCGACTCTGACTCTTCAAACTGAATGGTATGAATAGAGCCGACTCAGAAAAAAGAGCCGAACTGCCCATCACTAATGGGAGTAGGCTACTGCCGCTGAAGACGAGCTAACGTTAGCTTGCTAAGTAGAGAAGCCCACCCAACAAGGTCAGAAACTATGCTACGGTTAACCACATAATGCAATTCTAGCTTTTAGTCCTTCAAGCTAGCTAGCTAACGTTAGAAAAAAGTGTTTAAAAATGGAGCTGTGTGCTACTGCTGGCTAATGTTATATGACAACATCTGGAGACAAGGCTGCTTGTTCGGGGACGTGGTGTTTTTAAACTGTGCCAGCGCTGGTATGTTCACAAAAAAAAATACTAAAGCGTAAAATATACTCAAAGCTGGTCCAGAAAAACGGCATAGTTTGCGAACGGGCGTTATATTGAACAATCCGGGAAATTATCTGTAAGACATAATCAGTAGAAATGGTTTAAAAGTAAGCTTTAGTTAATGTCTACGCTCTAAATGAATGGGGAATTTCCGAAACCAGCGTGACGTAGTCACTTGAGTACTCTATAGCCTACTGTATAATCAATTTAAATTTTTTAATTAGTTTTTCCATTGGAGCAGCTGAATTACATTACATTACAATAATGTTGCAGAATCTCATATCTTACAATCAGGGGTGGGTAGAGTACTCAAAAGCTACACTTAAGTCCCTGAAGTGACTGTCTATACAGCTTCCGTATTGCCCGCGCATTTCAGGTTTCTGCTTACAGCAAACTTGGTGCAAAAGAGGTGTGTTTTGACCGCTAGATGATGAACCACAATAAACAATGTTTCCCCCAGATAATCATATAGGCTCTGATAAAGATATACAATAATAATAACTTTATTTGTATACCACTTTTCAAAACTGATTACACAATACAGAATAAATAAATAAACCGGGTGAAAAAATGCCATTGGAATTAATGAAAACAAAGAACAAGGTCAGATAATAAGCTAATATGATAAAAGTTTAATGATTACAATGATAAAATGACAACAACCCGAAGTTTCACATGTATTAAGTGCCTTTTTATTTGGCATCAACCTCGTGTTTTATTGTTGAAAAAATAGACTTGAAGCGTAAATAAACGCTTCAGGCCGCTTAACGTTTGTGAGGCGGGGCTGAGACGCAAGCTTGACGCAAGTCGGCGCGGAGCCGGTGTAGACAGCTGCATAGATTAAAATGAGAGCGTTTCAGTTCCGAGAGAAGGACGTCGACAAAAAGCTAAAACGCATCTGGTCTAGACTAGGCTTTAAAGTACAGCTTGCAAAAAAAATTCTCAAGTACTAGTTACATTTCAAGTCTATCCCGGCATGCACTGGGCGAGAGGCAGGAACACCCCCTGGACAGGTCGCCAAATTCATCGCAGGACACACACACCATTCACTCAAACACTCATACCTATGGGCAATTTAGAGTCTCCAATTAGCCTAACCTGCATGTCTTTGGACTATGGGAGGAAACCGGAGTACCCAGAGGAAGCCCATGTGGACACAGGGCGAACATGCAAACTCCACACATTATTGAACAGTATGCATGCCAAGATGTGTAGTGTGGAGCTGATTGGACAGTTCTGTATCAGAGCAGGTTGGATGCTTCGGAGTTGGAGACAAATAGGCCAGAGTAGACACAAGCAACAAAACTGAATAAAATTGAGTTTAAAATTAGACTATCTACCACTGGCATATTTTTAAAAAGTTGTAAGTATTATTATTGCAAATATACCTGAGTAAAAGGAGGCTACTGTCTTAAAAATACTTGCTTTAATACAAATTATAGTACAAACAATGTACTCAAGTACAAGTGACTGAGGACTTGTACTTGTAAGCATCTTGCTCGAGAGAACATTGGCATTGCTCAGCTCGCACAGCACAACAGAACACGCAACCCCTCAGGTCCAGTGAGCTAAATGTGACTCCCTATGGCATCTATGATAGCAATATACTACTAATGTACTATTAGGCAAACTTGCTCTTAATGCTGAGCTTTTACATACCACCATGCACCCTGCTCCTGCTGAATGGCTGAAGCTAAGCAGGTGTGGGCTTGGTTAGTACATGGATGGGAGACCTTCTGGGAAAGCTAATTTGCTGCTGGACGTGGCGTTGGTGTTCTAGTAGGGCCGATCTTTCCTCTGGGCAAATAAACCCCAATGCCCCAATGCAATGATGGGGATACTGTGCTGGATATGACATTAAACCGAGGGCCTGATTCACTGTGGTCACTAAAGATCCCATAACACTTATTGTACGTAGGGGGTTTCCCGGTGTGCTGGCTAAATTACCAACCTGGCTCTCTCAACCTGCCACTTAATCATCCCCTGGTTTAATAGGCAAAAAATTGTTCTCTTCCTCTCCATCCCAGCTGATGTGTGGTGAGTGTTCGGGTGCAAAATGGCTGCCATGCATCACCCAGGTGGGTGCTATACAGACAAGCAAAGCATTAAAAAGTAAAAGTCTTAAAAAATATTTAAAAATGTCTATAGAGTGCCGCAGCAATACAAGTCAAGACTTTGCACACCAAGAATCAGGTGTGGCTACCAAAACGGGAAAAAATCAGGGGGGTGATTGAATTAGTGTTGAGTAGTTGGAGCATGACAGATTGAGGGGTTCTGGTGGTCCATTGTGCTTAGTGAATGATGGGTGTAATTCATGGGTTATGGATGTCTCTGTTGAGAAGTAAACCTGTGTTAGTCAATCATAGAAGCAGAAAGTAAACTTGTGTTAACAGGCCAAATGCGCTAATAAGGCAACATGTCTAAGACTGATTAGTAAATAAACATGAGGAGATAAATGTTGTTACCTTGCATTCATATGAGCAGCACTGAAAAATAATGATTGTGATAGTTATATCATCTGAATTATCATTACAATTCACAACGTTTAAACAAAATCTTAATGCAAGTTACTACTCACCAAAGTCTCTGAATCCCTGTACTGTGTGGGGAACATGGGGAAGACAAATATGGTTTTATCAGTCACTGCACTGCAGTCACTACAGTCACTATTGAGGTAGTTTTGACTGATTACTTCTTGCCGTTGTTTGATGGTTTTGAGTCCAGAGTAGGCCAGTTTTATTGCCTTGTTTTGGATGGTTTGGAGTTGCTGTAATTGGTAGGTTGAAACAGTGATCCAGGATGGCTGGAGTAGCTGGTGTAAACTTTGATGATGGTTTTCGGTGATGCTCCATTTCTCCTTCCTGTGAGTGCTTTGAGGTGATTGAGTCGTTTATTGGCTTCTGTGGTGATGTTGCTGATTTGCAAGAGAGGTTTGACTTTCGCTTTTAAAAAGGGGCGCTCTATTAGTGATGTGCGCATGTGATTGGTTGGGTATGAGAACATGCGTTTGCTGAGGCTGAGTTTTTTGACAGAACATTGCTTTACGCACTTCATGTGAGGTCATTTGAGATGAAAATTGAATGTTTTTTTTAAACACACCTTAAGATGATGCATAAAGCGGTAAAGCCTCTTTCATGAAAGTGGAGCATTTGCTTGTAATTGGAACTGTAGGTAATCTATAATAATTGAATAATGCAGAAACAGTGAACGCTGAAGGGCGTAATGTATAAAAATGTTTTATACATTATTGAACTAATACATTAGTAATGATAAATGATTATGGTGTTTCCTCAAAATAATGTTTCCACATGAAACCAAATTTTTAAATGAGTGGATTTTTAGTATGGGGTGTTACATGGTCATTATTAAGGTGAAAGTAACATGTTTTTGATAATCATTCATTCTGAATTCTGATATCGTCTGACAGGACCTCTCCTTTCTTTGGAAACAAATACATGGTAGTTGTGACTGATGGCCACCCATTTGATGGCTACAAGGAGCCCTGTGGCGGGATCAACCATGTCGTTACTGAAGCCAGAGGAATGGATATAAAAATCTTTGGTGTCGCCATCACACCAGACCATATGGTACACAGGAATTTTATGTTTGTCAACATTAGGATGTTTCTTTTTCAATATTTAATTCAACTGATTCAACTGACATCATTTCATTCCTTCAAAATTTGAGAAATAGATTGCGTGAACAAGGTGCTCATTTTGTTTGTTGCTTTTCAGACAGATTTAATAACATTGCCATGACATTCATTATGAGCTGTTGTGAATTGCAGGTATAAGCACATACCTTTATCAATGATGTTTCCTTTGTTGCAGTTTACCACTAAAGTTTACCACTTTTTCAGGAAGTGTGTGATCCCTGCCTATTTTGACACCCATCACATGACACACATATGGTTATTAAATCTGGACTTGCCGTGAGGCCATTTCCTTTCTCACTTGTTCCAAAATAACTCAGGATATAATAATAATAATAATAATAATAATAATAATAATAATAATAATAATACATTTAATTTGTAATGCACTTTACATTTGGGACCAAATCTCAAAGTGCTAAAAGGATATGTTTGATATCGCAGTGTTTAGTAACATACAGTGTTGTGGCATCTTTTTTGATTTCAGGACAACAGACTGGGTGCCATTGCAACAGATGTACACTACAGATACAACCTGTCAACAACAAGTGACAACCCATCAGACATCAGAGATACCATCGAAACCCTTCTCTCCACCATTGTGAGTGACACAAGTCTCAACTAATCAGGAGCCAGTTCTCTATGCCCACTCGATCGTATTTGAGCCTCCAATGACTGTAGCTATCGGTGTCCACCAGGCATCATTTTGAGAGAGGAATTTCGCAGGTCCATCTAAATCTTATTACTGGTATCTAGTTTCACCAAATTCAGATGATTTACAAATCAGGCGATTACCTGCTCTGAACCAATGCCTGAACACATGCAAAACCAATAACATGACTAACGGCCCTGTCACACTATTGTGTATTAGAGAAACGTATGAGTTGCGTATGTAAATTCATAAAATAATTTTCATACGCACAAAAAGCCCTTGAAAATAGCGTATGGCCAGCGTATGGCTAGCGTATGCCTAGCGTATGCCTAGCGTATGCTTAGCGTATAAACCATCCGTCCGAATACGCACAAAATTTTTAAGCATGCTTAAAATCTTTTTGTGCCTCGCCGTATGCCAGCGTATGCCACTGTATGCCACCGTGCTTGAAACGTATACAACCTATGTCTAATGTCCCCCTAGCGTATGTCAGCGTATATCAGTGTATGAGTGATATTTTTCATACGCTGGCATACGCTAGTACGATACGCAATAGTGTGACAGGGCCATAATGATTGGTCATGGTATTTGTTTTGCCCCAATCATTGGTTGTGTTATTAGTTTTGTGCGTGCTAAAATGTTTTGCACATGCTAAAGGTCTTAATAAATCAGGCCCTTCCTGTACTAATCTGCAGTGACTGATAAAACAATATTTGTCTTCTCCATGTTCCCCACACAGTACAGGGATTCAGAGACTTTGGTGAGTCGAAACTTGCATTAAGATTTTGTTTAAATGTTGTGAATTGTAATGATAATTCAGATGATATAACTATCACAATTATTATTTTTCAGTGCTGCTCATATGAATGCAAGGTAACAACATTTATCTCCTCATGTTTATTTACTAATCAGTCTAAGACATGTTGACTTATTGGTACATTTGGCCTGTTAACACAAGTTTACTTTCTGCTTCTATGATTGACTAACACAGGTTTACTTCTTCCATTCACAAACACAGGTTTTCCATATACTTTGATTGACTAATGCAAGTTTTCCTTCTGCACTTTTGATTGACTAACACAGGTTTTGTCTTTGACTCTGATTTGCTGACACAAATTAACTATCTGCTTATGCAATTCACAGGCTACTAGAGGACCAACAGGGGCACTGGGTGAAGAGGGGGAAACGGTAATGAACATTCAGTCAAATAGAATCACAAAAAGTCTCTCTACATAGTCTATGGCAGGCACGCAGGATAAAAAATTGCAGTGTGAACCTTTTTATTTTGAGCACAAGGTGCTTGCCATTGGATGACCATTGGGATATAGACTGCTATCATTTTATCTGGGCAAAGAACAATGTGCTCGGGAAAGAACAGGAGCAACTTCCACTTTCAAGAAAGAGGAGCATCTGAGCAAAGTTAATCAAATGGATACGGGTGCTGAGAGATTTGTTTGACTGAGCTCTTGAAAGGAATTCCTAGTGTGATTCATCCCATAAACACAGGAGGTTTCCTTTTATTTTTCATTTGAAAAGATAAACAACATTGTCTGTTTGAGTGGAATGAACAGGGAATGTGACACTAATAGCCACCACAGCATAATTATACACAGAATTTTACACAGTGATCATAAAAGTGTAACTGAATTTGTCATTTAACTTTCTTATGCCAGTAATTCTATCAAATGGCACTTTATATACAACACCCACTACTACTATGTGCTGTCTTGTCCAATATTGTGGTTAAACTGATTCATAGGTAAATATTATGTAAAATATTATGTTTTAAATTATGTTTTAAAAAAACAGTAGCAGCGAGTTTAAAATACTTACTAAGGATTAATGTCTGACTTAAAAATCTTAACAATCCTGATCTTAGTATCTTGGTGCTAACCTTTACCACACCAAACCTATTTGATATGGCCATGCACAGGAAAAGGCTAAATTAGTCAAACCTGACATCACGGTGAGCTGTAGCAGATATTTATAAAAGTGAAATCTTAGAAACTGTCTGGACGGATAGATATCACTCCAGGTATATATTAAAATATCATAATTACATTTTTGGGTGAACTTCCCTAAATAATCTCTATAAACATGATAAGAGTCATTAAGAAATCTTAACAGCTTGTTAAAATTCTGGGATTGCCATCGTGGTTGGAACAAAAACCAGCATACACAGGGGGTCCCAGAATCTAGTTTGAGACCCGCTCAATTAGAAGAAACACTTAACTTTTTAAAGGCTAAATTAACCATTATCAGCACAATATTACAGGGTTAATTGCATGACCTTTGCATAAAGTACATCCATCATTACATCATTACTCTCCCAGTGTGGGTATTGAACTTACAACGTTGTGATTGCAAACCCAGAATTCTTCTTCCATTCTAATTTTGAAACTTTACAGTTTTTTAATATTGGACAATGCAGATGTGAGATAGTAGTTTCTCTGTACAATACAGTATTAATTTTTACATTTTCATTCATAACTTTAAGAATTATTGCGCTATCAACAAAACTTATTAATCCCAGGAAACTGTTGTTTGTACTAATAGTACCCTACTTAGTTATCTCCAGTAAATCACGTTTCTCCCTCAAAACCTGAACCCTGAATGTATTTCTCCAATTAATTATTCTCAACATCTGAAACTCATTTATAATTGTCCTTTCAGGAATTACATTAATTCAATGGATAAAAATATATGAGTAATAAATGATGTAAGGCTGTTTTTTAGGGAACACCAGGAAGACTGGGAGTTGCTGGGAAACGTGGTGACATTGGGTCAAAGGTGAGTCTTAATTATAGCACATGCATGATCCTTCAAAGAGAACATGGAATTCATTAGTGATGTGCAGATGGCATCTGAATAAAACTGAAATTATTTTTATATAACTATATAAAAATAATGCATGTAACAGTAATCATAATTCAATTGGACCATTATAATTACAGCATGTTACATTCAGTGAACATGACAGCTTGTCACATTTATGGAATGCAAGTGATACAATTTGATTGTCAAAATGAATGGCAGTTGCTTATATTTAGAGGAAGTTTTCAGGTCTTGTGATAAATCTCCCCAACATAAATTCCTCACTTCTGCATATAGTAGCTTGCATGCCGCTAATTGTACTTGATGGACTATCTGCCATACTATCCTATTGCATTATTACTGTTATCACTCTTATTTTTCATACTGCCCAGCTTATTTAATAACAGTGATTCATAAGTTGCGATAGTCCTTTGACAGTCTTTTCCTTATAACAAACAGCAGGGCTTTGTACATGAACAGTTTTTGGATCAAAGTCATCTGTGACTCATGGTGTTAATCAAGGAAGTTTCAAAGGTCTTGTGCTTCCTGGAACAACTGAGACCTGGGTTGGGTTTGGATTCAATTTAACACATTCCCTTCCCTTGCTCTCTTCTCTCGAGTGAGCTATCTTGTGATGAAATTTGTGCCGTGTAGTGTCGTGTCTTTTTTCTCTTAGAAGAATTCTCTCAGAGACAGGAGCTTGCCATTTCCATACAAACTTTATTCGTGATTAACAAAGCCGGGTGAGTTCATGAAGTCACCCCCTTTCAGCCTTATTCCACAGGTTTTATACAGTTAAAACATGTATAGGCCCTCCTATCTTAGAATGTCCGATGGCCAATCGCCTGCTGCATACATTGAGACCTCCTTAATATATGCATTACTTCAGGTTTTCTATCTTATTTACCAATCATAAAAACGTCTATAACATATTGATGTGCACACCTGGTTATCCTTATCTGGGTATCTTCTCAGTCCTACCCTTAACTGCTTACTTAAGGAATTCCCTGACCTCCTGTCACACAGATCATTACATGATTGTTTTCTCAGTTTTATCACCAACTTCCCACCAAGATACTCCCTTGACCTTTAATCCCACAGGTCAGTTCATCCGGTGCTTGGCTGCACGTTCTCTCCTTCAGACACACATTAATATAAACCTGCTTATGCACCAATTCCCTATATATATATTATATATACTCATTACAGAGTCCCACACTATTCTAACAGAAATTTTCCTATATAATCCCCCCATTGGGACTTACTTAGTCCCAACAGAATAATTTAGATCTGAAAATTAACAATGAGGAAAAGCAACCTTCCCAAATCTTATCGGGTTAATAAACCCCTTTTTTTAAATCAACTGGTGCTTCTCGTCGTCATCCATTCCAGGGAGTTTTAGAGCCAAAACTCTCCCCCCACTCTTGACTAGAGAGGAGTAAAAGACTCACCACTCCAGCCACATTTTTATTCAGTATGTATGTAAGCGTGTGCATGTATCATAGGCAGCCTTGCATTATGTAGTTACTATTAAAATAATAAAAAAACAAATAATATTGTGGTTATACAATAAACAATAGAAAAACATAAAATGATACACAAGAATACAATTTTCGATTATACTATGTGTAGTGTAATTATATAATAAGAAATCAGTCTTCTGGCTATCTTGAGGAGCTCCCTCGTAGTAGGTGGACCAACTAGCCGTCTCGGATGCTAGCCGGGCTAACCTGCTGTCCTCTTCTGCTCCTTATACAGTCTATTGTATTTCTTTTATACCACCTCTTTCTCACTGTCTGTGCTGTTCTCAGATGAGGTATCTGGGTGTGGCTCTTGTGGGATCCAGTCTGATACTGGATTCAGATCAGGCCAGCCTTCATCATCACCCAGTTCATGCCTCATGTTGACAGCCTGGAGGACCACTCCTTGACCATTCACGTGGTACCTCATAACTGGATTCATCTGCTTAACAGTTGCCTGCACCAGGAAAGATCTCAGCAGAGGTATCACGCAACAGAACATTAATCCCACTATAACAACTACTACTGTTATTATAATTCCTGCTCTAGTGAACATGGCCCCCCAACTTCCCAACTTTAAATCAAACCAGTCCCAAATTCCAACCTCTTGTCCAGCATTATCTTTTACTTCTTTCCTTAGTTCTCTTAGGTTTTTCATAGCTTCAGTAAATGATCCTTCAGGAGCGGTGTTATTAGGGATAAAAGTGCAACATCGGTCCCCAAACAGTACACAAACTCCTCTTTCTGCCAATAGCCAGTCCAATGCTTGTCTATTTTGCCAAGCCATTCTACTAGTGGCATGCACTTGCTCTCCTAATGCTCCCAAAGCATCATCCGTGTAATTAATAAATCTCTGCTGATTGTAGTAAATATAGTTTATCCATTCTACATTTTTATTTGGGGTTACCCATATAAAAATTGACTCAAATCCTGCCTTTATCTCATTTCTTGCCTTATATTCTTCTGGAATTCCCCGAGGCTGCCCCACACTATCAATGGTTACTCTAGGGTCTGCTTCATATGCCCTCTTGACTCTCCATATATCTTCATCTATTTGTCCTTCCCACTTCACTATAGTAACCTCCTGCAACAGTTGAACCCTTGCACATATACCTTTCCACCCTGTAGGCAGGGTGGCCCTTAGTTCTTTCCCTCCACATATCCAATAGAAATCTGCTATTGCCTCAGATTGAACTAAGTAGGGTTCCTCTGAGGGTACTACTATAGTTTGATTTTCACAATGTATACAGCGAACTACCTTGCCCTTGTAAGTCCCTGTAACTTGAAAGTTCCATAATCGAGGAATATCCACTTTCCAATTAGAGTCATCCTCTATGTGCCATGTTACCTCACAATTCCCTTTAAATTCCCCTAAGTCCTCTGTCCCTTTTGACCGATTAAAACATTCAAAATTCATTGTTTGATCTATTTTATATCTTTTAGGACTTTCTAATTTTTGTGCGTCAATTTTAACATCCAACTTTCTACACCAATCCCCCCAACCTACTAAATTATACCATTTAAAGAAACTTGGTTCTCCCAAGAAACCTAGACACACCGCTGGGCAATATGGCCTTTCTGAGGGTTTTAAGTGACAGAAATTATGGTTAAAGTCAGCACAATTTTTATAACTATAGGGATTAGGGATCACTTGTAATACCTTTAAGGGTGAGGGTGCACACATTAAACAACTCTCTTTTTCGTAATTTCGTGCCACTCATTCTCTCTATTCGAGACTGTCCTCCCACTGGCCCCGTGTCCCGTTACCTGAGGCCCACCCTCTGCCTGGGTTAATTTAATCTGGTTCAGCAGATTCCATACCATCCACATTCTCCATATTACCTTTCCCCATCTCTTTACCCCTGGGTGTGTTAAATTGGAGGACTGTTTGGTTCTGTAGTAGTGGGTGTTACACTGTTCCCGATCCTGGTCCCTCCTGGGACCCATTCGGGCCTGCACCTGGCTCATCTTCTATGCTTTTAGGTGGTAGACTAGTAATTATCTTTGGAACCCGAGTACAATGATTCAAATGGTACCATGTGGTGCTTCCTTCCACCTGTACAGCTGTGGGCGTAGCCCTTACCACCTTGTACGGGCCTTCTCGCCTTGGCTCGTTCCATTTCCTTCGGAAGACCTTAAGGTACACTTGGTCCCCTGGAACTACAGGATCAGGGACCTCTGGCTCCGTCTCAGGCTCTCGGCTCTTTTCCTGTAAATAAATAACTTTATGTATCGCAGTTAGTTGTCTCATATATGCTTTGAGTTCCATCTGAAGCTGTTCCAGAGAGGGGCCTTTGTAGGGTCCCCTCCACGCAGGGACAGGCATGGGTCGACCCGTAAGCATTTCATGCGGTGTCAAATGCGTGATTCTGTTAGTTTGCATGCGATAACTCATCAAAGCAAGCGGTAATGCATCAATCCAGTTAAGTTTCGTGCTGACACAAATTTTGTTAATTTTGGCCTTGAGGGTACCGTTTATCCTCTCTACCATACCTTGTGACTGTGGGTGATAAGCACATCCCAGTCTTTGTTTCATTCTTAATTGCTGTATTATTTGTTTCACAGTTTTTTTAATGAATGCTGATCCATTGTCTGAACTAATTTCAGTAGTTATGCTAAATCTAGGGATTATTTCTCTTGTCAGAAACTTAATCACTGTTGCTGCACCTTGTTCTGCCGATAGTACTGCCTCTACCCATCTACTGAACCGATCTATTACCACAAGCATGTATCTTTTGCCATTTACTTTTTTTATCATGCCCACATAATCCATGACAAGATGTCTAAACGGTCCTTCTGGGACCGGTATGTGCCCTATTAGTGTTGCTACGCCTTTGCGTACATTATTTTGCGCACACACTTCGCATTTTGCCAACGCATCGTCTACCATATTTTGTAAATAAGGAGACCAGTAACCTTGTTGTTTTATTTTTCTAATAACTTCCCCCCTTGCGCAATGGTCAAACCCATGCGCATCTGTTATTAGTATGTTTAGCAACACTGTGGGCGCTACAATGTCTCCTTTGTGGGATCTCCTCAAACCTGTTGCATCTTTAGTGGCCCCTCTTGCCTGCCACATTGACCACTCGTATGGTCCTGCTCGCTCCTGCATCCTGATTATGTCATCAGGCTGAGGTAATGGTTCTATCAAAACCATTGGTGCTAATACCGCGGTTGTGCAGTTTGAGGCCTTTTTTGCTGCCTCATCTGCGGAATTGTTGCCTTTTATCACAAAATCATTGCCTTTTTTGTGCGCTTGACACTTTATTATGGCTAATTTTGTTGGCTGCATCATAGCCGTGATAAGTTTTAAAATTTGTTCAAGATGTTGAATGGGCGTGCCATCACTCTTTTTAAAACCTCTTTGTTTCCACACTGCCCCAAACAAATGACATACTCCGTGTGCATATGCCGAATCAGTGTATATATTTACAGCTTTCCCCTTTCCCATTTCGCATGCTGCAGTCAACGCTTTGAGTTCTGCCAACTGAGCAGAACAGGGCTGAGGACATTGCTCTAATTTTACCTCCCTGAACTCGTCCCCCTGTTGCTGTACCACTGCAAATCCCGCATGATTTCCCTGTAGCATGAGCCATCCACAAAGAATGACTCCTCAGCATTCACCAGAGGTACTGACTCCAAATCTGGTCTGAGTCTGGTAAATGCTAACGAGTCAGCCACGCACTCATGCGGCTTTCCTTCAAAGTCTAACGGCACCACGTCTGCCGGATTCACAGTAGTACAGCGCTGAATGGTCACATCAGGGTAATTCAACAGTGATGAAAATACCAGAGTTCTAGCTTGAGTAAGAACAAATCTGCCCTGCTCTATCAGTTCCACAATTTTGTGATGCGTGTATATTGTTACTGGGTAACCCATTGTAATGGTGGCTGCTTTTTCATACGCATAGTGTAGAGCAGCCACTCCCTGATAACATGGGGGATACCCCTGTGCCACATTATCCAATTTAGTGCTGTAGTATGCTAAAGGTTGTTTGCGCCGTCCACTACACGTTTCTTGCATAAGTACAGCCGAGGCATAGCCATTACTACGATTTGCTACATACAAGAGAAATGGTTTTGTGTAATCTGGGGCTGCTAATGCAGGTGCCGACTGCATTTCCTGTTTCATCATTTCAAATGCCTCTAATGCATCAACAGTCCACACTAACTGCGCTTTAAGCTCTGTTGTCCTGCTGTTTTCATAATTTCTCTTAATGGAGCTGTTTTTAACGCATAATCAGGTATCCAGTCCGAGCTGAATCCTGTCATTCCTAGAAATGTCATCATTTGTCCTACTGTTTGAGGCATTGGGGCCTTACTAATGCCTTCCAACTGTTCTGGTGCTATTGATTTAGTCCCTTGTGCAATTATCCTCCCTAGGTATTCTACCTGAGGTTGGCAATACTGCAGCTTTGTTTTTGACACTTTGTGCCCCCCCCTTCTCCAACTTTTGGAGAACTTTAATTGAATCCTCATGGCACTGTTCCAACGTGGATGAACATATTAATATATCATCAACGTATTGGATTAATGCACTATCAATTCTTAAGTCTTCCAAATCCATTTTTAACACCTGATTAAACACGTGTGGTGAGTGTTTAAACCCTTGTGGCATGCGAGTGTCCGTATACTGTTTGCCTCGGTATGTGAATGCAAACAAATATCTACACTCTTCAGCCAGAGGTACACTAAAGAAGGCTGAGCACAAATCAATGACCGTAAAATATTTGGCTTCAGGAGGAACATTTGTCAACAGTGTGTGAGGATTTGGAACCACAGCAGGCCAATCCTGCACTATTTCATTTACAGCTCTTAAGTCATGCACTAATCGCCATTTCGATTGATCAGCTTTGAGAACGGGTAACAGAGGTGTGTTACAGCAGCTTTGAGTTTCTACTATTACTCCTGCCTTTATTAATTCTTCAATTGTTTTACTAATGCCTTCAACAGCTGCAGGTTTCAGAGGGTATTGTGCTTTCCACGGTAATTTTACTCCATTATTTGTATTTATGTATATGGGACTTGCTGATTGCATTAATCCCACATCTGTGTCATATTTAGACCATATCTTATCAGGCACTTTGCCCTCCATTTCCTGTTTTAACTGATTTTCCTCAGTTTGTATTTCACTTCCCTGCATCTGCCGGCGCGTCATGATCTCTACCTCCTGAGGAACTCCTGTTGTTACTGTTGCACATAGAATTTTAGTGAAAGATTTGTCTTGTGAAAAATAGATCAATGGGTTATCTGTTTTAATCCATTCTATTTCATTTGCTTGTTTTACCATTGGTCCAAGGTCTTTTGCTTCTACACCCCTATTTACTAACAGTGCTATATGTGGAGCTGAATTCGGCACATTGTGCCATTGTGTCACAAACTCAGTTTTATTATTATATTGCATTGAGATGTTATGGGAACACTTACTCCCCTAGTTTGTTCCTGCCATTTTTTCTCTATTTCCGGGTCACATGTTGGGTCATATATCATAGTACAATGATATTCCAATTCAGGTTCTCGTGCCTCAGGTATCTGTGCTTTAATGTACTTTTCCCATTTAGCTACAGACTCTCCCACTTCACCTCCCAACTTTCCTACCCAGTAAACATTTGCACATTCTCCTGATACTGCCATTTGCATGTTTATTCCTGTTTGATCCATGTATATTCCATGTTCTCTTCCTAATAGATTAACTGGGGTGTGTTCTGAAACTAATATGGGCAATTTGATAGAATTTCCTTTAACGGTTAAACGAACTGGAGCAGTCAGTGCGCTCAGCTGCATGTGTCCCGAGAATCCTACTGTCTTCGCGTATTTACCTGACAGGGGGAGGTGAGAGGCATAATCTGAGTTGACACAGGTGTAAGTAGCTCCAGTATCTATCATCATTGGTATGTCTCTGTTTTCTATTTGAGCCTGCAGCATAGGTTCTTGATCAGCTTCTACAGTTAACATTGGAAGCTGACCCTCCCCTTTAGGATTCTCTGGGCACCCCTAGTAACCTTGATTAGGCCCACCCCATGGATTCACAGGGCCTTGCTGTCCCTGGGATCCCTGGGATTGTTGCCAATTTCTTCTATTGTCATTTCCCGGCTGCTGTTTCAGCGGCCAAGGATTTGTGGGACAATCACGCTTATTATGGCCTGGCTGATTACATCCCCAGCATATTCCGGGTGGCCCTTGGGGTCTCTGTGGACCCCCAGGCCCTCTCCGTATTTGATTTTGATTTTGTCTATTATTTGGTGTTTTATTTTTCCACTGTTGGGGCTGTGCATACACATTTATTATTGGTACAATGGGTTGCTCTTGGCCCTGAGGCATAGGCAGCCGCGATGGACCTCCAGAAGAGACTACGGCTTCTGGGCCGGGCTCTGGCACTTCGGCTTGTACCACTGCCTGGACCTTTTTCTTTTTTGTCAGTTCTCCCAGCTGGAGCTGTGCCAACTTCCGCTGTGTCTCTTTCTCTTGGTCTTTAAGCTTCTGTTCATCTTTACGATATTTTTCTACTGCATGTATCACATGATCACAAAACTCTCTGTGCGTTTTAGAGTTTAGCCCAACTACATCCTCCAGCCTGCTTCTCACCGGCGGGGGCATCACTTCCACTATGGAAGTCCGAAAGAGTTTTAACTGTCTATGCAGATAGTTGGCTGGATTTACAGTGTCTCCCACCTCTTCCCCTTTAAGTGATTTAGGGTCAATCTTGGTAGGGTAATCCTCTCTCAAAGTTCGCCACATCGCGGGACGGAATTGATCAAAGCTGGCACCGTCAAGGTAAGGGGTGTTTACCGCTGCCTGTAGCTCACTTTTCATCAGCACTTCCTCCATCCGAGCCATCCCTAGCAACCTTGCCAGCAGAGCCTTGAGATCCCCCACTGCCAGTAATTTCCCCATTGTCTCCTCCTCTAGAGCCCTTATCCACTTTCCTGCCCCCTCATGTATGTCTGGGAGGCGCTCTACTAAGCCCAGCATATCTTGTGATCCCCACGGCACGTAATGCCCTGTCGTTCCTTTTATCAGGATGGGGCACTGGCTATATTTAGCTGGTTTCTTTATTTTCCGTCTATCTCTCAACTCCTTTTCACTTATTGTCCTGTTTGCCCTACCTTCCTCAATCTCTTCCTCACTCCAATTATCTAAATCAGGTATTTTTTCCTGTTCAACATAGGACAGGGGAAGATCACACTTCTGTCCCTCCAGAGAGCGTGCGCGCTCTCTGGGGGTACTGCATGCATCATTTCCTTGTAACTCTTCCATTGCTTCCTGCAAATCCCTGTAACAATTTAACTTACTTAATCCTTTCTGTCTGCTCTGAGAGACAGAAAGGATCTCCTGCCTTTTTCTCCTATGCTGGCCCCAGGAGTTCTCCAGAGTCCCCCCCCCCCCCTCTCCTATATCAAACTCTCCCTCTAACTGCAGGATGCCTGAGACTACTGGATATTGCCCGTATGGCGGAGGCGTTCCAATTACATTTGTACTTTGCTTTGCCGAGATTTTCTCGCTCTCCTCAGATTTTTAAGTATTCCTCTCCTTCTTTTTTAAACAGTTTTATTATTTCTTTCTCTCTCTCTCTTTTTTCCTGTCTCTTTTTTCCCTTTTGCTTAACTTTATGATTTTTTATTAATATTTCCATTTCTTCGCACAGATTTATATCGAAAGTCCCTTCCTTTGGCCAATGTGTATTCATGTTTTTAGTTCGCTTCTCCCATTTCTGAGAGATTTTCTCTATTTCCTCTTTATTTAATGGGTTTTTGGCACTCAACACTTCTACTGCCGTTTTATTCATTGCTGCAGTTTATACACAACCTCCCGTTTTAGTCACCCTTTTATTTATTTTTATGGTTTGTGGAGTTTTAATTTTTCTATAGAAAACAGCAATTAAATATTGGTTATCGCAATGCCAAATACCGTTTTATACTTTAATAACTGACTCTTTTTTGGGTCAATCCGTTTATTTACCTATTATTACTAAAGTTTTATTTTCTACAATTCTAGATCTCCTGTTTCCTCCGACTTTGTGGGTATTTGGTCGAACCGTCTTTCTACTTCCTATTTTGCCTATTTATACACGTTCCACACTTATTCGCACAATATTACAAGTATTTTCTGCAATGTCAACTAAATTCCAACCACAATATACCAAGTCATATACTTTGCATATGTTTTATCACAACTGATCAATTACCACAACCCTATATTTTCCAACAAATGTCTCGAAACACAACAATGATCGCGTTATGGGACTAATAAAAGGATTGGTACAACAATAATCAGTGAGATAATGCACAACACAGCCAAGCCAACTTCAAAACTAACCCCCAATCTCCCAAGGGGATTATATCTCTTAGCGTACCTTCCCTATTGTTTCATAGAAAAAAGCTGAATCTTTCACATATATTTATACATTTATTATCACACAGCATTAAAAGGTACCTTTAAAAAGCTTATTAAATATTTTTCTATTTTGTGAGTATGCTTAATTACACTTTATTATTGACTACTATTCCACTATTATTCCATCTAGGTATACGGTTTATAACCCTATTCCACCAATTTCTCTCACACACTCACTTACTCTATATACTTCAAGCTCCCATACACACAAGAACACACTCAACGCAGGCAAACCAGAATCAAACAGCCACACACACACAGCTTCTCGTACTAGAGAGCCCAATCAGCGGCTCGATGGTTGAATGTCTCTCAAACAACGCCCAATCAAATTACACCGTGCAGGACTCTCCCAAACACACTCTCGTTCACACTTTTTTTTAAATGGAGACTTAACAGGAGCGCTTCACACCCCCTCTCCACCTGTGACAGAGACTTTCACTCTGTCACTCAATCTTACTGTAAGGATCTGAGTTTTGTGTGTTATTTGTATTTTTATTTTGTATGTATTGTTTATTCTTAGTTTTTATCTGGCTTGTTTATTTTCCGGTTTTGCCTAGTTGTCCCTTTGTCTGCTTGTTTACTTCTGATCTGGCACTCCCTGTTTACGTCTCTGTACCATTCGGGTGATCTCATTGGTGTTCGGGTTCCCTCTTGCTTCGCACCTATCTCTGTGCACTTAGATTTACTAATTACCACTAACATACTAACGATAGATTAGATCCACTAACAAACTAATTTGTATATACTTACTAATTGTACGAACGGCAGGGGTGTGTAGTTACTAATCTCACTAATATATTAGAGTGCACATTTTCACGCTGTTCTGTCCTTGTTAATCATTCTCAGCTGCATCTGATCTTCTCTCCCTGTCCTCTTAATCTATGCACGATTTCCTGAAACTCCAGGTCATCTGTTATCGTGTATCTGTATGGAATCCAGTCCGCGTTTTCCCTAGTTGTCTCCGTGATTGTTTCATTGTTCCCAATGGTTTTCAATTGTCTCTCGTTTTGATCCCCGCCTCTTCACACACCTGTTTCCCTTTGTGTCATTTGTACCGTGTGTATTTAAACCCTGTGTTAACTCCAGTCTGTGTCAGAATGTTGATTTTCTTTTCCTGTGTCTGCGATTTATTTAAAGCCTGAGATCAGTTAATTCTTCCGAGATACCCTTTGCCCGACGATTCTTTTGCTTAGCCCTTATCTGTCCTGTTTGAACTACGGTTTTGATCTCGCCTGCTTTTGATGACTCTCCTGCCTTATCCCCTGGTACTGCATGACTTCTTATTCCCCGGTTTACGATTTTTGGATTGCCCCTTTGCCTGCCGTTTCTGTACCTCCCTGAAGTCTGATCTCCTGGCTTGACTCCTGCAAGTATTATTAAATTACGATTTTTGCCTCATCCTGTGGTCTGCGTCTGGGTCCTACTTCTGAACGTAACACTTACTTCATTCGTTCCATCACTCACTTCTGAGTGACCTGTTAATTCGGTCCTTTCTCTGCTAGCCTTTCAACATATAGAAAACCTATAGTTATACATGACTATTGTCTGTTAATTAGGCTCTTTTTTCTACTGTCTTTTCAACATACAGAGAAATCCGTTATTATACAGGATTTTATTTGCCTGACTTCCCGGCTCTCTGCGGGCACCTTTCCGCTCCGCTGAGGCTTTTACTGCAGGACTATTCACATGACTCCACTAAGGAGATTTTTGTCATATGTACAAGTTCCCTCGAGGCCCAATCACACACATTACACATGCGTTCTTTTCAAAAATCACAAGCTCAGTCTTATTTACTTTTTTGGTTCTTAATTTGGAGAGACTTACTCGGCAGTCCACTGCCGGGGCGGCACCCGGAACAAGTCACACAACCCGTTAAACTAGCACGAAGAACATTCGCTTTTACCTTATTGGTGGCCACCGTGGCTTGTGTGACTCATCCGGCTCCCGGCCCACAGCAGCAGACGGTTCCGAATTTCCAGCCTCTGTTTTTCCAATCCCATCCTGCCGACTACGCCAAATCTATGTCGTGTCTTTTTTCTCTTAGAAGAATTCTCTCAGAGACAGGAGCTTGCCATTTCCATACAAACTTTATTAGTGATTAACAAAGCCGGGTGAGTTCATGAAGTCACCCCCTTTCAGCCTTATTCCACAGGTTTTATACAGTTAAAACATGTATAGGCCCTCCTATCTTAGAATGTCCGATGGCCAATCACCTGCTGCATACATTGAGACCTCCTTAATATATGCATTACTTCAGGTTTTTTTATTTTATTTACCAATCATAAAAACGTCTATAACATATTGATGTGCACACCTGGTTATCCTTATCTGGGTATCTTCTCAGTCCTACCCTTAACTGCTTACTTAAGGAATTCCCTGACCTCCTGTCACACAGATCATTACATGATTGTTTTCTCAGTTTTATCACCAACTTCCCACCAAGATACTCCCTTGACCTTTAATCCCACAGGTCAGTTCATCCGGTGCTTGGCTGCACGTTCTCTCCTTCAGACACATTCATATAAACCTGCTTATGCACCAATTCCTTATATATATATATTATATATACTCATTACAGTGTCCCACACTATTCTAACAGAAATGTTCCTATAGTAGCAAACAAACTTAACAGGTACTCTGCAAAGGAGAATGAAGAACATCAACCAGTGATAATGGCAAAAAGCAACACCGTTGCCTCCAACAAAGCCTAGGAGGAGCTTTTGCAAAACAATTTCTCATCATGTAGGTTAAATTAAATGTCCTTATTTAAAAAAGGCTAGATTTCAAAGAAGCAGAATCGTAACAGCACACTGATCAGACAGACAGAAGTGAAAACTTGTGAATAGATGAGCATCCCTACAGACTCGCTCAGCTGTCAGTCAATGAAATATCTTTTGCTACTTTAAACTCACCGCAAGCTATCATTTTAGGTGAGTCTCATATTTATGCATTTCGGCACAGGTGTTGTGACGTATTGAAAATGAATTGAGAAGAACTGGGCACAGTGAGCAGAAAATTAACCGTCTACTGAGGGCACTGCGGCAACTCTTCTTATTCAGCTTGCATTTTTTCCAAGTGCATTACTGCCAAACTGGAAGAGGAAATACACATGCTGCACACCAAGTGGGATTCAGTTCCAATTTAAGGAAGGGGAGGGAGTAATTACATTCCCTCACTCCCTCGTTTATCCTTCCTCTCACGGAGGGTATAAAATACAAATACTCCACATATGAAGAAGAGAGGATGATAGGCCTGTTTTTTTGTAGGATGAGTATGGGAGGTTTGTGAATAATTCATGAGCACATGTTGAGGTATGGGAGGGGGGAATTATTTGCGTTTTGCATTTAGGTTTTTGAGTGAAGATTTCTCACAGGAAATCCTCACTAAATTCGCTGCATAGACTGGCGATAGTGTTTTTATAAAACCGGCTGGTGTGTTTTTATTATCACTCAAGAGGGACAAGAGTAAGGTTGCTATGAATTATTCACGAAACTTCCAAAGTCATCCTGCGAAGAAAATACTCTATGCTATGGGGTAGCATAGGTTGCGAGGGCCGTTCACTTCTGTTTTGGTTTGTTCCTCGTCTATCCTCCCTTGCAGAGCAGGCATCCAGCAGTTCACTTGTTGCACATCACAACTTTCGTCAAAAAATAGTTCACTCGGGGGAAGAGAGCAAGTGCAGGGAACGTGTTAAAGTGGATCTGTCAAGATATCTTGTGTCTGAGTCTACATGCAGATATTGTCATTATTTTTGTGTTCAGTAAATAATGTTATCTAGGACTACTTACACATCTTACATTTTGTTCCTGTCACAGGGTTTCACCGGGGACCAAGGACCTCCAGGTCACAGAGGAGAAAAGGTTTTTCTCCTCAGAAAATATCTGCAAAATTATTGACTACATTGTTGCAAGGCTTAAATCAAGGATGTAATTAACAATACGTGGTAGTTGGCAGTGTTACAATGTTTGCGTCAGACGCAGTCAACATTGTTACTGAAACCATGAAAATAACCAATATGTTAGATACACATAATAGGCACTGCCTCTCATCTGTTGCCCATTACCTGTGCATCACTATTTTTTTCTGATTTAGGGTGACCGGGGTTCCACAGGAGAGAAGGTGGGGGCCTTTCTCATATAATTCACAACGTACAACCTGTCACTGGGAATGTGTACATTATTTTGTTATAGATGAGTTTAATAATGAAATGTGATACCTTTTTTGTGATACGTTTTGTCTCTAAAAGGGTCCCAGAGGAGCTTCTGGACAAAGGGTTGGTTAATGGATTGATCATTTATTTTTACAATTTCATGTGTCTATTAATTTATGTATTAACCCTCCTATTATGTTTGGGGTCAATTTGACCCTATTCAGTGTTTGACATCTCTTAAAAACCAGTTAACTTTTTAATCGTGTATGACTTTTCCTAATTCTGAGGATTAAATAGTAAACATGCAATAAACATAATAATAACATTCCAGGCTCTCTAACTGTAAAACATAAAAATATATACAACCTTTTAAAAAAAATTTATCTCAGATTTTTTGTGGATTATTCCGGATAGTTTCCCATACAGTTTTAAAAAATAAATAAATGGGTTACATACAGTGCCCTCCATAATGTTTGGGACAAATAGAACTACAGAGGCTACACTACAAGATGCAGACCCACTGAGCAGTGTTGACAACTGTTCCAAGGAAAGTAGCCGATGTCTGCTCAAAAAGTCGCTCAATTTGTCGCTGGGCTTTTAAAAAAAATACAGTCGCTAGGGGTCTGAAATACCGTTAAATCAAGCAACAAAATCGCCAAGTTGGCAACAGGTTTTGAACTTCACAAATTTTAATTGACCTCTGTCAGTAAAATTTAAAGTTTATCACAGATTTTTAATATGTAGGGATAAAAGGCTAGTCAATTGGAAGACATTAAGACGGTAACATACAGTGTCAACATTTTTCTATTACAATAATTTTTTGTTGTTTTAAAATGTTGGGGTCAATTTGACCCCAAACATAAAAGGCATTATACAATTTTGATATAATATGAGGGTCAATGCAGTCATTCACAATAAGTAATTTTGCCAAATATTTCTCATGATATGTTACCCTTCTTTTTAATAACAGGGTGAAAAGGGACATAATGGTGTTGATGGAAAAGATGGTCCAATGGTTTGTTGTTTTGTTGTTTCTCTCTTTTGTCTCTTTCTCAAAGCAACATGTGGCACAATCAGTATAGTGTGTGTATGTGTGTGTGTGTGTGTGTGTGTGTGTGCATACATGCATGTGTATGTGTGTGTTTGTGTGTGTGTGGGAATCAAGTAGCATTTTCATTCTTAAGCAAGCCAAAAAAAAATGCATATCAAAATTGTCATAGCCAATGGCTAAGAAAAAAAAACCCAGAAGCAATGAGAATTTTCATTTGTGTTGTTAATGGCTTGAAATTTTAACTTGATTTACACACATGCACACACACACAACCAGAGAGTTTATATGAAAATAACTGCTGGCAGAATTTGCTGTGAAATCTTCTATATTCACATCTGTGCTATTGTGTAACCGTTGTATTTCATACAGATGAAAAAAAGCCCATGCACCAAATAAACATAATTATAATGATTTATTTCAGACAGCAATGCCCTTTCATGCATTTTGTGTGGTAAAAACTGAATTACATGGAATTGTGCTTTCGTTTTAGTTCCAGTGTACTGGTTTTCTCATCAGGCTATGTCAGGGAGACATTCCTGGGAATTTCTGCTGAAAATTGTTTGGAAATCTTGAACTATGGATCAGTGCTATTTTGTATTGATGCCAGTTTGTCTACAGAAAGTTTTTGAAAGGAAAAGTTAACAATATCAATATGATAATTTTTTGAATGTTTTGCCATCTTTCTCCCCTTTTCCCTGAACTGCCTCTGAAATAACCACTACAGTCACATATGATTAAGGGCCAGTGTAGCTAGATAGCATAGCTGTTTAATTGTAATCACCTAAGGGCAACTCAATTATTTCAGTTAAACTTTTTTACAATTGCTTTACTTTGAATATCAACACCCTTACTTACAATTTATTATCAAAACATACACTCCTACTGAACTACTCTGCTCTGCATCCTCTGTTCGCCTTACCACCCCTCCATTAAAAAGTTGTCATGTCACTTTTCTAGTCTAGCCACCCAGAGGTGGAATGAGCATTGAGTGGAATAACACGAAAAATTTTACGTTAAGTTGAAAAGTTAAGTTTACGTTATGTTTTACGTTAAGTTTTACGTTAAGTTTTACGTTAAGTTGAAAAGATGTTATTGTTTATGACTTTTTCTTTCTCTCTCACTCTGTCTTTTTTCCCCCTCTTGTCCTCTCATCTGAGCAGGGAGAGCTTGGTTCAGCTGGTCTTCAAGGTTGTAAAGGAAATGATGGGTTGGAGGTGAGGGTTAAGGTCCGACCACAAACCTTCCTCCGGCTCTTGTTCTTCACTCCTTCAACCCCACCCACCTTAACTAAAAACTACTTAAACTCCCATCTCCTTCCACACCCTGTTCTGAATGCCCTCAGTTCAGAATTTTCAGCCCTTCCTCAATTCTTCACTAGTTCGTAAAGTTTCACTGTTTCTCCACACTGATGGCTATATTTCTTTAAGTCATTTGTTCAGTTAAGAACTGCACGCATTATGTAATCTTCTCAAAGCTTGCTATTGCCTCTGAAAGTATTCTACTGTGATGGTCTAGTTCCATTTGTCACCAAATGCTCTCCAAAAGAGGCTGCTGAGATGTTACAGTAATCCAAAAACAGTTTTTGTGCAGAAACTTCATATTATGTTGTTGAGAGGAATACCATTTTATGAAAATCGTACTTATTACAGTACCCACTAGAATTATTGGCAACCTCAATTAATATGAGCTAAAGGTGTTGGATTAAATTCTGGTGGGCAGTGTATATTATTGCCATATGATGTAATTTGTGATAATTTACAATGCATATCCAAAAATGGATGAAAACACAATCAATAATTTAGGCAGATGGAAGATTGTGAGAGAGTACTCTGTGAGTTGTAGGCAGATGGAGTGTGATGATTATGATGGGGAAAATTATGTTTTTTTCTGAAAGGGGGACTCAGGTTCTCCAGGACAGAAAGGTGACCCAGGCTCTTTTGGAGCACCAGGACAAAAGGTACGTGTTCACCTCCCCAGTCCACTGATTGTTTGTTGCCAATACAACCAGTGAATATTTTTGTGGTGAAAAGTCTGTGAAACACCATCTAGGCATTTAACTGAAACCCAGCTACATTTGGTTGAAAAGTAAACGTTTTCTAGCCGACTAGGACATAACCAGGGCTGGCTATATCCAGGTAAAACCCAAGTTATACTGGGGTTATCCTAGTCCATTTATGTCAAAATGTCTCTCAACCTAGATTGCTATCCTTCTAGATGTCTAGATTCTGGTTTTTACTCACTGGGCAGAATATATGCCTATGCATAATATGCTGTGTTTTAGGGGATTACTTAAAACAGTTTAATTTTTAGTATTATCACCTTTCAATAAAGCATTACTGGAAGGTGAAGCTGAAAAGGTTGTCCAGGTAGTTTGCTTCAGTTGGTGGGATTATCGCTTTCTACAAGAATGACTCCTCTGGTCAGTCTAGCACCTGGAGCCTAAGTGTACTCCACCAGTGCATTGACTGCACATCTCAGGTGCTTGACTGCACAGCAAAATTAAGTGGTGGTATACGTGAGAGCATGTGCCTGTTTGCATTCTTGCGGTGCAAAATTTATAGCATTTAAAATTTTGATGGAGTAGTTAAGTTAGTTGTGATTGGTTTACTTTGCTGTGTTTTCTTTGCTTTACAGGGTGAGAGGGGACCTCCTGGAATAGCAGGGGAATCTGGCATTTCTGGTGCTAATGGAGCTAAGGTCATTTAACAACCAGTCAATCAATCAATCAATGAACCTGTTAAAGCAAAGAGCATCAGAAAACTGTTGCCTTCATTCTTTCCATTACAACTTAACCATCTTTTGGTTCTACAGAGAATCAGTTGTTGGAAAACAGCCATTGTATAAATGTTGTCTCCATCCCTGCAACCAACTGAGCAGTTTCTGGAATCTCTAGGAGGGAGGGGGAGAATAGCCCGAGAATAGCACAATATATGGCTGATATTCACTTCATTCTGGAATCTCTCTTTACAGGGAGACCGTGGGCCCATGGGGGTAAGAGGTAACAAGGGGGACAGAGGTGATGATGTGAGTATTCTCCATGATTCATGTGCATTTGACAGTTACTCTGAACCTCTTGTCTCATAAAAAGTGGAGCTATCACGTGCTGCCACGGGCTTATATTAACTAATCAAACCAACCAGTCAATTGATAGCTTGCCACAAATATTTGTTCATTTTACCAAATTCTTGGTCATGCATGATAGCTTCACATGTTATGGTTTACAAAACCTCACTCTTGCTTCAATACCCACACCCCTGACATGACAACATATAAGAGGGAAATGTGTGTGTATGTAGAAGCACAGCCATTTTAAAGTTACAGCTGTCTAATGAAGATCTTATCTCACTGAATAAATAGATGTATCTATAAAGCAAATCACATGTGATGGCACACAAAAGTGTATATTTTTCAGAACATGAACTCTCTGACATGAGATCTCTCACTGGGTAGAATTTAGGAAGCCTGTGACTTTAATGTGAAGTACATCTGTTTCTTATCTAGCTTATTTTCTATACTGGCTCTCAAAAGGTGATTCCAGTGCCTAATTGAAGCGTAACTAATGTGACAACCTGTCTTAGTATTCTAAGACGCTTTTCTATTTATAGTTTATTTCCATTGACGTTGCAAATTAGATGAACCTGCCTAGATATTTACACTTACAGAATAAGTATTATATTTGTGAACTGCATGCAGCATGTCCTGGTGTGACACATTGTTTGCTCTGTACGTTTATGTAAGTTTAAGTATTGCATGAACCAAATCATTATTTGAATTGCTTCAACCCTTTATATTTTATATCAAGTTATGGTTACATTGTAAATTCTCAGGAATCTATGCGTTTCCACATTTTACTGGTAGAATTAAAGAATAATTATTTAACCTATGTCTGCCATTTACTGCACATAGGAGATGACCCATATTAGAATTATGTACATAACACACATGCTGTCAGTACATGCAGAAACTCAATATACAAGGCTACATGTACTCACACATCCATGGTACTGTGATAGGGAGATATATACATTTGATATATACTTTTCATATACATTTGCAATGTATTCATTCATTAACATTAACGGTAAAGCACATACATATGGAAAAAGGATAAACAGTCTCTGCCTACTTCCTCAACTGGTAAACCCTATATGGAATGTCATTCATTTGTTATTGGGCTCACAGGATAGTTCGAAAGAGCCTGGCTTAGACTGGCAAACAAAACCATTCTAGGTTGATTGGCAGACTTGGTTATGTAAAGATATAGGTCTGTGCAAAATTGAGTAGTATGAAAACATGTTGAGACACGCACCATAGCATCTTTTCACACAATACAACAGTTTACTGTCTACTCCAACTTGGAGCTTAACTTCACATCTCTATGTCTGTCACATTTCTCAAAAATTATAATATCCAGGTACACTGTATGTGCTGGCTGTATTCAAAAATGAAATATCTGCAAAAAACACATGTTGTTCAAGAATGGACCCTGTCCTGTCACCCTTGCTGTTCAAATTAAGCTTTCTTTTCACTTGGACAGAGGTCTATTCAAGATTGTAATCATGTGAAATACTGTATATCAGAGGGAATTCCTCCACTGTCACCGAATGGGGCATACCGAACATATATGGCTATCAGTATGCATAGAGTATAGACAGGTATTAATAAGAGAAAATGTGATTTCTGCTGAAAATGTCTCATTTTTTATTGTATCCCAGGGAGACTTTGGTAGGACTGGCACTCCTGGCACAATGGTAAGATTTTTTATTAACTTCAGAAAGTGGCATCAGTAACAAAGCTGGAGCCATTATAGTAGTAGTAGTATTTATTAGTGTTTCGCAGTCACTGACTGAAACCACACACCGATTCACATACATCATTGCATCATATATATACATATATGTACATAAGCTATATCACAAATAATATATTTTAAAAGTACAATAAAAACAAATGATAAACTCAACAACTGTATACAGGAGAATACAATACTAAGGACACAGCATATATTTGTTGCAGAAGGGGGGAAAGGAATGATCAGTGAGCTTTTTTTTCTAAAAACATTTTTGCCAAAATTTTTAAGAAACACATGTCTTCCTTTGGGATGATGTTATCATTATTTGGTCGTAGTTTACAAAAAAAACTATTCTATTGCTTAACACAGATTATCAAGGAACTGGTTAGTCATATGTTAGTTTGATTAGTCATGTCTGGCTTGACAGCGGCAGATCTGAAGTGCTGCATGGCTGGTTTCTTCGGAAATCTACAAATTTATGGTGATTTGCTTGTTTTCACCCCACAGAGTGAGAAAGGGAAGAAGGGTATCAGAGGCCCCCCCGGAATCAGAGGAGTCCAGGGCGACAAGGTGAACCTCAGAACCGGCTGCTATAAACCTTGACTTCTTACAGTAACTACCTTATGCACACAGATGTTTAGGCAGATTCAGCTGGGTGGTTGGTCTGGATGTGTAAAGTCCAATGTAATTAGTCTGAATGAATCAGAAATCTGGCCACTAAACAAAGGCTGCTTACCACCATATTCACCCCAGGGACATGCCTCATTATTATGTGCTTTACTAATGATAACATTTGGCTGTACTTCCTAGAACATCTTAGTCCCATTTTAAACTGTGGGAACATGTGTGCTTTTAATGTGCATGCAGTGCTTTAAATTATTTAGCACTTTGTTTTGTAAGGGCTGTATGCTTTCTTTGGGCTCTGCATGTCTCAGACCGTTCTGAAAACCACCCTTACATTGTCCCTACCCCCACATTGTTATTGGGTGAGATCCACACATCTCGAATCACTAAGCATTACATCACTGTTCTTATTGGAGATGTCTCAGAGAAGTTCTGGAGCCCTTTGGTCACCTTTGTTCCATGGTAATGCAAGGGAAGGGGCCAGTTCAACTGAATGCATTCCTCCTCCCGAAGTCTCACGCTCCCTTTTCTTCTCCAGGGTGATCCAGGACCCACTGGAGCTCAAGGACATGAGGGGTCATCTGGGGCCATTGGCTCTCCAGTGAGTCCCTCTACACTTTTTGCATTAAAACAACTGCAGTGGGAAAAGGAGGCACAATATAACATTTGTGAGGGAGCTACTGAGAGCTCTGGGCTAGTGACCAATGGGTTAGTGACCTATGTTAGTGACCTATGCTAGTGACTTATGAGGGCTTTTGTGGATTCTAATACCAGATAGGGATCCAGGCTTCTCTCTTCCACAGTAATTCTGTGGAAAAAATACAGACTTGCCCAAATGTCTTTTCCATTCATTGACCAAATGGAAAAACAGTGTAAACAACGTAAGTTAAAGTAAGAAAGAGAATGAAATTAAATGTTTTTTTCTCTGTCTCTGGATGATTCCTGCAGGGTCTTCCTGGTGTTTCTGGTCTGAAGGGGTACAAAGGGGAGCCAGGCTCTCTGGGACCTGTGGTAAGAATGGCATGGCAATTGTGGAGAAGCTGACCTCATAATTCTAACATAGCAAGTGGTGCTTTGCCATTACATGACACATACAGAATAGGTAAACAGTGTACATTTACATTTTGCACACATCCGGAGACGTGCACAATGATCATTTTTTATTACACCCATGTGCCCCATTAATGCAGCTGGATATTTTCCTGAAGTAATTCAGATAAAGTACTTTGTCCAAGAGTACAGTGGCAGCACCTCAACCAGGAATCAAACCCACAACCTTTGAGTTACAAACCCAGTGCCAAATGCATCATACTGTTGCCCTAAATGTAAGCACTGGGCAGAGAAAGGGATATGCTCAGCAATAAGTAGTCGGTATTACTAGTGAATATTGCATTGTTTATATGAAGTTGTTTATTATGCTTTGGCAGAATTATGTAGTGTACTAGTGTGCCTTGGAATGGTTTTCCTGACTGGTTTTTATATTTTGAATATGGATAATGTGTTAGGACGGGTGGGAATAGGGACCCAGTCGCAGGCAGGGGGTACAAAACAAAAGAAGTTTAATGACAGGGCAACGGTACAAAAACCGAGTCCAAAAAGTGGTCACAGGACAGGCAGAGGTCGGAACCGAGAAGACACAGTAGAGGTACAAAATCAGATTCCAAAATCAGGGTCGCGAGAACACAGGCAGAAGTCAAATACCGGGGAAGCTCAAGAAAACAGAAAAATAAACAAATGGGGAAAAAAAAAGGAATACAAAACTCACAGAAACTCGGAACAGACAAGTTGGTTAGTATTAAATCTAATCTAACAGTTAGTATGATTAATATGTTAGTATAATAAATAAATATTTTAAGTTGGAAAAGAGAAGAAAAAAAAAGAAACAAAAAAAACCAAAAAAACAAATCGAGTGAGACAACAACACAGAAACACGGGGGTGAACGGACAAAAACAACGAAACAAAAGACAGACAAACAAGAATGGGAAAAATGCATAAAAATAAAAAAAAAATAAAAAATAAAAAAAAAAAGAAACAGACAAACAGAACACAAAAACCCCCCCCCCCCCCCCCCCCCAGGGGACGGCTAGGACAGTCCCCAAAATGTCCCCCCAAAATGTCAGGGACACCAGGGGGGGGGGGGAGGGGGTCCAGAGGGGGGGGGGGGAAGGGAGGAAGGTGGGCGCAGAGGGGGGAGAAAGCGGCGGAGGGCGGCGGCAGCGCAGAAGGGAGAGCTCTGGAGGCAGGAGGGAGTGCACAGGGAGGGACTCTGACGGTGGCACAGGGAGGGACTGGGGGGCGGCTGGGGGACGGCGGCGATGGCTGGGCCGGCCCTGGGAGGCGACGGCTGCCAATGCCCTGGAGTGGGGGGGCGGCGGCTCAGAGCTGCATCGCTCTGCGGCAGCACAGGACAGACACGGGGGGGGGGGGGGCGGGGGCGCGACCAGTGCGCCCTGGGAGGCCAGTTGTGCCTGGAGCTGCATTGCTGGAGGCCGACTGCTGGCATCGCCTGGCGGTGGGTGGTGATGGCTGCATTGCTGCTCTGGGGTGTGGTGATTGCTGCATGCTGAGGGAGGGCGGCGGCGACGGCTGCCGCCCTGGAGGGGGTGGGGGTGGTGGCTGCATGCTTCTGGAGGCCAGGGCGAAGGGCTGCATGCTCTCTGGGCGGCGGCGGTGACGGCTGCATCGCCCTGGAGGCCGGCGGCGACGGCTGCATCGCCCTGGAGGCCGGCGGCGATGGCTGCATTGCCCTGGACAGGAGGTTAGCTGGCTCTGAAGCTCGGGACAGAAGGTTAGCTGGCCCTGCAGCACAGGACAGGAGGTTAGCTGGCTCTGCAGCTTGGGACAGGAGGTTAGCTGGCTCTGCAGCTCAGGACAGGAGGTTAGCTGGCTCTGCAGCTCAGGACAGAAGGTTAGCTGGCTCTGCAGCTCGACTGGATGGCTGGAACCAGACGGGACAGGAGGGCTGGGACCGGACGGGACAGAAGGGCCGGAAAGGGACGGGCGGAAAATGGGTCCTCCGTCTACGGGTAGCTGAGTCCGTCGACAGAGCCGGGAACCAGGACCCCCTCGTTCCACTCGCTGGAACAGACAGGGAGTGGAATCTCGGGGAACACAAAACAAAGACAGACAGATGGGACACGGAAAACCCACGAACAGAGGGGGATGCAATGATTATAAGGAAAATAATAAATACATGAATGAAAAAATTAAAATACAGAACAGACAGAACTCAGAACATAACATAATGAGCATTACATAACTTGTTTATTTAATGACAACTCTAAATTATTCTGTTTTTAATTATTATGCTGTATTTTTGAGATCAGTTTTCTGTGCATGCCACCTCAACACATGTGTAAAATGTGGCAATGTGGCAATGATTCAAACAATGGTGTCTTTTTGAAATACAGTAAGGTTTGGCCCTGCCAGATAAAGTCTTTTTAATCTCACTGATTATGAAAACAGTCCCAAGCAACAGAATTTTTTTTGCACTAGTCAGTGGCACCTTCTACTGTTTGTTCTCTGCAGGGGACCAAGGGTTCTAGGGGACAGCCAGGCCCTACTGGAGATGCAGGCCCTATTGGTGAGAGAGTGAGTGTTTTTAAGAAGGTTCTTAATTTTAAATACAGGTTCAGTCTCCAATTCTTCAGTATGGGGTGTTGGGGTAAAAGAGGTGAAAACTGTAAAAAGCACAACAAAATAATCTTAACAGTCTGGCCTTTTAAGCCAGACATCCTGGAATCTGGTAAATGTTTTACAAGATCTCTTCAAAAGACATAACAGAGGGCTTGTTCCATGTCTCAGGCTAATTTGGTGCACTCTCAGAAGAAAAGGTCCCAGAAGGCTGCTCTGTGTCTCCATAGAGTAACCCTATCTATTAAAATAGTTTTCTAAATACATTTATGGAAGCTACCATAGAAGGTTCTATAAATAACTAAAAAGGGTTCCCCTATGGAGACAAGCCAAAGAACCCTTTTTTTAGTGTAAGTTTAGTGACTTCCCTCTCTGAAAACAAAGCCATGTTCTTGCTTTGAGGGCTTGTTCATAATGTCTTTTTCTCAAAAATATTTAATCTGCTAGCGCTACAAAATAAGGGATAATTGTGTAGTAATTGTATTCCAGTGTGTGGATACACCCCATGGTCAAGTATCAAATTCTGCCATTGCTAACCTGCAGTCACAGGGGAGGGGTTCAGTCAGAGGGATTTTTACCACTCACTATACTCCAGCAACTCCTCTGGTCGATCAGGTGTACACAATATACTTGTATCAACCCTGCATAAAATGTTCACCTCCAACACAGCTGACTGAAAAGTTTTGACCGCGGACATTGTAGCAATGAGAAAGAGAATACAGAAATACAATTTTACATTTAAAATTTGGAGAAACAAATATTACAAATAGTCCATTCACTGAATGTAGTTTGTCTCCAACAATTGGCAACAGCCTGATTTCTCTTCCTTTTCTTGGTCAATCCACAGGGGGACAACGGCGCACAAGGGCTAGGACAACCTGGATACGCTGGTTTCCAGGTGACCATTTCCACCAATCAGTAGCCATCCTTTAGTTGTATGAATATCATCGTTCTCACCATTATCATAATTGCCACCATTTTGAAGAATGTGTCAAACCAGAGTGGTGCCTCACTCCCTCCTCTCCAGTCTGACTGTTGATCCATGCTCAGCCGTTCCTAGCATATCAGATGCAAATGCGCTGGTTATCGATCCATTTTTTTGAATGGTGCAGGGAGCAGGGAGTGGTTTGAAACTCAATCACTGATGGAAACCGGGACCCAGGGTCTGGGCATAATATCAGCTCTTGTCTGATTACTGGTAATGATGACAAATTGCATACTAGCCATTGGTTGTTTATGCTGGAGTTAAATTTTCAGAATCGGGGTCAGGGCCCAGATGTTCAGTTGTTACTTCAGCATTAAAGAGCTGAGAGAGTCTGGAGGCACTTTGGACAGAAGTTCCCACCAAATCTTGCCATTCAAAGGCTGGAAAGCACAGCTGTGTCTTTGGTGTACATGAGAAAGGGAGATCTGGGTGCCATTAAGACGTTTCCGGCAAACAATCCTGTGCTGAACATGTCTGTCCTTTCCCACTCGTGACATCCATAACCTCACATTGAAACCAGACTCCTTGGTTAAGAGACCAATTTGAGAAAATTCTCATATACTTTGGACATTAATTACTTCCCCCAGTGTTTTTCGTTAGATGTTCAGCGACTGTTGTCTGTGACATGATGACTGATTTTCATGTATATCATCATTTGCACTGTATAGAGAAGAATGCAAGGTCAAGGAACAGTGTTTAATGTTTTTTTCAATTTCTTTACCTCAGTTGATGCCTGACACACAATTTAAGTGATAGATGTATATAACCCTTTACAGGGTTTTCCTGGTATACGAGGCATTCCAGGTCTTAAGGTAAGTACTCTAACCATGATTAACCTTGATGACTCATCATCTATATGGCACCATTGACCATGTTGTCCATTGTGTTTTTCTCAAACAAATTCTATAAATAATTTTTACAAAATGAAAAATACACAAACAAATCATATGAGATCACTGTTCAGAAGAACACTGAACATAGTGCGCACACACATAAGTAATTAAAGAACTGCACTTCAGTTTTCTTCACAACGTGCTAACAGGACTCTAGACTCACAGATTCTGTTCTAAATTACTGCTGCCACAATAAGTCAAAATATGCACAGATACACACACTCATCACTCACACACACATATTTAGGAAAGAATAGCCATAAGCTCAGTTATGGTTGTTGTTCTGTTAGCAACATGTCTTACGAGTTCTTGAGAGCTTGGATTTCAAAGTAAAAGTCATTTTGATTAAATCGGTTTTTGCTATACATAGATTTAAAACAGTAAATTAAGAATCTACTTGTTGCTCACATTCAGTATGGATTCTCCTCTCACTGGGGTTGAAATCCAGACATAGATGAAAATATTTTTACTCATTTGAATTCATAGTTTATATAAGGCATAACATGACAAGTCAATAATGATCTCAAACCTTTGGGAATTGTGCTTTTGTACTGGTCCCAGTTGCATGTGTTAATGTAGTTTAACACTGTTCTTAAACAAAGCATTCCTTTTGTGATCTTACAAATGGATTAATCCCAGTTACATGCTGGTGCCACTACATCTCTGGCGTGTTGTGTTACTGTGGTGTGTGATTCGAGCCCCAGTGCCTGTGTTTCTTTTGATAGGGCATCAGAGGTTTCCCTGGATTGAAGGGAGATGAGGGACTGCCTGGCGACCGAGGAAATGACGTAAGACCTTTTTCTTTATATTTTCATGCTCTGTTTACTTTCAGTCACAAAGTGAGGGAGCAGTTTATTAATTATTAAAAAATAAAGATGCAAAAATTGCCATTAAAATTTTGAGTCTGTCCTATGGAAACATTACATCCCAACATCAATAACCTTTAATTAAACTCGAAGGACACTGAGGTTGCCCTCATTTACAGTGATGTCGAGTAAGAGATAAATAACACAAGATAAAAATTACAACATAAAGGCACAACATAAAATGATCAAATAAAATTAAAAAATAAAAAGATAAAAAGATAAGAACAAGAACAGAAAATTCAGCTCCAAATCAGACCCTTTTTAGTATGTGATGCTATTTCAGCCAATAGGACACACAGAATAAAACTGAAACGCCGCTGTGTTGTTGTGCTTGTGAAGCGAGCTACCAAGCTGATTAATATATATGTAAATACTGATAGTAGTGCACAATTTAACAATTATATCACATCAAACATACATTTATAAAATAGGATTTTCAATTGCAAGTTGGCATACCATTATATGAAAATTGTATTTATCTCCCGGTATTGTTGAAGTGCCATGCAACTGGTAAAATGAGTCATTCACTCTAATGTAGCCTAACGTTACATAACTAGGCTACGCTACGTTAATGTTTTAAAATTTTATAAATACAGTATCCCTAACCACAAAGCTTTGCTAGATATAACGTGTTTCAACCGAGGTATTCACCAGATACATTTTTAAAAATGTGTTTATTTATGTAACCCTAGCTATTGGTTTTGTGAATCAACCATTAGGCCTGTAACCTGTTGCTATGGTTATGGTTAAGTTTAGCAGCAGCCAGAGCCAGGCTGTGTACAGACTCAACCTCCCCCACTGTTTGACGATGTTGTCCATGGACTTTGAATCGAATCGAGTTGCGAGTTGATAATGTGAATTCAACTTACTCTGATACTTGAACTAATGATTGTAGGCTCATTTCAAAATTATGTGAGGGACATGCTATCACTCCCTTTGGCGTACCAAATTCAAGTTAATGCCAGGCAATATGCCTTCTAAGAGTTCTGCTATTTTAATATTTTTAATATAATATAATTTGAATATAATTATAATAAAATTTTGCCATCAGAATTTTGTCATGCCCAGAAACAAAGCATCTAATGTTATCCAATCATGCCCTACAAGTTAAATTCAGGTATTTCCCACAGATGCATGTGGAATTATCACATTCATTTGAATGATCATTTTTATTTAATTAAATTGAGTTTGTATTCTCATAAATTTGCATTCACATTCTTGAAGAAATGTTGTGGAATTGAAACTATTTTAACGTAAAATGTTTGACCTGAATATGTAATGCACTGTAATATGGATTGGTCTTTTTGAGCAGAGCTGAGCCCTCATGGGCAGACAAGATCATGAGTTTCACTCTTGCTACTTTCTCCACTAACAGTGTTGTTAATGGGTGTTCTCATGTTTTTTATAGAATGAAGTACCTGGTAAGGAGGGAGCCAGAGGACCCAAGGGATATCCTGGTTTGCCAGGAGAAAATGTGGGTGTATCATACACTGCTTTTTTAACACCCACTTTACCTGCAATCTGTCAATGGAATTCACCTTTACCTTAATTCACAAAACTGCCTTGTGTGCACAGTATTGTGAACCATCTGATTACAATTTACAAACCCCAATTCCAAAAAAGTTGGGACAGTATGTTAAAACCGTACAAAAAAAAATATTTAATGTTTTACCTTATCAACTTTATTGATTTTTATAAATATACGCTCATTTTGAATTTGATGCCTGCAACACGTTCCAAAACAGGGGCAAAAAAAAGACTGTTTGGAACGTTCCACATTTCTACCTGAGATCTTTAGGCACTCTTACAAGCGATACTATAACTTCTCTGCATTTGAATTGATCTCTTTTGGAATTGGGGGGTGGGACTAGATTGATATGTAAATTACACGGGAATAGTATGGAGCCTATGGTTGGCTAAATGGCTGTAAGTCATCAAGGATCTGAGGTATCAAACGAGCCTCAAACCATCACTCTGCTGCCAGATATGCAGTAGATATGTATGGATCATCTTGAAGGGTTGTTTCTCCTGACTTATTTCCCCAAAGAGTTCAATAGGAAAATGAGTCAGGAGAAACAACCCTTTAAAAAACTATGTTAGTCACCCTGAATGTGTTGTCTACTTATTAAATTGATAAGACAATATGGTCTGATCATATGAGACTGCTCTCTTCTCCTAGGGGCAACCAGGACCTGTAGGACACCCAGGGGCAGATGTGAGTACTCAGAGTGGGACATGGGGCAGTTGGTGAATGTGTAAAATATCTTCAGGTTTCAGTACCTTTATGATGGACGAGAAGAAAATGAAAGTACTCCATAGAAATAAAAAAGTGCACAAACGGAAAAGTGCACAAACAAAAGACGCCCCTGTAGAGGTGTTAAACTCGCTGTCTGCTGGCTTTCAATGTATTCTTCATGGCATGCACAGCTATTGACATAATGTGGCATAATGTGGGTAAATAATCCTTCAAAACATGAAAAGCACCTTGTTAAGAAAAATTAACAGCTTGGTAAAATTCTGCGATTGCAATTGTGGTTGGAATGAAAACCAGCATACACAGGGGTCCCCCAGGACTGAATTTGGCCACCACTGTGGTCTAAAGGGACCGAAACTTATTTTGTTTGCGCACTTTTCTGTTTGTGCACTTTTTAATCATAATGCCACAAATGGCCAACATACTTATTTCATCAGTAAAGCAAGTGTGGATATTTCCCTTTTTGACCAGTGTGTGAGTTTCCTTTGTTTTTCTATCACTGGTGACATACATGAACTTCTAACAGATTTATCCTTACAGGAATGTGAAATACTGGCAGTGATTCAGAAACTCTGCTGTAAGTACAGCACATCAGTACTTGGACTAATATTAACATCTGAAAATTAAGTGCTTATATTCTGAAGTTCTCTTTGCTCCCTGTTTTGTGCACTGAAAAAGTAATACAACAGAATATTGGTTTGAAATAATTCCTTGGTTGATTTGATATATTTTTTTCCCATTTGGTTAAACTAGAATAGATGAAGTAACCCAAGAATGATTGTTAATTCATCAAAAATAAATTATTGAATTGGTGCTTGGTACATCTTTGATTTCATGAAAAGGAAAATTCTTGATTGGTAGCCAAGTTGAACCGTGTTGGTAACCTAAAGATTGCAGGTTCAATTCCCAGGCAGGACACAGCGTACCCTTGAGCAGGGCACTAAACCTGAATTGCTTCAGTAAAATATCCAGCTGTATAAATGGGTTTACTATGTAAAAATGAGAACGTTGTGTAATGTGTCATGTTGAAGAGAGATATTCAGTTTGCAAGAATAAATAAACGCAGGTTAGATTCAATAAAAAAATAATAGGTTTGTTTACTTAAATTGAACTTAATTGAGTCAAATTACAATTTATAGATGTGACCCATTTCAGAATAATTTTCAATTTGATCCAACTTTTCACTTTTTTCACTGTGGTGCTGTGGTCCCTGTTGTAGTGACTTGGTAGTTGAGAGACTACTTTTTTTTTATAAGCATTTATTTGTCAATTAGGCACCGAAAGAAACAGAATTTCAAAATGTGTCTCATGCATCATTTGTGCAAGCAAGCATGGTATTCTAACTAATCGTGAATTTGTATGGCATAAATACTATAACAACATATGGCAGTTTTCTTGTGAATTTTTAACTACAGCACTCAATTGGTGTTAACTGATTGTCAGCAGGCTATATTTTCCTTCTTTGATCTCTTAGTTTATGGAACAACACTCAAGCAGCAATTTATTTCCACCAGATAATTCTATGTGAGGGACCAAATGCTTAGAAAATGGAGACAATATTCCAAAATGGATGTTTTCAGGCAGCTGTTATATATTCCTGAACTCACTTGCTGTATTCAGTCTCCTTCCACCATATCAAAACTGCAGTCACATTTATCACATGCTATTTTAATATTTTAATATTATGTATGGTTCACCTTTATGTACAGTTTGCCTTAAAGTACAGAACAAGATCATTTTGGGGGGGCAGATTGGGAGAAAAAGACAGGCAAATACTATTTTCAGTTTGGCAGGGAAGCAAAGCTATAGCTTGCTGTGGATAACCTATTGGTTTGCGGTCCTTTTTTACACATTGTCTGTTGCCTTTCTTCCATGGTGTCCCTTAAAGTACTATTGATGGTGCCTGTAATACAAAAGCACTCAAAGCAACAGCTTGTTTATTGTGTGCTAAATTCAATATGACGCAGGGTTGGGCTTTAATGTTGTGTAATGTTCTGTTTTTTTCAGCATGCTGTGGTAAGTGTGTGAGCACTATGATGTCTAGCACGAGCCATGCTGACAAATCTGTGTGTGGACACTGTAGGATTCCTAAAGAATGTCCACATTGTACAGATAATATCTAAGTGTCTGTATGATTTTCTGAGATCTTTCCCAGGATTTTGCTACTAGTTACATTACATTACATTACATTACATTATAGGCATTTAGCAGACGCTCTTATCCAGAGCGACTTACACAGCATTTCTTTTTGCATTTATACATAGTATCCATTGATACAGCTGGATATATACTGAAGCAATGCAGGTGAAGTACCTTGCTCAAGGGTACAACGGCAGTGTCCGACCTGGGAGTCGAACCGGCAACCTTTCGGTTACAAACCCAGTTCCTTAACCATTATACCACACTGCCGCCCCGTTACGATAGAGATAGTTACGATACAGGGATATCCTTACGATACAGGGATATTAACTGATTGTGCCGGATCCGAGGCAGGGGTTCAAGGATCAAGTTGCATTAATAACATGGACACCATCTTGTCACATATTGTCCAGTCAGTCTTCTTCTGCTGAATTATTTTGATATTAACTATGAAAGATGCAATAATTGTCTCAATAGATTCAGCCCCAAAGCATTAATCCCTGCTAAGTTTTCTTTTCTTGCGAAATTATTTAGATTTGGATTAAGGCTCAAATTTACCTCAATCCATGTGTGACTCTGCGGGTGTTTCGTTTCGGTGTAACTCTCGCTGTCTCAGAGTGCGAGTGTGGACCAGTGAAGCTGCTGTTCGTGTTGGACAGCTCAGAGAGCGTGGGTCTGCAGAACTTCACTCTGGAGAAGGAGTTCATCGTTCGTACTATCAACAAGATTACCAAATTCAGCAAGAATAAGGTGGGTCCTCCACAGTGTGATTTATGTTTGTCATTTGAGGCATATTCTGGCCTTTGAATCTTGAGCTAATTTTCAACAAATTTGTGTATTTCTACAGAATACCACTAGATGGCAGTGTTATCACAGAAAATGTAGGTTTCCCTGTGTTGAAGTAGTATGTATATTAAACTAAACTGAAAGTGGACTTGTGTGTTCAGAATGAGCGTGGTTCTCAAGTGGGTGTGGTGCAGTACAGCCATGAGGGAACACAGGAGTTGGTGTCCATGGATGACCCCAAAATCACCTCTCTGTCTCAGCTTAAAAGGTCAGGATCTGTCACTGCACACATAGTTATCATATACTAGACAAGTTAAACCTCTTATCATTTACAGGTGGGGATTAACATGGGTTTTTAACCTGAACAAGTCAAATGCTCACTGCAGTTTGGTTAAAATATAAATAGATACTCTGCAGCAAATGATTCTATGCCAATTCACAACAAACGGTAAAAAGGTTGCAGATATTGCTTCACAGATTCATCCTATTTTTTGTTTGTTTGTTTGTTTGTTTGTTTTAGCCGTGGAAACTGTATCACCAAATACAGCTATTGGTCTAAAAATACACATTACATTATATATGATTCAATTAAAAGCCAATGTTGCCAACCAGGACTCTACAAATACAGAGCACATACTGTATCATGTGCGCAAAGGTGACACGCGGTCTCCTGATTTCAGGGCGGTGAAGAACATGCGCTGGATTGCAGGAGGCACATACACAGGGGAAGCACTAGACTTTGCTCGCCGGGCTTTTGGCAGCTCCCAGCTGTCCAGTAAAGTGGCTATTGTGCTGACAGATGGAAGGTCAGACACCAAGGACTCCAAGCCCCTGTCCTCTCTCTGCAATGTGCCCAATATAAAGGTAAGCATGGGGTGTGGCTGAGGGAAGAACAAAGACAGGTGAGGGTAGGGCAGTGGATGACACTTGACATTTGTTCATGAGATAATTATTCAGACATCCTCAATTTTTTATTATTTTTTATTAATTGTTTCAAATGATTGTACGTATCATATCACCTGTAAAAGCCTTCATTTCTCATTTTATCCATTTGATCGGAGTATGCTTTACTATCTAAATATCCCGAATATTTTTTTAATGTTTGAGCAAGACCTGCCAAAAACTGTCCTAACTCTCCTTTTTTTACAATAACCCATATGCTGGCTACCTACAAAACAGCATCTTCAAATTTGACAAATTAGCTACAAGTAGATGATAAATGTTTTTTTGAAATGTTTTTTTTTTTAAAAGTTTGGGCACAGAAATCAGAACATTGGGAACAAGGTCTGACACAGCGAACCATTCGGCCTTGGAAATTACTTAATTCCGCAGCTAACTTAAGTGAGAATAAAAATATTTTAAAAATACAAACCCATACAATGCACATCCACCCTTTTCCCCTGCAGGTTGTTGGCATTGGCATTGGAGATATTTTCCGCAGAGCCCCTTATGCCACCATGCTGCAGGAAATCACCTGCCAGGGAATGGCCCGGCCTGGCCTGTACCTGAAGATCACTGACCATTCCCAGCTTCTGGAAGAGGCCTTCGTCAACAACATCACTGGTTACATATGTCAAGGTACCACTGCAGTTGTCACTGCCATTGATTGGGGACACAGACTCATTGACAGCAACCGTAATGCTGTACTGGTTACAGAAGAGCGCTGTAACTAGAAGATTGTGGGTTTGAATCACACACAGTAGCTTGGATCGCTATCACTATAAACTTAAACAGGGCACCCAACCTGATTGCTTCAGTCAAAATCTTGCTGTTAAAATTGATATTTTACACAGAAGGTAGTCACCCTGGCTAAGGCTGTGTGCATTATGAATCAGCCATTTCAATGAGTAAAGGAAAAGGCAAGGTCTGTGGATGAACATTTTAACATTTTTAAATGTATTTCACATTTAAGATATCATGTCAATTGTTTAGATAGGCAAGCAAATGAATATGAAAAGAGTAGTTTAAAGTCTCAGAGGTGATTCTGATTATCCTGCCCTCTCTTTTTAGATAAGAGGTGTCCTGATTATTCTTGTCCAGGTAAGTATTTTTTTAATTTTCATACCAACAGCAGTTTTTCTCTCTTTCTCTAATATTCCTAAGGTAATTTATGAAAGTACAAAAGTGCTAGGTGCAGGAAAAGAATGGGACATGTTGTTATGTGCTAATCTTATGTCGCAAATTAACAAGGATTATTTTTTTCAAATAAATGGAGATAAAAATAACACTGCCCTCAGAGTGTCTTCGGCGTGTGTCTATTTCTTCTAGCTGCATTTCAGGGGCGCACAGATATTGTCTTCATGCTTGATGGGTCTTCAAGTGTGGGCAGGAAGAATTTTGAAAGGACCAGAGACTATGTGGCAAACGTGGCTGGAAGGCTGCTATCCTCAAACCCAGACGGGGGCCTGCGCCTGTCCATTGTGCAGTACAGTGACACCGAACAACAGAGGGTGGAGGTCCCCTTCACCAGCCAAGTACGGGATGTGCAAACCCGCCTTTCAGCCATAAGTTATATGGACAAGGCTACCGACCTGCCAGCAGCCCTGGCCTTCCTGAAAAGTGGTATCCAGTGGGATGGACAGCCCAATGTCCGTAGGAAGGTGGTTGTTTTCACAGATGGACGGTCCAAACCCTCTGCCCGTGCCCAACTCCCAAGAGCAGCAGCCACCACATTGAGCCAGAAGATGATGCTGCTGGCTTTCACTGTGGGGGACAGTTTTGACGAGATGGGAGTTTGCCAGCTGGTGACTGGACAAGCTGACAACTTTGACTATAGCATTGTGGACAGTCTTGTTCACCAGGCGGCACACTACACTGACCTGGCCCGGACAGTGGCTGTGCAGAGCTTAATAAGAAAACTGGCAAAAGCCTAGGGTATTTTATGTACCCAAAATTATAACAGACTGCACCTACATTATACTGTATAATACATATACTGTATTTTTCCTTTAAAAAAAATTTTTTGATTTTTTTTCTGGGGGCTTTTTGTTAGAAAATGTTTTATTTTTTTATTTCATCCTTTAGCAATCTTGTGTATACTACTGGTCTGTACAGTTAAGCAAATGGGTTGTTACTCAGCAGTTATCAATGCAGTCTTAATTTTAATAACCAGAGCTCCACAGATCTTCTGGTTAATAAACAATCAAATGTGTGTGTTAATGCAATTCATCTGTTTTGGGGGAAATTTCGATTAAACATTTTACTGAAACCTGTTTCAGAAGTTTTACGACTCTGATCAAAGTAACCATGAGTGACAAGTGCAACTGTATAAATTCTAATATGTATTCATTAATGGATATATTGGGGAAACGTGTACGATCCGATTTGATCGTTAATTGAGGCCTGTCACCTACGTCACAATTTGGCCAGACACGCCCACTTTTTACGCAAACCACCATACTGGAAGACCAAATGCCGGTGTTCCATAACGTTATGCAAACCAAACTAATAGGCTATCACATTTAATCGGGAGGTTGCTTAATTTCCCTTGATTGCCATCATCGGAATTTGCTTTGCGCAATGCTTACAGGTAGTTCAGCAATATACAAAATATACAGTGCACAACATAACAAAACAATTTCTCAGTTTGGCGGTGTACAGAGACCGCGGCACTGCATGTATGGAGGAAATTCGTGGATGTGGAGTTTGTGCGTTGGACTGCTTGGTGACACTGGACATCTCGGGACAGCGGGGGCCATTTTTAATCATGGCTGTATTGCACTTTCATTCACTTGATTGATGTAATGATTCTGTTGGATATATTTGTTTGATATGTTTGTTTGTGTGTTGTGGGTCCCACTGTCTATGTCTTTTTTGTTGTTGCTGGGGCTACAACTGAAGTTCCCTGGCGGGAAATAAAAGTTATTATATTCTATTCTAATAATACCAACATAAACAAATATTATAAGGAGTATCGCGGGGGTATACGTACGAAGTAAGATTAATTACAGAGTAAACCCCGGAACCCTCCCAAATATGGAACATGCATGGGCTGAAGTAGAAAGAGCTGTTCTGGGTTTTATTGAGTTATCCAGCTAGTACTAACGCAGTAATCCTGCTTTGTAGTATACCACCTTGGTAAGTAAAGTGCTTGTGCAGTTAATATGGGAGCAAAGTGATACGTTACATGTTAGGTAGGCTACAGTAGCCTACTTCAGCAATAAAACATTTTAGCTCGATGGATATAATATAATAACTTTTTTCCCGATAGGGAACTTCAGTTGTAGACACCATAAAAGGCAAATCAGTTCTACACATAAAGTACATTTACCGTTACTTTAATTATTACTTTCAAATACATTGTTATTTGGTGCGTACTATCGTAACGTTACATTTTATTTTCGCCCTCTTCTGGATTCTCTCATATTGCTCGAACCCTGCCTGGCCAGCACAGGTAGCTAATGTTTACAGTTTATCCAATCTATTTGTGAGACATCGTACAATGTAGCACCCCTAGCAATGTAATAATAGTTCAAATGAACACTGTTTTGATGTTCACAATATGCTTGACGTATCGCATTAGGTTAACATTAATTTTTCGCAGGCGTAGCAGTCGTTCACACAAATTATATAGCTACTAACGTTAGCTAAACCAAGCGATTAATTCACTTTTAACTTTCTAACATTAAGATAATGCACATAAATGTACATTAGGCCAGCTAGTTATGTATATATTAACTGGCTAACTTTATAATTTGTTCATAAAACGTAATTTACCATTAATGATCCGAGCCTGGTTGCTGTCTAAATCCAGCTCACTCCTCACTGCTTTCAACCACCAGTCTCTTCTTTCGGTCGTAAAATTGAGTTCGTTCACCCTGCCTGGTGGTTTAGCTACTATGGTGAGTACTCAGATTATCATGTAAAAGGACATTTTCGCCTTTTCCCAGTTTTATTCGCACATCATTACGCAGTGCAGAAGTCCGTCATTGTAGGACAGCAATCATAGTAGCGTTAGCATGAAACTCATTTCATGGAGTAGCGAACACTACGAGTTCAGTGGTAACGTTAAGCATCTCTGTTAGGGTTGGTCCGCCAACATGGCGGCGCGTCCCTGTAACCATTGGTAACGACAGTTCTAGTTCTATGTGACAGGCCTCCATTGTGCTTACAAAAATTTCCATGAATCTGAATTTGTTCTTCGGTAAGATCAAAATCTACATCTTTCAGCAAACGTTTTAATTGCATAATTTTATATCGTATTTTATTTCCACCATCATATCTTCAATGAAAAAAACCTCCTGCTTCATAGTTGGCCTATACCCCCTGGCCCTGGTCTGAGCAGGGCCGTTTCCCAAAAGGATGTAAGACGTTAGAGTAAAGATCGTCTTAGGCTATTTTGTTTTTATATTACTTTCATTGTTTTTTTGTTGTTGTTTGTTTTGTTTGTTTCTCCCTCTATCTTTATTATTCTTTTTATGTAATGTCAAAATTGTAATTATTTTTTAAATTAATAAACCACAAACTCCAAGATGATTTTGGGAAACGGGACCCTGGTCTGTAAACGCAAGTCATTCCCATTACAAGTAGCCTACTATAGGTTGTTTGTATAGCAAGCACGATAAAATCTAAATGGATTACAGACGTTTGTTCTTGATAAGATACAGGTAACAAAATGATTTTGCTTGAGAGAACACGGGTACCGAAATGACTGGTTGAATGTGCTAGTACGCGAACCAGTATAAAATTTTACGGGAACGCATCCGGAAGTGTTGTTTTTTTCCTCGTACACAACGCGCGCGTATTTATTATTGGTGCAGATGGGACAAGGTAATCCGCTTGGCTCTAATAATAGGCTGTCACAGATATCATTTCATAATACACGCCCCTACTGTAACTGCACTGGAACACCCCGCCTCCCTCTGGACCCGGAAGTAGAATGACTGGGTTTGTTGTGATTAAAGTTTCTAAGGCGGAGAATATGGGGAATCTTATCTGAAAGTATTGACGGCTATCGTTTAGGATTTGTTACATCGAAGTCATAGTCGTTCCCGCAAATACACCTGTATTTTCCTCTCTTGTATGTAAGGTAATTATGTGATTTATGACCAGCGTTGTGTTGTCATCGTTGACACGACGGAGGATTACAGAAAAGAGGAGTCGTCTATGTATGACTGATTATAACCGCATTAATGATTGAGCCAAATTACATCAGAAATTTACATTAGCCTACCATCGTCGCTGACAAATACAGTTGGTAAACATGGATTGCGCGGCGCTGGAACAAGATGCTGTAAAATTTGCCAAATCTGCTGTCTTCTACGATCAAAAGGGAAAATATAATGAAGCTGTGTTTTATTATAAGGTAAGAGTTGTTCATATTTTGCGTCCTAGCTAGTTAGCTGGTTGACTAACCTTGTGTGGTGTGTTAACTGATGGCTACTATAGCAAGTTAGATAACGTTATTGGTGGCTTTCTTCCTATAGCTGCACAAATGCCGAGTATCGTATAGCTAGCAACTTTACAGCTAGACTGCTAACTCGCATTCGCGTCAGTATTTAAAGTTAGCCAAATATAGTGGAGTACTTTGTAACGTTATACACGTCACTGTGAACGGAACGTTTCGGAAAGTAACGGCGAGCTAGCTAGGAAATTCCCAGAAAAACTAGTTGGTATCATGGTATGTGATGTTTAATTGTGCTGTGATAACCCACATTTAAAAATGGGTATTTCAGATCATCGATATGCCGGTGTTACCACTGCCTACTAATCACAATTTCTGCTAAATGTATTCCAAGCACATCATCTTCAGCAGTTTAGCCATACATTGCCGTACAATTCTTAATATCTTCAAAAGTTAAATGTAAACGGTGATGTCAATGTCATGGATAACTGACTAGTAACAGCACTGCATTCCAGGGTATGGAAAACACTTCTGTCAACTGACATAATTGCATGCATCTCTGATCTCTCTCCACAGGAAGCGGCCCAAGCGCTGATCTATGCCGGCATGGCCGGCTCAAAATTGGAGAATATTCAGGACAAAGTCAATGAGTATCTAGATCGAGTTGAGGCGCTGCACACTGTAGGTCAGTCCAACTATTTTAACTGGCACAAGCGTTTACAACCATTGTTGTCATTTTTCACAACAAAAACTTTCTGAATCTAAAAATAAGTTCCTGGAAAGAAATATGTGGTGTGACTGGCAGTCCCTTGCTTCAGCAGTAACATGATTCCATTACTTCATGGACAGCCTTCAACTTAAGCACAAAGCGAACAGGCGGCAGTGTATAATGGTTAAGGAACTGGACTTGTAACTGAAAGGTTGTCGGTTCAATTCCTAGGTAGGACACTGCCGTTGTACCCTTGAGCAAGGTACTTAACCTGCATTGCTTCAGTATATATCCAGCTGTATGAATGGATAAATAAATGTAATAAGATGTAATAATAAGTTGTGTACGTTGCTCTGGATAAGCGTCTGCTAAATGCCTGTAATGTAACGAACACTTTGTTTACACATGGCTGTGACTCATTTCTCCAGGTTGCAGCAATATGCCTGGTCTATGTTTTTTTTCAGTTTTTCTAGTTTGATTTAGCTACAGGTTCTGGCCTTTATGCATTTGCTCCCTTTTTACATTTTACACAATCTACAAACCTCTGTACAAAGAACAAAGATACATCCCTGACAAGATGTATTCATGAGATAGATGTGAGTTAATCGACTGATTTGAATACATTTGAACTTCTAACTTGTAATGTTACATTCTCAGGGTGCAGGTCCAACTAGTTCCTATAAATTCCTCAGAGTTAGGAGAGAGGCTTTCATTTTCTCAGACTGTTAGGAGAGAGGCTTTCATTTCCTCAGAATGTTAGGAGAGAGGCTTTAATTTCCTCAGAGCTTTAGGAGAGAGGCTTTCATTTCCTCAGAATGTTAGGAGAAAGGCTTTAATTTCCTCAGAGCTTTAGGAGAAAGGCTTTAATTTCCTCAGAGCTTTAGGAGAGAGGCTTTAATTTCCTCAGAGCTTTAGGAGAGAGGCTTTCATTTCCTCAGAATGTTAGGAGAGAGGCTTTCATTTCCTCAGAATGTTAGGAGAAAGGCTTTAATTTCCTCAGAGCTTTAGGAGAGAGGCTTTAATTTCCTCAAAGCATTAGGAGAGAGGCTTTCATTTCCTCAGAGCTTTAGGGGAGAGGCTTTCATTTCCTCTGAGCTTTAGGAGAGAGGCTTTCATTTTCAGACAGCGTAATGGCATCATCATGTACACCAGAAGGTTGCATGTTCATACCCTAGAGTGGACTGCTGTTGCTGTTACTTACCTGGATTTACCTCACAAAATACCCAGGCATATAACTTGACAGCATGTTTATAACGTTGTCTGTGAATGACGTAAATAATAATTACAAACATATCTAAAGTTAACAGGAACATCTGGACTTCCTTATACTGACTGTATATAAAGTTAGGTGTCCTGGCCAATTATATATACACATTTTTGACCTCATTAGACCAGTTTTAGTTTTTTCTCTCTAGTGTCTGCTGTCAAACATACCCTCCACCTGCCTTCCAGGGGACTGACACACCATTGGTCTTGTCATTGTGTTTTTTTTTAGTTCAGGCACAGAGTAGCGACCCCCTCAAATCCAAGCAGCAGCTGGATCTGGAGAGGGCCTATTTCCTAGTGACTCAGGCCTTTGAAGAGGATGAGAAAGGCAACAGTGATGAGGCGGTGGAGCTCTATACGCAAGCTGTGGAACTGTGCATTCAGGCGGTGGGTTACAGCTTCCGTGTATGCCTTTGTGTCGCTTTACCTTGTAGCAAAGTGCTTAACCTGAACTGTTAACAGGAACTCTTTGTGTAGAGTTGTATTTGTAAGGGTGTAAGTTACAGTGTATGTCACCCTGGAAGACGTTTTGATGCTTGTCTGTCTTAAGAATATACTGAGGTCTGTATCTGATTCATGGTATAGTGTGGGGTTAAAAATGCATTATTGGATATGATCACTTATACGGACCACACACTTCAGGTATGCTGCAAAACCAAATTAACTTTCATAAGAATGTTCTCATTTGAAGAATTTTGAATAATGTAGCTCAAGAGTATATGTTAGGTTTTTTATTTATTACAGCTTGTTGTTAAAGGACTTTTCATATTTGTTGTAGAGACTCTTTTTTTATATAAAAATGGATTATGCTTTGTGTTTATATTACGGCTGGCTCAGAGCTTGTAGAATACAGCCTTGTCTGGTGTTCAAAGTGACCACTGAGATTCTGAGGTCAGTAAGACCACTTCCAGAGGGGACTGTAGGTAACCATAAGCCACTCCCATGCCCGCCCTCCATGACTGCTGCTGTGCGCACTTTGCGAAAATTTTCTTTAATGACTGGGTTCATAGAGATGGAGGAGAACCATGATTGACATTCCCCTGATTGATAGGTTTGTTGCTGCAGTAACAGGAGATTATCAAGGCTGCAGTTCTGTCCCCATACCCTGACAACCCTCCCCCTTTCCTTGCAGTCCAATGAGACGTCAGACCAAGGCCTACAGGGGAAAATGAAACAGCTGGCACGCCAAGCTCTGGACCGGTACATCAAGTCTATGTGTACTTTGTATGCTCTGATTCGGATCAGACATTGTAGTGAGGGAGAGAGAGTCAGTGTTTATGGCTCGTAGCTGGAGGTGACCTCAGCTACAGCATGTACAGTTGAGTTCACTTTATAATGACCCTTTCTGAAAGAGAACTCCAGGAATCCTTCTGAAACTAGCTGTGTTACTTTCAAGTGCATGCTTCCTTAAAATAGGGTGGCTATCTATTTCTTGACTATCGTCTCTTTTTACCGTTTACTAATACTTTTTACTGTTTCGCTATTTACTTATCTAATTTCTCCCCCACGCAAATAAATGTACTTATTTAATCTTTGACCTGCTGTTGTTTCAGGGCTGAGGGGCTAAAAGCCTCCATTTCTAAAAGCACTCCGCGGGATAAGGCAGCACCCAAACCCAGTAACCCGGTGAGGCAGTACCTTCCCCTGGGCCCCGATTTCTCCCTACAGGACCGGACGCAGCCCGTGAGATCTGCCCAGCCCGGTGAGCCTCAGGGCCAGCGGTACACAGCTGAGGAAATCGAAGTACTCAGGTGAATGAATGCTCATCTCTACATGGAAGAAGAGTGACACGGCGTTTTGTACTTGCAAACGTGTTTGTGCATATATATAAATTTTTGCTTTTGATTATTACAGGAGTACTTCCAAGATCAATGGGATTGAATACGTGCCCTTCATGAGTGTCGACCTCAAGGAGCGTTTTGCATTTCCGGTTCCATTCTCGTAATTTCCACCTGTTTTTTCCCCTTAATATGGACTCTTGTGCTTTAGAAAACTTTTTTATACCACTATACCGTTGTGTAATTGTAATGGAAAAAATCAGTGTCCTGATTGGACTGTGGCTTCATGCCATAGGCTGGCAGCATTATATCCAACAAGTTTAAAAGCAAATAATTAAATGTTGGGAAAGCATTTGATTATTGATTAATTTGGTTATTTTGTGGTTTTTCCTGCTTCTCAGAGACAAGCGTGGCAACCTAGCCCTGTCCCCCAAACAGAAAGCCATCTTCTCGCGTTGGGTTCGGCCAGACGAGATGTGCAACAACCCCACCATGATTTTCACTGTGTCCAGCTTCAGCATCAAACAAGTGAGTCTAGAGAGAGCGAGAGAGCGAGAGAGCGAGAGAGCGAGAGCGAGAGCGAGAGAGGTTTTTTAAAGAGTTTAAAACCCCTTTTATTGGGACATTCTCCAAAAACAATAATCACAGAATTTCTAAAAGAAAGAAAAACAAAAACCTCAACACCAAAAAAAAACTCACAGTCTGAACACTACCAATAATGGATTTATCACAATAGAATATTGATTGAATATTGATTTTCTTTCCCTAATTTTTATTCCGTCATTTATCTTTTGTTATGCTCTCGTCACAACTGTGTAGGCATTCACACAGAGCAGAATAATGATACCTGTTCATGTTGGACAAAAATTAAATTATTTTGTTATATGTTGAATCTAGACGAATGTTTCTGTCTGTTTCCTTTTATTTCCCAGACGGTTGTGTCAGACTGCTCATTTGTCGCATCTTTAGCCATCAGCGCAGCCTATGAGAGGCGCTACAGCAAGAAATTAATAACAAGGTACATCTCGTCCCTCGCTTCAATCATGGAGCCTCCTCTGCCTCTGTAACGTGACTTCGATGACACTAACACTAAATCTCATTTGGACCATCCATAAGTTTCTCGAGCACTTCTGATTCATGCTTATTCATGAGCTCAACGGACACCTATTCAGGCTGACGTACAATAGTATAAATACATTTTTAAATATTACTGTTCCACCCTGCACCACGGTTCCTTTTTTCACATTCTGTGCAGGAGTGACAGTAGTAATGGAGTGACGGTAGATATCTGTGGAAATAACACAGGGTGGGTGGTCAGGCCAGTAGAGGGGCTCTGAGTGACACGCTCTGTTTTTGTGACTTTGTCATTTCAGCATCATCTATCCACAGAACAGGAAAGGGGAACCAGAATATAACCCCTGTGGGAAATACATGGTCAAACTGCACATTAATGGCGTCCCCAGGAAGGTATATGAGAAGCTTTATGGGATGGCTCACAGCGCTGCCACCGCTGTTTGAGGAAGCAATGCGTTCCTGAGAGCTGCTGATGATCCAGTACATATACAGTAGCTTGAATCCACTTCATGGGTTCGATCAACCCAGAGAAACTCCAAACCAGGCGAAAGTATTTGGGTGCATATTCCTGTCGCCTTGTAATGGCACCGTTCTTGCTTTTAATCTGCAACTGCAAATGACTAAAGTTGAATTTCAAACTCCAATTATTACTTTACTTGTTAAGTCATACATTGACTGATAAAGACATGTACTTATGGCACACTGTAAGCACAATATCACCTAAAAAACCTTATTTATAAAGAAATGAGGGAATGTCCTGGTCTAACTGCATACAATAAATGTACGTCACTTTGGTTCTGATAGACCATGGTTAAAATAAAAAATAAAAAAGTTAAAAAACACATTTTCAGAATGCAAAACTGACAGAAAATGACAATCAAGGGCCAAGGTAGGGGCTAGTGTGCACTGGGTAAATAACAGATTTATCTGCTGAAAGGTGATCATCGACGACTACTTGCCGGTGGACCGAAACGGAGAGCTGCTGTGCTCCTACTCCAGCAACCGGAACGAGTTGTGGGTGTCGCTCATTGAGAAGGCTTACATGAAGGTGATGGGAGGGTACGACTTCCCCGGCTCCAACTCGGTGAGCGTTTCCTCCACTCCACTAACACCCCCGCAGCCTGTTTTGAGTGAGTGAAGAGCTTTATTCCAGTCCTGTAGGGGCTGTAGCCTGCACTATTTTCGAAGAGGCCGATGTGCTTTTTAAGCAGATTTGTATTGATTCAGCCTACTACACTATTCATTATAGTTTTCAATATCTCACCCTCTGTGTAACTTTGTGCATTCCATGAGTATCCACTTGACTTGTATTGCTTAATTTCTAAATGACATGGCAGGCTTATGTAACCTCAGATTGTACTGTTCTCAATGCCTGAACGGGTTATTAGATTTTCCTACAAAAGGCTTCCAGGCATAGCAGAAGTGGTCATTTTGAAAGACAACCATCCACTTGAGAGCCTTACGGCTTTTACTCCAGGATGGAGTAAAACTTGAATCTGCTCCTTCTTGGTGTGGTTCCGCTGTTGGTAGATAAGGAGCTGTGTAGGACTGTCTGCTGTAAATACCCCTCATTACAGAGTCTGGGCATTCCCTTCAGTGACCTTTAGCTTTCCTGTGTATTTTGCTTTTTCCACTTGTTAGAATATTGATCTGCACGCTCTCACCGGCTGGATTCCGGAACGCATTGCTATGCACTCAGACAATCAGGCCTTCAGCAAAGACGACACCTTCCGCATGCTGTATCAGAGGTATGTTTGCTATACCAACCGCAACAAACAAGTATCTTCAAAAATAGGCAAATCAACTCCTGGCATTATATATGTGAAATAATTTCCCTATTTTTGTAATATTTTCATTAGCTTAACCAGCCTTTATGGTTTGGACTTTGAACCAGCTATAGTCTACCCCTAAGCTGTTAGTTGCTGCATTGTCTCCAACCCTCAGGTTTCACAAGGGCCATGTGCTCATCACCACGGCGACAGGGGTGATGACGGAGGAGGAGGGCGAGCGCTGGGGCCTGGTGCCGACGCATGCCTACGCCGTGCTGGACATCAGGGAGTACAAGGTGAAGGGACATGGAAATGGCAACAAAAGTTCTGCAGTGATCCAAAATGGAAATTTTTCTCTTTCTTTTTCTCACTCCAGATTCTCTTCAGGTTTTACTAGCAGTTAGACAACTCCAAGTCAGACGTGACTCAAATTGCATTTCATGACTAATTGCTAGCACCCCTTCACATACAGAGTGGAGGACTAAGCTCACATTTTGTGGCTGGTTGTAGCGTGTGTACCTGCTCATTGCTCTGTCCTGCTTTGTATGTGCCTCAGGGGAAACGCTTCCTCCAGCTCAAAAACCCCTGGAGCCACCTGAGGTGGAAGGGGCGCTTCAGTGAGCGGGATGAGAAGAGCTGGACCCCAGAGCTGCTCAAATATCTCAACTTTGACCCCAAAACCGCACAGAAGTTTGACAACGGTAGGACAACGTTCATGACCCAACCCCTACCTGGTTCTATCCCTAGATTCACTTGATAGGTGAGCCTAACCTAGTACTATAAATGACTGAATGGCTCATGGCAAGTATAAGTGTTTAGTATGAAACTAAATTTATGGTCTGTATGTACATGTGTCCATGTGTGCTTCTTTCTGCTTTTGCTTGTCCAAGTGTATGTGTGCATGTGCTTGGGAATCTGTGCGTATCCACACCAGTGAGCATTTGTATGCATGTGCTTGGGAATCTGTGCGTATCCACACCAGTGAGCATTTGTATGCATGTGCTTGGGAATCTGTGCGTATCCACACCAGTGAGCATTTGTATGCATGTGCTTGGGAATCTGTGCGTATCCACACCAGTGAGCATTTGTATGCATGTGCATGTTGTTCAAATATCTGATTGGCTGTGAGTTCCAGGTGTGTTTTGGATCACCTGGGAGGACCTTTGTCAGTACTACGATGTTATCTACCTGAGCTGGAGCCCTGCCCTGTTCAAAGATTCTTCCTGCATCCACAGGTATGTCACTTGCATATGGAATCATACAGACATTTTTATAATCAAAGATAAAGGGGGCTATTAGCTTTGTGTGCATGTGGCTATATGTCTGATTCACTCCAGATACTCTGTATATTATACTGAAGTAAATGGATTATGTGGATTATTCTCTGCCTCAGAGGGGTTATAACTGCAGCTCATTAATCCAAGGTCGCTTTCCCAAACCACTTTCCTTAAAATGCTGAGTTATTGATTTTTTTCAGTTACAAAACTGAACTGGTTTGAGATGGACCTCTGCACCCTTAATGGCTATTGTATGAACACATGCGTTTTAGAGTAAATGGTGTCTGTGCTTTTGTACACTACAGCAGCTGGGATGGAAAGCAGGGACCTGTGAAGGATGCCTACAGCATAGCCAACAACCCCCAGTTCAGACTGGAGGTGCAGTGCCCACAAGGGGGAGCTGCAGTCTGGGTGCTACTCACTCGGCACATCACAGACAAGGTACAGTACTGACTACTGACAATCGCCGACAAAGCAGTGTGCTGCTAATATGTGACAGACTACAGTACTAAAATTAGGACTGAATGCACCTGGCAGAGTACAGTACTGACTGAAACAATTCTGTAGTTTCTGCTGTAGTTACTGACAAGATCATTGTTTCTGCTGTAGTTACTGACAAGATCGTTGTTTCTGCTGTAGTTACTGACAAGATCATTGTTTGACGCTGTCTTTTCTTATCTTTTTAAAAACATTTTGCTTTCACTGTTAAGGACGACTTTGCACAAAACCGCGAATTTATCACCTTGGTTGTGTACAAGACAGATGGGAAGAAAGTTTACTATCCCAGTGAGTATCTTCTGGAACAGATTATGATTATAATGTAAACCCCATAAATTAGATTGGATTGTCCTGCCATTTCCTTAGTTTATGCGTTTTACCGTCAGTACCCATAAATACCAGAGCTCCACATTCTCATTGCCCATACATTGTGGTGCTCTGACTCCTTTTTGATTTCTGTGTGTGTGTTGTGTGTTGTGTGTGTGTGTACCTGTGTTTATCTCTCAGCTGAACCTCCTCCCTATATTGATGGGATTCGGATCAATAGTCCGCACTACCTGACTAAGATGAAGCTGACCGATGGAGGGACCCACACCTTCACCCTGGTGGTGTCTCAGTATGAGAAACAGAACACAATCAACTACACGCTGAGGGTAAGGCCTGCCGTGTCCTACAACTCAGAAAGCCTGCTCATTCACCAGCGTCAGTACCGAGCAGGGGCCACACAGGTCCACTGACCTTACGATAATATTTATAATAATGATAATAATAATAGATCACATTTATAAAGTTATTTTCATAAATGTACTTTACAGTGAGAGGGGAAGGCTTTTGTGTGTGTAAGTGCATATGAATTATTCTTGCCTGTGTGCACGAGTGTGCGTTTGCCTGTGTATGTGAGCATACGCGCATGAGTGTAAGAGATGTATGAACGGTTAATGGACCCAGAGGTCTATGGCGCAGTAATTAGCATAGTCTGCCTCCAGCACACAGACTGCTGGCTCTCCACAACAACAGAATGAGGGAGAAGGAAGCAGAGAGAAGCAAAAGGTTATTTGGCTGCAGAGTAAGAAAGGGGTTGTGAAACCATCTATTCTGCATTATTTCTACTATTTTAATGTGGGCTCAGGGATGTGCTCATATATAAATCATGATCTCTGTCTGATGTGAAGTTCACAAACGGTAAAGGTGCTGCTGTTTTAGCAGTGGCACAAAGCATGTTTACCCTTGTCTGAGGAGAAGGTAACCAAAAGATCATTCCTCTGTTAGGGGAGAGTGCTGCTGAATGTATTGTAATTAATACTGTTGTAGAACTGTACACTTTTAAAGTTGTAGGCAGTAAAAAAGGGCCAGAAATGTTATAAAAACTGAAACACAAAAGTGATACCAGTCCTTAATGAAGCATTACCCCATTAAAGTAGGGGTTTATAACATCCTGTGTATGCAGGACCAAGCTTGAGCTTGAAAGGATGTAGTTGAATTAGGACTGTCAAAGTATCTCCAAACACAGTCTTTTCTTCAGACACTCAAGACACATCTGCAGAACTAGCTCAAAACTAAAATTAATTATTATTTTCAACAGGTATATTCTGGATGCAAGTTTAATTTCTCCAAGATCCCAAACCCCTTCACTCATTCCAAGAGGGTAAGGTCTCAGTTGCCCTATGTAATATGTTTCTGTACAAAACTTGATTACTGACACGTAATCAGTCTCTGCTCATGGTGTGTTTAATATAAGCTACATTCCCTGTCTCCTTACAGCTAAATGGGCAATGGAAAGGAGCTAGCGCTGGGGGGTGTGGGAACTATAAAGAGTCTTACAAACACAATCCCATCTACCAGTTCAACCTGGAGAAAGCAGGGCCTCTGCTGATTGAGCTGAGAGGGTCCAGGTGAGAACAGTCACAGTACCACTCCATCCCACCAGGGGGCAACCATTCCACTGGAACCAGTGGACAGCTACTCTGCGGACTCCCTGCATTTTGTGTCCTAAAAACCAGTATGGTGGTCTCTCTACTCCTCTTGCTCATGAATCATTTTGCAAGACGCGCTTGCCAGTCTGGTGGAGTGGTGTGGGCACTAAGGGGTACAGTTTATCTTTGATCACAGCAGACGTCTGACATTCCTGGGGTTGGGGACCTTCTCTGACCTTTTCACAGATAGGTCGCATGTGCCTTGCACAGACTTCACAGAGAGGGCACTCCTGCTGGTGTGTGGAGTGTGGTTTTGTGTGGTTCAGATTGTGATGCAAAGCAGCATTATCAGTGTTCATACAGATGTAAACCTGTTGTAAAAGCACATGGAACCATCTGACAGTCTTTTAATACATGCATATTACACTAAATTCAATATTTTATCCCAATTCAAGCACTCAAAAATGTTTTTTTTTCTCCTTGTCAGTGATTAGAGGGAATTTTTTTATTGATCAACCCCTCTCCCGCAGGCATTGAAATTATATTGGCTGATGTGGATGTCTGTCAGCTGATAGGACAGCACCTGTATGGTCCTGTAGAGGGAGGTGTTGCTATTGGAAGTAGACACTAAATGATAGTCAATATTCTTGTCTGTTCAGTGCAGATTTAATTTCATATTACCAGTTAAGGCCCTTTTTAAGGCACAGATTCACTCACTCCAGAAATTGTTGTACCTGATCACAGTTTTTAGGCACAATTTTCTTGTGTCCAGGTCAAATATGTTACAGTGTACTGTAAATCCATGTCGCTGAGTATGTGTGCGTTGTTTCCCCCTCCTCAGGCAGTACAGCGTTGGGTTTGAGGTTCTGACCGTGTCTACAGTGGGAGACCCAGGACCCGCTGGCTTCCAGAGGAAAAGCAGCGGAGATTATCGGTAAAGTTTTTGAGGGAAAGGTCAGGGTATTGGGGGAAGGGGGAAGCGGAGCTAGGAAAAGACAAGGTGGTGTAATGGCACCCATTTTCCAAGTTCCCTATCTGCCAGTGAAGTTAGGTGATGGGCAATGGATGGAACTGGTCCAGCCTAGCAGCTCAAACACAGCCATAACTCTTATCACCATATCACTGGTTTGAGCCATCAGTGAAGGGTATTCACCATCTCTGATCAACAGTATCCAACATTTATATAAATGGACATTCCAAAGTCACAAATTTCGCATTTTGAGGTAAATTGGAGGGTGTGTAATATCGATTTTGTATTTGTTCATTAAGAATAATCCTGATCACCCTGGTTGATAAGAATTTTTTCAGGCTATTCTCAGAAGTCAGGAGTTTGCCTCTGTGCTTTATTTCATGTAGGTAAACTGGGGCTGAAATAGAGATGAGAAAACATACTTTCAGTCAGGTCACACTTGAGCAATTATTTTTGGTTCCAGGTTTCTGTAGTCAGTGCCTTGAGGCACATGAAAGTTTTTGCCTTGACCAGATAAGATTTGTCTTATGTTATGGTCACTTCTCCCTTTCTCCCTGACCCAGGTGTGGTTTCTGCTACATGGAGGCTGAACACGTTCCGGCTGGCCTTTACAATGTCATCCCTACCACGTTCCTGCCTAAGCAGGAGGGTCCCTTCTTTTTAGACTTTGGCAGCTCCTCACCCATCCGGGTGTCCCAGCTCCAGTGAGCGGCGCCCCGTGGCCTCAGGATGCCCCGGCTGGCCGAGGTGGTCCCCGGCACCTGAAGGTCAATCCATGGCCTCCTCTGGTCAGCCTGTGCAGGAAACACTCTCTTGGTGTGGTGGAGTTTGGCATTTCACTCGACAGAGCTGTGGACATGTTATTAAACCAAAAGAAAATGCAGGATAATGGAACTATCGATGTGACTGTTTGAGGGAGAGAAAGTAATCTCTCCTGGCATATATGGTATGATTATACCCTCTTTCATTATGTGCTATTTTTATTGATTTTACTGGCTACACCAGCATGTCAACCATTTCCTCTGGCTTCATTCAAATTAATTTAATAATGTTCATTCTATAGTATACCAGCGGCTACCACAGTGTCAGGATAAATAGTTTCCACTGTAACAAATGAAAAGATATAAAGGAAAGCATTCAGAACTGGCATTGCTAGCTTTTCTCAGGAGACTGAAACAAACACAGGGAGTCCTTTCTTGCAGATGAAGTCACTTAAATACTGCACCACATGTATAAATGCATGTATAAATGTTATGTTTTGGCATGGGTTGATTTTCTAAGGGCTTTTCATTTGAATGTGCTGCACACGCGAAAGGTGTTCTCTAAGCAACAATGTGGGACTGTGCTGATGCCGTCACGATAAACAGAACAGACTCTTGCTCAAATGGAGAGTGATAGAGAAACATTGCTCAGTTTTCATTGAATTTAAGAACTTGACAGCTTGAAATCCTATATTTTCCTTATAATTTCTTATAAGCCTTTCATATGTAGATTATCTGCACCTAAAAACTGAACTCTATGAAACTGTGCATAGGGGATGGTTTCAGGTTTAGTGCAGAAGCTGTCTGTTATTCACTGGGGTGAAGTGATTTGAACCAGAGGTCCTTCTATGAGTATTTGAGCTATTGCCAAGCCATGCATTGCAGTGTAAGGGTTGTAATGTTTTTTCCAGGATTTCCTTTGCTTTTTTTCTGTTTAGCAGCTATGTTAATTTTACAAATCTCAAATAATATTGTGATTTTATGGGAATGTATCCATATTGCTTCCATTTCAGGGGAAAATGCAGTAAATGAGAAGCAAGTGGATGTGTCTAAACGGAGTTGGACATTTAATGCAGTTCTGTAATGAGTCGTCGTTGACTGCTTGAGCAGCATCCATTAAAGAAAGTGCAGTGCAAACCAGAGACATAAAAAGAGAATTGAATTTCTGGGCTAGGGTGGTTCTGTTTAAAAGTGCACCTTTTTTTTTTTTTTTTTAAAGGGTAATTTAGTTAAATAGGTAATAAACTATATTGCCCTACTACAGTGCTATTACAAATGCTCCAGCAGAGCTTGGAAAGCCAAATTGGGCAACAATACTGCCGTGTTGACTTGCCCTAGTTTCGCGGTTTGAAAATAGCTGAAATCAGCAAAACGTTAGAGCTATAATTAAAGTCATAGGATGAAGCAAAAACAAAGACAGCTAAAGTTAGGAGTGGAAAAGGAAAACCATTCCTCTGGGAGGGATTTCTAAATGGAGAGATGGCACAGTTCTGCGTCCGCCCGCCCGCTTCTTTGTGTCCCACACTTGCTCAGACTGGAGACTAACCCTGCTATTGGTCCTGAGAGCCAGAATGCTTTCTTCTTGTCGTCTGCTAATGCCCGCTCCTCAGGAACCGGGGGGCTGCAAGGAGGTGGTTGGGTTGCGGCTAAGCAGCACGTTGTGGTGAGAAATGCCAGAAGTTGTTGGCAAGTGCAGCGCTCTTGATCTCAGCAGGGGGATTCAAACTTACAGAGGATCAGGCCTTAGTGCTCCTTATAACAATTTTCAGAACCCAGTGAAGCTGCACTTCACCTGTGGGAAAGACAGAGAGACGGCTGGTGTGACACATTTCTTGACTGCTGCTTTTTCTAGTGTCTGTTGGGGGAGCAAACGGGGATGTGGCATTTACAGAAACTGACTGCTGCCACAGGTTTTTTCCAGAAGGTATTGACATGCGTTGACATGCATCACCAGCAACATCAGCTGGGACATGGGCAAACGTTTTCGGTTGTGTTATTCACCATGTGCATGTGTACATGTACAGCACTGGAGCAAAGACAAAGAGTAGTGATAAATGGCTAGTGATAAGATTTACAATATTGTTTGTTGTATAGATGGTGAACGGTGAAAAGGAAGAGCAGCTCAGATGAGCTGATCCTACAACCTCAACATTTGTGTGTCCATTCTCATCCTTGTACTCTGGACTGACTTCACTTCAGCTGTAGTAAATACAAGCCCAATGGCCAATCATATTCCTCCTGGTCAGAGGTATACTCATTAAGTCCATCCTGTTACATACTAGGCCATGCAGCCAATGACAAATATGTTGTACTTTTCTTTTCGAGCAGACTTTCTTTCTGTATGCATCAACCATTTAATTAATTATGAGGAAATATTCAAAGGCAAGGTGTGGGGAAAATAATATATGTACGTAATTTCTGGCTGACAACCGGGAATATTATCATGTATGCATGTTTTGTTTTATTTAAATGTCTTGAAATTGCACTGCATTTGTGTCAAGATGTAGAATTTGCAATGTTGTTTACATGCTTACTCTATACAGTGACTAAATGTCTTTGAGTGATAGGGGAAATCTGAATGTATTTGATCTGTGTTTTGTCTCATTAGATTCTTGAATTGGCTCCAGCAATGGTTAGATATTAAACTTCCAACAAACAGGGTAATTATGAATGACTGAATGAATAAACCGGCAAAGAGAAAATACAATCCGTAAGTGGGAGGTTTTAAAATGTATCTCCTGGGTCTTTAGTCTCATTTCTTTACACATGCCAGGCCATTTCTCCTATGCCTGAAACTGCAGATGCAGATAGAGATACCTTACCTTACCTTATTGAAAACTGCAATAAAAGTTACCCCCTTTGTTTTCAATTTGCAAATGTTCGGTCACTTTTTCACCTGGTCTCTGGTAGGAGAGAAGTAGCATCTAAATTCATCAGCACAAGTCCATATCAGGGAAAATTATTTAAAATGTATGAGCCATATCAAACTGGAGACGGGCTTGGTGGTGTTTTGTAATGTTTGGTTCGGTCTACAGCCTGTATTCTCCACAAGTTTGGAGACTGCTTTAGGCAAGGGTCTCCTGGCTGGGCTCCTGGATATCTTTGCTAGTTTGTTCTCTAACATTAAAATAAATAAAACATTGTGGTGAATATCTGTTTATTTACTCTGCAAATGGGTACACAAGTTGTGGGAAGTACCTGGTCAGACACCGTAACGAGACACTGGAAAAATACTGTTCTGAGAGGAATTTTTCCCCTCTGATAACACACAAGAGTAGCACAGTGAGAGATACCGATTGGTTTAACTCTACAATATGATACACACAGAGTCAAACACGGTACTAGAGATCAGCACGGGCAGGGTATAGACAGCCATCCAGGTGACCGGAACAACAGCTGAAGGTGAAACGGATGCTGTGAATCACAATGTCTGACAACAGCATTAACAGCATGGAGGAAGTCGAAGAAGGTGGAGGGTGTACTTTTCCACTTCCAGATCATTGCATCACTCAATTTTAATATTGTCTGCTGCATACTGTTAGCTTGTCAGGTCGGCTCTTCACCAGAGCGTTGCTCTGACCGTACCGTGCACGTTAAATGTTGCGCACCCACCCACTGATGCTACCAGACGATTCTGGCACATCACTGAGGTCACCGTTCGGATCGTTGCCATGGACTCTGGGTGTCCAAACATCCCTGTGACATTTGGAAAATAATAATCCCATGCTTGAATATTGCTTTTTGTATTGTCTCTTCATTCAGTGCCAGAAACAGTGGTGATAGGGAGACGGATGAGGGGACTGGTGCGCTGTCTCACAGTGTCTGGAAGCTCATTTATTCTGTGTGCCCTGCAGGTGACAATGTAACATAATGCACTGACCTGGAATGAAGCACTGAGCTTGATCAAACAGAGAGGGTTGGTATCAGAAATCACCCAAAGCTCTGTTGCTGAGAGCTATTTATTTTAACCAAGGTCTCAACCAGGTGATGTCAGTTTTGACCCCCTTAATCATACGTCATACATCTGTTGGTTGTAGTGAACTTTGGAAATGTTCTCTGGCTAGGAGTACTTTTTGGGGATGCAGTTGATTATGGTTGTGATGGTAATGGGGTGGTCTTGCTCCACCTCCTGAGCTGGTGGTCTGTGCTTCCCCACATGAAGGATTGGAGAGTGGCTGTTGCACCTACAGTACATGCAGTACAGATCCTTCTGTGGTGTAATCTGCAGTGCAACTAAGCTAACCCAAGCCTGCAGACTGATGTGCAACAACCTGATCTACAGTTAGCTCCTGAAAAACGGCATTGACGAGTTCAGAGGAGATATTGGACTGTAAGGTTCTGCAGGAGGTGCATCTCTGGTGGTATTAAAGTCATGATGTTTTTATATTTTAAGCTTAATATCTCAGTGAGCTGAGCTGTGAGATACCTCTTTTTAAAAGGCAAATTGGCCTGAAAAACAACGCCTGAACATGTCACAATATGAATGGCCTTGCGCACGCAGTGGACAAGGAGTGTTCTGGTTATCCTGGCTCTCCAGAGAGCCTGTAGAAGCTGCTCGAGGGGGAAGCCAGTCATGTATGTGAGGGATATGGGGGTCAAGTCAATGACACACTGTTCCAATGAACAATTCAACCCAGGCTCCACGTGCTGTCCTGAATGTCCACTCCTCAATTTGGAAAAGGTGACCAGCATGTGGCGGCTTTATCTTAAAATAGGAGGGCTTCTCACATCTCATCTCGAAGCAACATCAGATGCACAGTTACCTCTGTGGTAGTGCTCACTTGTGATGCCCATGCATGACTGTCATGTTGAGCTTATGAGTGAGAGAACTGGGAGATGGTTGGTACGGATGGAAAGGTGGGGATGGAGGGTGTAAGGGGGGAGGATACACCCCGTCCTCACACCCCATTGAATAGAAGCACAGTGGGGGCAGGGATCCGGGCCAGGTTAAATCGGTCACGTTCGGCGTTCTTGGCGCTATCCATCTTTGTGCGCTTCAGGGACAGGCGTCCGAAGCGGCTCTCCAGTCCCATGCTTTTCTTATGGTTGGTGGTGTTGTTATTGAGGACGTTGTCCAGATCACTCTCTGCCCCTTCTGCCCGGTCACCTGAACACACGCGCACACAATTCCTGATGACAGAAGCCTGCATGAACAGAGCTGAGACCACATCTTAAAAAGCAGTTATATTCTTCCCTTAAACACAATGTTTTATATAAAATAACATTTTATAATATTATAAAACCCAGGTAAATATGGAGGTAGATTTCTATCAAAAATAAACAAGCACAAAAATATAATCCACAATTGTATTTACCATCCACACACACACACCTCTCAATTTGTGTTTGTAGATATAATCCACAATTGTATTTACCATCCACACACACACACCTCTCAATTTGTGTTTCGTAAAAATAATCCGCAAGTATGTGTTTTCCATCCACACACAAACACCTCTCAACTTGTGTTTCATAAATCATCATTTGGATGAATGCAAAAATTATATTCACAAATGCAAATAACATTTACAGATATGTTTCCAATGTTCACATGTACAAATCAAAAGCTTGGCTTACGAACTGGCGAATCTACATTTGCCGATCGAAGGACACACTTGATTTGCTTGGATTTACGGACAGAATTTTGAGACAAATATTCCGCTGTTTTTCACCGTGTCGATTCACACTCGCTTAATTTGCGATTCGTAAAATAAACTTCTTCTTCTTCTTTGGTGCTACATAACACGGCGGTGTGTGTGTCGGCTCATCAGCGCCACTTTTAGAACAAGTGGCCAAAATTGCACATTATCTTTAAGAAGTGGATTCATGGTAAATTTAATTAAAACAACCGAGTTTTGAGTTTATTTAGGTTGTAAAGTTAACCCCGCGCTAATCTTGCGATGGCAAGTTTTTTAAACAGTCATTGCACAAAACTCCTATCAGATTGCATGTAGCTAGCTAGCTAGATTACATTACACAGGGGTAGGTACCCCTACATTGATAGGAACTAGGAAGTACAACACTATGAGCTAAAATAAGGAGAGCACTCCATGCAATTTGAATTATAATTTTCATTTAGGTGTCTTATCTACTAGCTAGCTAGCTGAACAAATAAAAGATTTCACAGGAGACATCGGTATCAGTGAGAATAGCTGTCAAATTAATTTAATTGGCTACAATACTTCACATGGTTGAGTTTGTTTTACATAATCTTTCCCATGAGGGGCGAAAGAGTTATGTAGCTACTGTGTACGGACCTACCCCTGTGTAATGTAATCTAGCTAGCTAGCGACGTGCAATCTGATAGGAGTTTTGTGCAATGACTGTTTAAAAAACTTGCCATCGCAAGATGAGCGTGGGGTTAACTTTACAACCTAAATAAACTCAAAACTCGGTTGTTTTAATTAAATTTACCATGAATCCACTTCTTAAAGATAATGTGCAATTTTGGCCACTTGTTCTAAAAGTGGCGCTGATGAGCCGACACACACACCGCCGTGTTATGTAGCACCAAAGAAGAATAAATTGAGTTTACGAATCGCAAATTAAGCGAGTGTGAATCGACACGGTGAAAAACAGCGGAATATTTGTCTCAAAATTCTGTCCGTAAATCCAAGCAGATCAAGCGTGTCCTTCGATCGGCAAATGTATATTCGCCAGTTCGCAAGCCAAGCTTTTGATTTGTACATGTGAACGTTGGAAACATATCTGTAAATGCTATTTGCATTTGTGAATATAATTTTTGCATTCATCCAAATGATGATTTACGAAACACAAGTTGAGAGGTGTTTGTGTGTGGATGGAAAACACACTTGTGGATTATTTTTACGAAACACAAATTGAGAGGTGTGTGTGTGTGTGTGTGTGTGTGGATGGTAAATACAATTGTGGATCATATCTACAAACACAAATTGAGAGATGTGTGTGTGTGGATGGTAAATACAATTGTGGATTATATTTTTGTGCTTGTTTATTTTTGATAGAAATCTACCTCCATAGGTAAAGAGTAACTATTATAATACCATCATAAAAGCCAGGAAATGTTTAGGGCTCACATGACCAGGGTTTGCTCACCATGAGCAACTTAGGTGAAAATCATATCAGCTTGAATGTGCTTATCTCTGTCTGACACACCCTCAAAATTTGCCGCATGCATCTAGGTCCCCTTCCCTTACGCTCCAGTTAAACACTCAACTCTAAATTTGCTTAAACTGCCATGGTGCACAATTTTGAAAGTAAGTTGACTTTGCATGCATATCTACGTAAGCCCCAACATGACTGAGTGTGAATTAGTCTCACCTCATTCAGATATAGAGAGGCAATGCAATGTAATGTCTATGCCAAATAGTTTGTATCTTTGGCATTATCTAAGCATGATAGAGGCAGGTAGAATTTTAATACTGCATTTTAATACTAGTGAGGTCTGTTTTTTTCTTTACCTCATTATACTGTATAGAGATGACAAAGCACCCTACTATAGACCATAAGATAATATATTCCAGGTGTTTTTGCTTTTATCTGAACTACAGTAACGTACTTGAGTAACTTTGCAGAGGTGCATAGAGGGATCATAAATCATAAATGCTGGATTCTACTGCGGTTTTGCTTGCCTGTTATTTATATCACAGTAAAGACGCATCCAACTGACGATGACAGATAGGCTCCCCAGCAGGTGCTGGTACCAGCCAAACAGGAAATACTGTGATTTGTCTCAATGAGCAGGGATACAGACCTGCTGACCCATACAGACCTGCTGAGTCAGACATACTTTAACCTTTAACCTGGCACATTCATGCACACATACACTCATGGTCACATACTTTGCACTTTCTTAGACACATGAACGCAATCTTTCTCACCTCTTTCCAGGTCACAGTCAGGTGAAGAAGCCCCACTGCATTCACTCCTAGGACCCAGGACAGGTGAGATCATGCCAAAATCAGACAGGGAGACGGGGCTGGGCAGGTCCAGGCTGCTGGGGCGGGAGGAGGGTGAGGGAGAGGGTGAAGAGGAGGAGGAGGAGGAGGAGGGAGAGGGTGAGGAAGGGGGGAAGGGGCAGAGTAGATCCACAGGGCTGGCGTTCCCAAAGCTCAAGCTACAGGTGGACTGGGTCTCGGAGTCCTCCTCTGACATGGCACAGTTCTCATCCTCGAAGGACTCCGATGCCACTGCAACAACACAACCTGCCACCGTCAACAACAAGGAAAATCCCTGCCTTTCCATTGGCTGAGATGGAACCTCATTCTAATTTTCACATAAGAGGAGTTTACGTTAAAAAAACGCATTTAATTATATAAATATACATACATACATCATTGCTGATATACAAGACATACAGAGCTGCTGCAGTGATTTAGAAACCTAACTAGATACCAAGAGATTAAAATTAAGCGTCTGCATGTAACACATATTTATATGCAACAGTTTTGTAATCTTGCACAAGTGAAAAGGAACTAAGCCCATTTACTATTGCTTACAAATGAATAGAATTTAAGAATATAAGCCCTTATATAAGCCCTTCAACAGCAATAGCACAAACATTGCAATTAAATATAATTAAATACAATATACAAACTACATACAAAAGTGATTTAGTATTAAAAATTGTTTTTCTCACAGCATACAAGAAGCTATTTCACAGCAATTTACTTGACTAATACAAATTATTTTTGCTATCTATGGTGTGATTGTCTGTCAAATCTCATTTTATAAGGCACACCAGTTAATATTTGTCAAAGAGTAATATGTCCTATCTAGCCGCACTGACTATTCCACATACTGCTGAGTCCAGTCCTTGCACACCTGCGAGAAGATCTGGGCTCTCTTCCCAGGAGCCTTACAGTAAAAGTGGGACACTGTCCTCTCAAACAGCAAGGCTGCCCCATAAATCAAACAGCAGCTTAGGAATTCAATGGGGAAATATAGCATGAGTGCCAACTCTAAGAATGTCTACCAGGCTAAATAATGCTGTTCTCTTTAAGAAAGACTTCTAACTTTGTTCCAACAGTCTAACATAACCAGCTGACTCATTCTGATTTCACAGCAGTCAAATCAGCATTCTGATCATCGAGTCAACTTGGCTGCCCAGCTGGCATGTGGCGTTCTCATAAAATAACCACGATATTGTGAGCAAGTGGTAAAGTTTCTGCAATGTTTTGGATGTTACATAGCTGTTATGTGTCATTAAATGCAATAAACCAGATTAGACTTTGTCCAGGCAATTCAAGCACAAATCAAACTTCACCCTTCTGACCCATTGAAAGATAGTACTGGAGGCATCTTCTGCATTCTTCTTGTTTAGTGTGGAACCCAGAGAAAGATTTTGTTGAATACATCAATGAATATAAAATTAATTGATTTATGTGTACTTCACAGATCCAGCTAAAACCCTCCACTTCCAATTCCTCTCCATAGGAGTACAGTGAAAACGTAGCTCATCCCTGATGCAGATCTACCTGTTACTCTGTAACCGTTTCTGCTTTGCAGTACAGGTGGCAGAGCGCCCAGTTACCGGAACCTCAAAATGCTGTCTACAGATTAATCATTCAGTGACAATGGGCAAGAGCGCATGGTTGCTCCCAGCAATGACAGCCTCCCCACAGCACAAACACAGGAGCCAAATGCCAATTTGAATTTTACTGAAAATAATTCCATATTTTTAAACTGTCTAACAAATAGCAATTAAGAGCAAAGCATAAAGTGAGATGCCTATCTTTTTTTAAAGAGATTTGATATAGATTATTTTAGTCATTTTCAGTTTGCCCTGTTTCTGTACCCTGAAGCAAAAGTGACATCACACCATTGAATACAAAACAATCGCAATGTAGACACAACTAATTGATTATCAAAAGCTGCAGTGCAGAACCACTGGCTCTTGTGCACCATTTCCTCACACTCACTGGAGATACCGTCAGACTCCATCTTGAAGTTGGCGATGTCATCACCAGAGTTGCTGTCACCCTCAGCACCAACACCCCGCCCCCGGGGCCCCATAGCAGAGGAGCGTCGGCGCTCATGGATTTCATCGGAGATCATCTCCAGGTTGCGTAGTGCCGTTTTGTACTCGCCCTTGGCCAGGGTCAGCCTGGCTTGTAAGTCATCCACATTCTTCTTCAGTTGCTGCAGAGTAACAATATGCCAAGAGAAAGATGGTCTGAGAGGGAAAGGCGACTGATTTCTTTCTCTGGGCAAAGAAGTCCTTACACCACATGGTTGTAAAAAAAAGTGTGTGATGTAGGTCAAGGCAAAGGACCATAAATAAAGTCCAGAAGTGTGCAGAACCATTTCCCATAGCTGGGTGCTACTACTCTATCTGTAGGCTTAGAGCCTGAGTTGATTTGTCCTATTAAAAGTGTAATCCCACATGCAAATGTGAGCAATGTGGGTCACATTATACAAAATTGGATTTAAGGCTAACCGATGTAGCATAATCATGTTTAAAAAACATGTAATGTATAAGTGAAATGTAAAACAGTAAGTCAAACATATCACACAGGGAAACATAGCCAGGTATGAGGAGCAGGACATACAATGCTTATCCCAGTATATTTTACACCATTATATGTATCATTGTGAAGAACTGTTAGGACTGTCCATCCTGTCAAAAAGTACCATAAAAGCATGCCAACAACAGCCATCAATCATGACTTACCTCAAGTTGTAAGTAATATTTTGCCTTCAGTTCAAAATAGGGCCTATAAAATATATATATATAGAGAGAGAGTGAGAGAGAGAGAGAGAGCGAGAGAGAGAGAGAGAGCGAGAGAGAGAAAATTAATTTCAGCAATGCTTATATCACTGTTCATATCAATGGTAACAGTGGACCTGGAAAACTCCTTGAGATCTCTTGAGAGAGCATGGTCTGGTCTGCAGTAATAGAGTTAATCATTACACATTGTTCAGGTGGAGCACAGTGGCAAACATTACACCTCAGACACCCTGCATCTGCCTCTTTAAAAACACCAAACCCTAACCCAGACCTTTATGGACCAGAAGAGAGACTCAAAACCCTGGTAATATGAGCCATTCTTTGTGCCCACTTTCTACATATTCAAACCGGTGATGTTTGGCACATTTTATGTCATCAATCTTCAGGAGAAATCTGAAGATATCTAATGAATGTTTGAAAGAGATAGTAGTCAACAGTCCTGCAGATCGTTTGGAGTGATGCCATTCATTACAGCATTTATGCATCTGCAGAGTTCTTCACACACAAAGTTCATTAAAAGAACTGCTGAATGATGCTCTCAGGGAGAATAGTCAGACACTTGTCCCGTTGCACTTAGCAGCCTAAACTTTGCAGACCATTCTGTGGCACTCTCAACAGTGCACCCATCGCTAAGTAACAGCTATCATTATTTAGGGAATCATCGTACATCTAGTCAAGTTCACCACTGTGGTACATACCTGGTTTGTGTTCACTAATCTTTCAATATCCAGCTCATTCAGAGTTCAGTAGTGGTTTGGTCATTGTCCAACTAAGCTCACGCACTAGCTAAGCTCCAGTCAATATCCAACCAGTGCTCACCATCTAGTCAATATCCATTCGGGTGATTTGTCACTACTCACTTGGACTTGTTGATTGTACGCTTTAGTTTCTTCTCCAGCTGTTTCATGCGGCTCATGGCTGCATTGTACTTGGCTGCTGTCTCCTTGTGCATCAGCTCACTGCGTGTCTTAGTCTGCTCAGCCTCCATTACCTGCAGTGGCCAAAAAAGAAGCTCTCTCAGCCCATAAGTCTCATCTGAAAAGAGTTTGTTATGTTGCTTTTCCTAACAGGTAGCTTATTGTTACTTGGTATTTGGTTAACATGTAACACATTGTTTTGTTAAAAGAAGTCTGCAGCTCCTGTCCCACAGTGCACTAGCAAAAAGAAGCAGTGTATTGCAGCTAACACACAGACAGGGTTGATACCATGTGAGTCATCGTTGAGTATGGAGAGCCGAACAGATCAAAAGGCAATGCAAATTAGAAGCCATATATCTAGTTGGATAGCGCAGAAATACCCAATTTGATGGTGCTGATTGGACAGAAATTCACTAACCTCTCACATGTAACTTATGTAAAACCAAAGTTTGATTGCGGGTTCATTTGAATCATAGCTACATATAAGTTTTTTGTTGTTTGTCATTTAAATTTACACACTGTAAGTCCAAAGACATAGAACGATATTTGGACAAACTTAACCGATGCTTAGTTTAGGAACATGGAAAACAGTCATTGAACATGAGCAGAGACTGATCTGAATGCAGATAGTAAGAAGTGAACACTATTTTTTCTATAAATCACATTCATAAAATTAAATCGTTAAGTTCCAAGCGCCATTTTCCGATATTTTTTTCAACTAAAAAATTAATATTTTAGTTGGAATACAACAGCAAAAAAGAATAAAACAACAAAAAAACATAAATATGCAATTTATTTTAAAGAATAATCCCTGTTCTTCCATATATTTGCGATGCAGCTTCCACGTGCCCTTATGCAAGAGGAAATAGTCTTCTCTAGCCTGTGTTGTCCAAGCCTGAAATGGGTACATTTTGCATTAATAATATAATATTGTAGCGAATGCATCTAAAGACACACCATGCGGGCTGATTCACTCGTTGCTTTTATTGCAAGCCAATGTTCTCAGTACACAGAGGATTAGACTGACTCAAATGCACAGACTGAAAGCACTTTTATACTGGGCTGGCACTAATACTGCAAACTGTGTCATCATACCCATATGGAAAAAGGTCTGTACAAATCCTATAAAAATCACATATGCCATATACAAAACCTATAAAACAAATATGTGGTAGAGAACCAGCATACACATTTCAGACTAAAATTAAATAGTTAAAAATTACATACATAGTACTCCCTATAAAAAAACATTGAGAGATTGTATAATAATTGAATACAAATATATAATACGACTCAAACATATTTTTATAAAACTTTGCAATTATGATCATATATGATTTGTACAGTAGTATAGCTAGCTAGGTCATGCAATACGTTTACCCATATGCAAACGTATTGCATGACCTAGCTAGCTACACTACTGTCAACAAAACACATGTACGTACTTCATACAAACAATAACACTTGGCTAGCCATGGTGGCCAGCCAGCTCCGCTAGCCAGCATAACAAACAGCATACATAAACATTTAACCAGCGAGTAGTAATAGTCTCTATGATATACTGTTGTCGAATAAATTGTAGTTGAAGAGTTTTTTATCGATGAGACTAATTTCTTTAATTATTATCTCAGTCTTTGAGCATTATTTCACCCCTTAAACAATTCATAAACGGGGCCAAATGAGACACCGCACATCCAGTAATTCCAATTCTAACCAGCTGGATAGTGCGGCACTATACCCAATTCGACATCTCGCGCTACCCAGCCGGACATCCCGCACGACCCAGTTGGATTGCTCGCGCCAACCAACTGGATATGTGGAGATGTCCACTGGGTATCTCACGATGTCCACTGGGTGGCGCAGAATGATTGGACAGGTGGAGTCTTGTTAACTGGATATATCTCGCTTAACAACTGGGTAGCGTAGAGCAACAAGACATACGGTGTCTATTTTGCGTCAGCTTTTGAACCGTTTGGCTCTCCATAGTCGAGTACTTCCCCGCAGGGCAATGTAACCCACTCACCCTCTGGGTGGCGTGGTTGAGCATCTCCTGCCAGGCTGAATCAAACTGTCGCTTGTCCTCCTCCAGAAGCCGCTGCTCAGCAAGGGCGATGGTCTCCTTGGCAGCCCGTAACACCTCCGTGGCTCTCTGGAAGTCTTGTGTGGCCCTCTGGGCCTCCAGTTGGGCCTGTGGGCATAGAAAAAAATAAACCACAGATTAGGAATACAATTTGGATACCAACCGGAAAAATTACGGGAGATTTATGACGGTCCACAGCCTGCCCACCACAGTTCTATGAAAGGGGTCATGTCAGCCTGCTCTAGAAATAACTTACAAATATGTGTGGGGAGCACAAAACAAGAGCCTCTCAACATTATTATTTTTCTGCAATTTGTTTGTTACAACAGAAAAAAATCTTCCAGGAGGCCAAGGGAATATCTGGAAGACTCCTGGCTAATCCAAGAGAGTTGGCAACCCTAAATACAGTTAATCAGGGATATGGCAAATTAGGGATCAAACCTGTAGGAAACAGAATCTACCCCCGCCTTTTCTACTTCTCTTCACTGCCAAAGCCATTTCAAACAGCCATCTGTTATGCTGGACTCAGCTCAACTCAGTTGCTCAAAACACAGGCACACATACACACAGGGTTTTACATAGTCACACTCTCTCATTTTGGAGCAGTCACTTTGTAAACCCCTGTCTGTTATTCAACAGTCAAAAAAGCAGTTGCTTCCCGAAATTGCACACATATTTTGAAACTTTCTTGTTGGAAGAAAAATAGAAAGAAAAAACAGTGAAGTAGCAGAAGGTCACAAAAACCTCTACCACAACAAACAAAAATGTACACAACATAGCTATGAGTAAGGTTATTTTGTCATCTTATAGCCAATTATGGCAGACATAATTATCAGTATAACAGTATGTAAAATACATGGCTGACTGTTACCTGAGAAGATTTCAAAACTCTTTAATATCCATGTTCAGCTCAGAAGGTGCCCACTGGAGCAATTATTCCTAGGGCATAACACAATACACAAGGGCATAGGCACTCCTAGGGCATGACACAGTACACAAGTAAAGCAATAAGACAATTTCAGAATCAATGAATCATGGCATATCTGGAGGGGAAAATCAGCGCCAAACTTGCATGTTAAATCAGGGCTAAACTTGCATGTTTTGTACCAGGCATTAGGGAATCTTTATCTGATCAAAATACTGTGATGACATTTACATTATCTGTTCATCCAGCACCATATCATTTCAGCTTGTGGCATGGGCTCCAGTTGCACCTGGCAGCCAGACCCTTCTCTGTGTCTACTGCACTGTGAATTGCAAACTCAGTGTACCATCCTAGTTCAGTTCCTCATAATATTTAAGTTGTTGAAGAGCCAAGGAATCACACTGCACTGTATGTATTGTGACCGAGCATTTGATGGAAGGCAGTTAATTTTCTATGAACTGTATACAATTGGAATATCTTATCACTGAAGAGTCAACTCACAAAGAAATTCCAGTGTGGAAGCAAGAAAGCACTGCTCCAGTACTATACTGCTGTCCTATTTCTGACTCCATATAGTCTAAACTTTCAGTCACTATCATGAGTAGAAAACATCCTGACTGACTTTAATATGGTAATCCGTTTATTTACCATTTCAGCTCCAGGAAAGTTGTTTAGCTATCTGAAAAACACCAATCACAAACAGAGGCATCATTGTGTAGGATTTTCTGTAGAAAGTCCTGTGTTGAGACCCGTTATTCTCGCATCTCCCCTCACCATAGAAAGTGTTTGTGTGTACCTTCAGCCTACAAAATGCAAAAAAACGAACTCAACTGTCAGCTTTGTTAGTGATGTATGCACCCTTAAAATTATTAGAGAAGGCATTATATAGGATTCAAATTTGGGAGGAATGCCCCAGGAGAATCACAATCCTATTGCTTCATCACAACAGGAGATCAAAAACCGGCAGCTGAAATGAGTAATGAGGTTGACAGACTGGCACTGGCACTGGCACGCAGTATAATGAGAGGATGCAGTATGACAGTAAGATGAGGCTGTGTATATGGGGTTCAATATATATACTGAAGTATGCTATGATGCATTTTCAAATATTGACTCTACCTTTACAGCACAGGGTACCTTGTGTGATACTTGATAAGGATTTTTTCAGGGAATGTCTATGCATCCATCTATCCCAATATTTAAACAAATATATTGTAGTTGCACGAATATAGGAGCTGTGCTTCTTTTCTTTTTGAGGCATAAACTAAGAAAAAATATATGAAATTAAAGTGAACTGTCTCGCTTGATAATTGGTCTGTGTGTGTGTGTGTGTGTGTGCGTTCTGGCATTGTGTACATAGTGTACATACAAAGGTGTAAACAAATTTAATTATCTTCCATTCCTCGCTTTCTCCTTACACGCTCAATCACTCAGTCCCATTCAGTATAACTGTTATCATTCTCTCTTTCTCCTTTATGTGTACCTGTTATTTTTAGGTCTAGCCTCAAAGACATAGAGAAGAGGTGAGTGAAAATGTGGCTGATCCAGGATCAGTGTTCCTTGCTCTGCCAGTTAAACTCTGCGGCTTGATTGCAAACCCCTCTTTTTACCTCCTCCAGTGCCCCACATTTCTGTCCAAAGATCCAGGCTAAGTCCTGAGTGTTCTGTGTCTACAGCTCTCTGAGGTCAGTCTCTCTATCATCTCTGTGGCTGCAACAATCATAGAGCTCCTTTCACATGGGTCACTGTTGTAAACTAAAGCACCGGGTCATAAAATCTGTTAACCACTGCAATATGCCTGTATTGAAGAAGTGGCTTTGTGTTCCTGGTTTTTACAAACCAAGCTGCTAATTAAAAATACTGCCATCCTTCGAGGTAAGTTAATGTTTTCGTAACATTTCTAATGACTTGTGTCCACATGCAGTGTATATGGAATATCAGCATATGGTATGTTAGCGATGTGGGCCTGAGGAGAATTGCAGCTAAAGTCTCTGCACTGCAAATAAAAAAAACATTCTCAGCCCATTGGCTTCAACAATGTGGGCCAGAAACAAATCACAACTCAATCTACAGGGTGAGGTCATCAGCTCTGAACAGGTACTCATGACAGATTAAGATTTAAACTCACATCCCCAGTGGGTTTCTTTGTGCTCTGTCGTCCAATCAATGCAGCCGTCTGAGTTCATTATGAAAGACCCATGCAGGGACTGTGCGATGCACTCTTTGTGCAGAAATGAGCCTGAATGTGCTTCTGGTTGTGCCAGTGGCCTTCACAGCGATCGTGCAGCTCATTGGTGTGCACAGCCCCATTGACAGATACTGCACATAACTACAAGGCTGGCTGGCTGTACAGACCCAGTGATGGAGGTCTGACACAAACTAGAAGACCTGGTCTGCCCCCACTCTGTGCTGCACCTGGTCTCCCACTGGTTGACTTCTTCTACAAAACCCACCCATTTGCTATATTTAATTATTTTTTATTTTTATTATTTTCCCCCCAGCTATTGACCAGAGCAAATAGTATAATGCAGATGTGTTCCTATTTTACAGCCCAAGGCAACTATATTCTGTTTGTGCACATACAATGAATTACATCTTTAAGGGGCTGGGAGATCACTGACATAACTTCCACAGGTCATAGGTCACACATCCATTGAAAAAGGGCCCGTATATACCTTGGACCCAGTATGGATCAACCCCAGGACTATGAGAGTGTTAGGTTTTATATTATATGTGACCTGTTTGTTTAGTCTGAATAACAGACAATTTACATAATGTTTAAATTGATCAGTGTTACATGTAGTGATGATATGCACAGAAAAGACAAAAAAAGCAGCCCTAGAATACAGGGAGGCAAATCATAACAGTAAAAGATAGGTCACCAAACATATTCAGCTCTATAAAAATAGGGATGTAGCCCTACAATCCTCCCCAGAGAAGTTCTGCTCTACTCTGTAATAGGCAGATCGAACATGAGCATGCCGCTCCACTCCAGCAGTGCAGTAATTGCCAATAATAATGAGCTGGGCACAGACTGCACCCCCAGTCACGGTGCATTATCATCAACCACCACCCCCACCCCGCCCCCAGATAGCATAGCAAGCCATTTTCAAGTGAGGTCTGTTGTCATAGATTTTCTTCACCAGTTATGTGCAGAGAGAGGCTGGTGCTATTTTGGCTCTGAGCTAAATGGAAAGCAAGAGTTCCATTTGAAAGTAGACTGCATGCTATGGTAGCAGTTCTCAGAATATTTACTAGGAACGACGTATGCTAATTAGCATCAGCTGAGTTCTAATAATAACAACCCTCACAGGTACACGTGCAGCCCAAGCGTGTGAGAGGAAACCTTTTTTGAAAAAAAAATTTCCCCTTTAGACCTGGGAGAGGCATCATGTTGACTATTAATGCCAGTGGGAGAGAAGACAAGGGGCCATTTTGTTTTCTTACAGGTGGCTATTAGCAGCTAAGTTTACAAACAAACTTGAAGGGGTATCCGAAATCCGCTTTTGAGACACATCTCAGAAAAATGGAAGAGAATCAGAGGGAAGCCTTACACTGAGGTTGAAGTTTAAACTTAATTTCTGGTTCCCGCCAGAACCCCAAAACTCACTGTGAACATAACTCCCTATAGAGGCGACTGGCCTGGTCAGCATAAAACAACCGATGAATCTTTGTTCTCTCTGGTCCAAGAACCAGCAACGTACTGGAGCTAGTTCCTACTGATTTACTTTGAGAAAAATGCCTATTTGTTTGTGAAAAAAGGGGAACCAATTTATTGGAAATTCCAAAGGAAATGTTAGTTCAATTACATACAAATTGCTTCATGTCTAGGTACTTCCTACCCATATCATAAATGCCCTGAATGCTATATAATAGTATAAACAAAATTGATTTTGTCAAATAAGAAGCTAAAAAATCTGTATGAGAGTCTACATGTATTACGCATAAGCATATGAGGGTATACTTACATTGCCATATAGTGTATATCGCTATTGTTTTTGCTGCTCAACTTGAATAGATAGTTAGCAGGTGAAGGTCAATAAATATTGTCTTGAAGAAATGCCGCCCTCCCAAAATAAAATCAGCTTCTCACCTGACGGGCCACACGCCGAGCCTCCCAGTATGGTTTGGAATCCTCCACAGCCTTCCCAATCTTCTTAACCAGTTCTTCCAGTTTCACTGTGGCCTCAACAAGCACAGAACGGAACTTCTGTCGTGCGTCCTGCAGAGCACAGAGCAGAGGACACTCAATCGTCTAGTCCTCCAGTGCCATTAAGCCACAGTCAATTTCTCTTTTAAGCCAAGTAACTTCTAGGGCTTTTAAAAGTAGAAACAGAATAATCAGGCATTCTGCACCCATGATAAGAGCCAAAATTTCTACAAATTAAATTTTGATTTGATTGAGTCAACAAGGTGGCTATGCTTCAAACCCACACAAACAAGATCAACAAAGAGATACTGAAAAAGCAGGATATATGTCACTGCTTTTCGCACTGAAGCAAAAAACAACAAGCAGCTTAACCCAAGAGTGCTTAACCCAATTCAATCAATTACAATCTGCACACTTTCACCTTTTTACCCTTTCACCTTCTCCATGTTTTATTACATTACAGACATATTCTACAATGGATTGAGTCTCAAAATTCTACACCAAATAGCCCATAATGACAAAGTGAAAACAGGTTTAGACATTTGTGCCAATTTATAAAAAATCTAAATGTAAAATATCATATGTACACAAGTGTGCACTGCACACCCTTTGATATGACACCAAAAAGTGAGCTGAGGTGCATTTTGTTTCCACTGATATCACTTGAGATGTTTCTACAACTTAATTGGAGTCCACCTGTGATAAATTCAATTGATTGGACATGATTGGGGATTGCCAACACCTGCCTATATAAGGTCCCACAGTTGACAGTGCATGTCAGAGCAAACTCCAAGCCATGGGGTCAAAGGAATTATCTGCAGACCTCAGAAACAGGATTGTGTCAAGGCATAGATCTGGAGAAGGGTACGGAAAAATCTCTGCAGCTTTACAGGTCCCAAAGAGCACAGTGGCCGCCATCATTCGTAAATGGAAGAAGCTTGGAACCACTAAGAATCTTCCTAGACCTGGCCACCCGGCCAAACTGAGCAATCGGGGAAGATGGGCCTTAGCCAGGGAGGTGAGCAGGAATCCGAGGGTCACTCTGACAGAGCTCCAGCGTATCCTTGTGGAGATGGGAGAACCTTTCAGAAAATCAACCATCCAGGCAGTGCTCCACCAATCAGGCCTTTATGGTAGAGTGGCCAGATGGAAGCCCCTCCTTAGTAAAAGGCACATCACAGCCTGCTTGGAGTTTGCCAAAAGTCACCTAGAGGACTCTCAAATCATGAGAATCAAGATTCTTTGGTCTGATGAAACCAAAATTGAACTTTTTGGCCTGAATACCATGCATCACGTCTGGAGGAAACCAGGCACCGCTCATCACCTGGCTAATACCATCCCTACAGTGAAGCATGGCGGTGGCAGCATCATGATGTGGGGATGTTTTTCAGCAGCAGGAATGGGGCGACTAGTCCTGATAGAGGGAAAGATGAATGCAGCTAAGTACACCGAGATCCTTGAAGAAAACCTGCTCCAGAGCGCTCTGGACCTCAGACTGGGGCGAAGGTTTACCTTCCAACATGACAACAACCCAAAGCACACAGCCAAGAGAACAAAGGAGTGGCTTCGGAGAAAGTCTGTGCATGTCCTTCAGTGGCCGGGCCAGAGCCCAGACCTGAATCCAATTGAACATCTGTGGAAAGAGCTGAAGATGGCTGTGTACCGACGCTCCCCATCCAACCTGACGGGGCTTCCAAGAATACGCCAAGAGAAATGGGCAAAAATGTCCAGAAACAAGTGTGCCAAGCTCGTAGCTTCTTTCCCAAGACGCCTTGAAGCTGTAATCGCTGCCAAAGGTGCAGCAACCAAGTATTAGGCTAAGGGTGTGTACAGATATGTAACCCCTAAATAAACTATTTTTGCCAGTAAAATAAAATTGCATATTTTCTAAACCTGTTTTCACTTCGTCATTATTGGCTAATGTGTATAAATGTTTGAGGCAAAAAATGAACTCAATCTATTGTAGTATAAGTCTGTAACGTAATACAACGTGGAGAAGGTGAAAGGGGTGTGCAGACTTTCCGGCTTGACTGTATCTCTTCACATTCCGAGAATGATTTAAAGATCACTATAAAAGTGGACTCTGGCCTAGCCTGGGTTTCTGTTGAAGCATCTTCTTTCAGAATAAACTGCTCGAGTCATTATGCAACATCGTGCAATATTCCTTGCCCTGTTCCACGATGGGATTCCACTATTTTGGTGCATCCAAATAGTTACCCAGAGGTCAAACTCATTCTGGGAAACTAAATTGTCCTTTACAAGTATGGTTGTGTTTACCACTATTTTTCTGGCAAAAGACCTACAATAACTATCCGGAGGACACAAAGAAAGCCTAATTTGTATATAGCACTATGACATCAGGGATGATAATTCATCCACAACTTTCCTGATCTCTTATCATTCCCACATTCTGATGCATTCTGATCAGAACTTGTTGAAGAGGTAAAAATACACTGACAGCTGTGACAATTCAAGTTATTAAATGATGTGCAGACAACGTCATGGACATGATAGGAAAACTACCTTGCTCATCATAAATATTTAAGAGAGCAACATGAAGGATCGATGCAATTCAATATTTGTGCTCATGTTGATTCTGTTGACCATTGATTCATTCAAAAATTTACAAGTGCTTTACCTAACTTCGGTTTCTGACTCTGAAGTGAAAATTATTTAGAGGGAGAGGATTATGCACAGCTTTCCATTACTCACTGGACCAACTTCCAGCCTGGAACCCAGTCCCCAACCTCCAAAACCTCCAGCCTGGAACCCAGTCCCTAACCTCTAACACTTCCAGCCTGGAACCCAGTCCCCAACCTCCGACACCTCCAGCCTTGGAACCCAGTCCCCAACCTCCAACACCTCCAGCCCTCCAACACTTCCAGCCTGGAACCCAGTCCCCAACCTCCAACACCTCCAGCCTGGAACCCAGTCCCCAACCTCCAACACTTCCAGCCTGGAACCCAGTGCCCAACCTCCAACACCTCCAGCCTGGAACCCAGTCCCCAACCTCCAACACCTCCAGCCTGGAACCCAGTCCCCAACCTCCAACACTTCCAGCCTGAAACCCAGTGCCCAACCTCCAACACCTCCAGCCTGGAACCCAGTCCCCAACCTCCAACACCTCCAGCCTAGAACCCAGTCCCCAACCTCCAACACCTCCAGCCTGAAACCCAGTGCCCAACCTTCGACACCTCCAGCCTAGAACCCAGTCCCCAACCTCCAACACCTCCAGCCTGGAACCCAGTCCCCAACCTCCAACACTTCCATCCTGGAACCCAGTGCCCAACCTCCAACACCTCCAGCCTGGAACCCAGTCCCCAACCTCCAACACTTCCAGCCTGGAACCCAGTGCCCAACCTCCAACACCTCCAGCCTGGAACCCAGTCCCCAACCTCCAACACCTCCAGCCTGGAACCCAGTCTCCTCAGCAAAGTGACTGTGTGAGGAGTGCAGCCAAGGCAAAAGTCAAAACAGCAGAAAGGTCTGCACCTGTCAAAAATGCAATCAAACTTGCACCAATTCATAAATCTCACTGACCTGGGTCATATACTTCATCTGAAACACTTTATCCCTTGAGACACCAGTACAATATCCACAGATTACTAAACTTATTTTCACCAATATTCAGAACAAAATTCTTCTTTCATACGATTATGTTTCAGTTAGTAACATATTGTATATCATGGAAAATCCTCAGGAATCTGCAGGGCTGTTTTCAAATTTTACCAGCATCCAAATAGTTCATTTATTTTAATCAGGTATTTGACTCAGACCTGGTTCCTTATCCTTAACATTTTCAACTAGCTCCCTTAATGCTGGCTCAAATCCTTATGTATTCAGTCCCGGTAAACTTTGAAGCAACACCTGACTGTCAACCCACAATATGTTAAGCATCTCCGGCACATTCTGTCAAACCGGAGATGACACGGCACAAACACAGGACCCGATTCTGCATTTAAAAGGGGACAAAGTGTATTCTGCTCCGTGAATGGTTAACGAAGAGAGCGTTAACCACACATATACAAAGAAATTCAGCATTGGCTGTGTAAAATGAGCTTGTCTTCAAAATGGCACATTAAAATATGACCCATGAAGTATTAGCCTGGTAAGCAAGCAGCTCTTGCTCCCTATTTTCTCTCTACTCTCATCTCTGCTCCCTCCCTCTCTCGTGTTGTACAGATGATGTAAGGCTGCAGACACACCTTGAGGTAGACCACAGACCTGCTCTGACAGTCAGTCCTACATCCAAACCCCACTGCTGTGAGGAACAATTCTGGGGCTGTACTCCTGTATCCCTGCTTAATCATCCAAAGCGATGATCGTACTCATCTTTCTGTGATACTCCTGCTCGCTTAATCATCCAAAGCGATGATCGTACTCATCTTTCTGTGATACTCCTGCTCGCTTATTCATCCAAAGCGATGACCGTACTCATCTTTCTGTGATACACCTGGTTCCTTCTTCATTGTTATTGTCTGAATATTTTACATTTGGTCCTTCCAAAACAAAAAATACTATACTATAAAATAGTTTTTATGCTTTGGCACCATTGTCTCCCAAATATGGAACGCCCAATCATATACAGTCACACTCATGCTGCACTGCACCCAATGTGGAAGAATCCAAAGGATGTAATGACACCAGCTGCTTCTTTGTACATTGCATCACACAACCCAAGCTTGCACAGACATGAGTTGGAGCAAGACACTTGATGTGAAGTTTGAGCAAGCAGACCATGGCACTCAATGAACCAGGGGTCACTATAAAGCAATGAGAAACCAATCCCAGCCACCTGAACACTCCCTAAACCTGAAACACTGCCACAAATTACACACCAACCTACAGTCTGGCATTGGCATGGTCAGAACACCCTCCTGGACCGTGGGGTCCATCTGTGCACGAGAACAGTGCTTTAACAGGATGAGCCAGCCAGCAGCCTGTAATAGAACATTTTGATCTGTCCACTGTCTATTTGTAACTGAATTGATTAGGTGCTAAAGTGATATGTTTGGCTTAGGATGGGGATAGGATTCAAAACCAAAATGCATTGATATGTCTGTCCACTGGCAACAAAAATCTTAATCTGCAATTATATCTTCCCCACGACTAATATCCCTTAAAAACTACTCATCCAAAACAAAAAATCCTGAATATTCTTTAATTTGAGATCAAGGGATATTGCACAGGACACCTTTCTCTTCCATGCTTTTTAAAATAAAAAATAATAACTAAACCACGTTTAAAAAAGAAAATGTTGTGGCTAGTGTGGCAAACAATATAATCTTGAACAGTATTGCAATGAGCATACCTCCAGTTCTGTCTCACATCGATTGATATCATCTGTGGATTGGTTCAGTTTCTCTAGTTCACCCTGTTTGGAGAAAATAAAAAGAAAGAAAAATATAAGAAAAAAAGTGGAGACAGAAACACAGGGTAAAAGTGGGAGGGTGAGAAGGAGAGGGAGCATGAGAGAGGAACGTTAAATCTGGAAAGGAAGTCTGCAACATCTGGAGTATGTTACGCCATTTATGCAGTGAGGAAGTACAAAAGTCTGGACAAAAAAAAGAAACATTTGAACAGACTCTATCCTAGCCTATAAAATGTACAATAACACCGATTAATACGAGGTCTCTGAATTAAGGCATTAAAACACATCAAAGCAATATTCCCTCCAATCAACAAAACAGTCTGGTCAAAATATAACTGAACCAAAATATAGGTTACCTATTTAGAAACTGAATGCAAGATGCAATGACAATCCAGGCCTACCAAACATAGAAATCAAAGCTCACAGTAATATAAAAACACGAATGGGAACCGCAAGGGAGTGCGTCATACAGTAAAAGGCATGGTGTTTAGAGGTGCCCAGCAATATTCAGAGCATGGTTAGCTGTCACAGGGATGCCAGAGTCCCAGATGCACCACATTTTTAATTGAACATTTTACATAATTTTCTTTGGGATTCTTACTTATCGGCTAGTTTTATTAGATCCCCTATTACTCTCTAGTGCATCGCCTTTAGTTTAAACGAAGCCAGCCAGCCAGCGAAGGATGGGCACAACCTCTCTAGCCAGGTTCCTTATCTTACCACTGGGGAGTTTTTTCTCGCCACCGTTGAGTGTTTTTTTTCCTCCCCAACCGGGGAGTATTTTTTACCTAGTTTTGCTGATTGGGGGCTAAGGTTTTTTTTGTTTGTTATATTTCCCTTCTGTTTCCCTGTGCAGCGTCTTTGAGACAGTTCTCTGTAAAAAGCGGTATACAAATAAAATTGAATTGAATCTTTCGGAACCAAGACAATTAACTTTATCACCTCTTTAGTAGCTAACGTCGATGCGTTCATCACGTGTTCATACCAAATTGTCTGCTAAAATAATGAGGCAAAGAAGATACAGATTTAATTTGTCCTGGTAGACTATGGCATTCATTGAATGCAGTTGGGCTATGTAGTTTATATATGGTTATATATGGTTCCATAGCCTACACCTACTAGTCAAAATAACTCAAATACGGTTGAAAGTGATGCAAATCCACTGGAATTGACACTTCATTGATAATGTAACCTTCGCACGTCGTTCAAGAGAACAGAACCTTTTAGCCTACTTGTAGTAAGTTTGACTACCCCTGCAGTATATTGATAAATAGAATACACACATATTCCAAAAATGACTGCAAAGCATCCAGCAATCACAATTACATAGCAATAATCTCATTCCAGAAATAATATTAGCCTACTATATAGCGACATCAAACCAAGTAGCATAATTCCCTTTCAAATGTTCAAAAAAATGAATTAGGCCTTTATTTATTTATTCATTCATTCAATGAATGGTTAATTTTTACCTGAATTCTAGGGTCCACGTCTTCCTCTTCTGGTGATTCTAAATCTTCGTCTGATCTATTTCCTTTCTCTAAATTGTCCATCTTGGACAATATAGCCTATGCCAATTTCTGTCGAACGCAGCCTCTAAACAAAGCTAACCTTGCGGTATGGAAACGAGTATGATTGATTCTCTTGGCTCTACAAAGCACGCTGATCCTGTCTGTTTGTCGTAGGCTAGGCTATATGGTGACTCCAAGACAAAGGCTACTTCAGTCATTAAATGATTTCCCAATAATAAATAAACAGCGCCCTGTTCTACAGAACATCCATCGAAACAGCCCAGCGGTACAAATGTCCTTCGCCGACAGGGCAAATAAATTAAATGAGGCAGCCTCGCCCGCCCCCTCTGCGTAGCCTAGCCTACCCAGTTAAATTTTCACTCTGGAGTGTGCATAGCCTAGCCTATACATTAATATATATGCTGCGCATGCACACTTCTTTATTGTGATAATCAATCTTAGTGTATAAAATAATTCTAAAGAAGGCACGCTATAGGTTATGGCGTATTTTGTGTAGCATAATGCTCCCTCCTTTTAGGCTCATTAAAATCGAGTGGTGTATTCGACACCGTATCGAAGTGTATAGCTATAGGCAGAGACGGCGGACTATACATTCTCATCTCAGTAATGAAGGTGGCAACGACTGAATCAACGGCTATAGGTTAGCCAGTGGAATTAATATGGTGAATTTGATTGGTAATGTTCTGCAAGTGGGCGAAAATATATTTATTTGCAATAGCCTACTAGCAGAATTAGCCTGCATTGTATGCTAGTAGTAATCTGCTGCGTTAGGCTACAATTTTTTTTAAAATATCAAATATATAAAAAAATAATATAAAACTTAGTAGGCCTATAATAAAAAGCACAAATTTGTAAGACTGAGTCCACTGTTGGGTCACCCGGAGCAGTGTTGAATACTAGGTTCCTTTAGATTATTATTTCCTTTTACAATACAGCTATACTAATAAACCACTTTAATCTTTAAAAAAAAAAATCTGCATTTCTGCGATATGACTACTACTCAATAGGGTACTTTATAATGATCTTTAGCCTGCTGTGCCTAGATGTGACCTTGAGGTCTACCTGTTGACCACACAATTGTGTAACATCTTTAAGCCAACTTCCACCTGCAACATTGTTGCATTGCATCTCTTCCCCTCGTGCGTGCAGCGGAAAACTGTGCCTTGAACTCATAAAATGTAGCATATTAGGTTATGCTGATCGATATTAAAAAAGTTAAAAAATAAATAGAAAAAAACAGGCTACACAAATACATAGCAACTAGTAGCCTATATATTTTTTTCATTTATTTGACGCAATATTTTAAACAAAGTGGTATCAACTTAAATACACATTTACACATCATCCATTAGACCTATACAATATTGTTTTATACTGGAAATAAACACACATTTTAGAAAATTAATCTTATAATCCAAACTAATATTGATATTCAAGTGCAGAAAGGAGGTATGTCAATGCCATTATGACTAATCAATTTTTTTTTGTAATGTTACACTTCATTGCACATTGATCATATTCAGTTGCTTATAACCGTTGCAAAGTACACCAAAGTACAAAAAATATTGTAATATTTTGAGAAAGCATTTGTGCCTGCATTTGATTCTTGTTTTAAAGTATGGGGATACAATTTTGAGATATCTTATAAAATCCTTTCCTGCCCCCTAGTGGAGAGCTCATAGTGGTCTGACTTCCAACCAACAAACCTTCATAGTTCAAAGTCCCTTCATAGTTCATGAGCTCTGCATCAGTATGATCGACAAGTACAATTTCCTAAATTGTAACACCAAATTAAAACACTGTAAAAAAATAAATAATAATATATATATATATAAAAGGTTATATTTTATTGAAATACTACAAAAATACAATAATGCATATCAAAACATTTTAGAAAAATAAGTAATGTGCTAAAATCTGGTTAATTGCACTTAAGTTCCAGCTAGTAACTTTCTATAGAATGTTTACCAATGGACAGTGTACTTATAGAATATTGCTTACACGAGGGACAGATATGAATCCATAATAAAGTCTGCTATTAAATCCATGCTAGACTGGTGGCAGAGTAGGCGTGACACACTTTATTAATTGGCAATCAGTGTGCAAGGTGTTCATCACTGGAAAAAGTCATTCTGGAGTCTAGCACCATGAATACATTACTATCAGCAGAAAGCTGGTCCATCATTCCGGCTTGCTAAACTTGCTCTGAAGAAACACTCTTGGAACACAAAGGCCCTCCTTCTTATTCACAGTCTCTCGCATGACATACTCATTGACTAAGCTCTGAAACCCTGCCCCAGTGAACAGCTCCACCAGCAGCTCTGAATCACATGGGAAAGGATTACAGTTATCGTTCTGCAAGCTCAGAAGAATAAGATACACCACATTCCATCATATTAAAGAGGCAAAGCTATTAAAGTAGCGAGATATACAACGGGAATTGACATATTTTTAAATTTAAGTTCATTTTTTATTTCAATTTTTTTTTTTAACATATTAATTTTGACCAATTTTAACAATAAAAAAAAAAAAAAACAAACAATTAAAAAAAACTAAAAAAAAAATAAAAAAAAAAAATTAAAAAAAACCAAAAAAAAAAAAAAAACAAAAAAAAAACAAAAAAAAGAAAAAAAATATTTTAAAATAAATTAAAATATTATGTGGTTTGCATATTTTATTTTTTTACCTTTTCATTAAATTGTGATATAATGTCTACAAAAATAAATTTGCAAATATTTTGTTTTGACAATTTGCATCTTACAATATTCTTTATAACAGCTCTGCATTTGAAGAAAAAATCTCTTATGATTTGATTGGTTACAACAATGGTTGGCTAAAATACAACTATTTGAATGGAACTCTAATGAATTAAGTGTAAGGGTATTATCAGTTATCAATTTTGCAAAAATTAATATTTAATTATCATACTGAATGATAAGTTTTCATTTTTGGAGATATTTTTATTTATGATTTTACATTTTTAAGATTTACAGATAAAAAAAATAAAGAAAATATCTAAAAATATCCACCATCTTTGTTTTATCCAGTTATCCTTAGTTTTGTTTGTTGAATTCTTTAAAGTCTTTAATTTGATGAAATTACTTGTTTGTCAATCAAAAAAAAATGATAAATAATGTGAATGTGTTATGTTTTTTTTTATAAATTGTTAACAAAATAAATCAAAAAATCGTGAAAAAAGTAAAAAAAAAAAATCAAAAAAAAAAAAAAAATTAAAAATATTTTAATTTATTCATGTCAAAAAAAAAGTTAATATTTAATATTTTATGTTATATCATTCATTATCAATTTTCAGAAGAAAAATAAAATGATTGATTTTTTTGAATTACAAAATTACAAAATTAAAAATCTCAAAAAAAAGAAAAAAAAAATATAAAATCAAAAAAAAAAAAAAAAAAAAACAGAAAAAAAAAACTTTTGAATATTTGTTCATTTCTATGCCAAAATTACTGCACGAAATACTGCTTTTTATGAATTACATCATTTCAATGGCAAAATGATGGCGATCATGGAATGTGGCATTGCCTGAGTGCTGCTTGTTGGTATGCTTTTTGTTGTTGCCTGCAGGTCGTCTGCATTGTTGGGTCTGGTGTCTCTCATCTTCCTCTCTCTTCTCACCCCCCCATTTCTCTATGGGGTTCTTCCCAGTTCAGCAGGTGGCCAAATCCCATCAAGCACAGTTTGGGTAATTTGATGGAACCACCAATGGCTTTTTTTACAGTGTTTGTTGGAAAAGCCAAGTGTGGAAAAAAAAAAAACATCTCCATAAAGCTGTTGAAGTATGAAGTGCTCCAAAAAATTTCCTGTGTGCTGGCTGACTGTGGACACTGTGAAAAAAGAAAACAAGAACACCACCACCACCATGCATGTCACACAACACCAAATCATCACTGTGAAACTTCACACTGGACACAAAACAATGTGGTGGACTTCACTCTCCTCTCTTCCTCCAAACCTTGATTTCCAAATTTTCCAAAAAAAAAAAAAAATTTACTAATGGGGAAAAGGACCTTTTGACCACTTTTTTTCTTTTTCTGCTTTTTCTACTTGCTTTGACGTTGTCTTGTCTGTGGTTGGCTTGGAGGCTTGACACGAGGAATTGATGCGTCATTTGCATGTTTTGTGTGCGTGTTGTCTGTGTGTTGTCTTCTGACTTGCTGACTCCTCCCTCCTCTCCTTGCTCCCCTCCCCCACCCTCCCCCTGAATTTTCTTTTTTGCTCTTGGCTCAAGGCTGCAAGGCTGCTGCTGCCCTTTGCTGCCTTTTTTTTTTTTTTTTTTTTTTTTTCCTTCCACTCAACTCTATATTAATATGCTTTGACACAGCATGTGAACAAAAAGCAGCTTCTACCTTTTTTTTCTTTTACCTTACCCCTTGTTGTTGGTGATGGTTGTCTCTGTTCTCTGTCTCTGGTCTTCAAGTCAGTCTTTCTTTCCTTCCATGACTGAACTACTGATGAGAGAGACTTTAAGAGGCATTAAAGACCTTTTTTTTTTATTTATTTTTTTTTTTTTTATTTAAGTAGTGTGACACCATGAGTTATCAATATTGAACTTTTTTTTCATATATTTAATTTTCTAAGACACAGAATTTTTTTTTCATTTAGCTGTAGCAAAAAAAAACAAAAAAAAAAAGCTTTGAAAATATTTCACTCTGTGTAATGAAATATATATATATATATAGTTTTTTTTTCTGAATGAGTGACAAAAAATATTGAACTTTTTCACGATATTCAAATTTTTTGAGCTGCACCTGTATATTAAAATAATGTACACTGGACGTGACAATTCTTTAATAGACTTTATCATTGATGATAATGGTTTCATGAAAAACATACTGACCTCTGGAGAAAAAGAAGGACCTGGTGCCATCTTGGCGTACATAGAAGTTCTCTCCAAGCTTATTCCCAGACTTAAACCTCAGCATGGCATGATCATATAAGCCATAGTCCCTGAACAAGACAATTCCACCAGGTTTCAACACCTGTCAACACAAAATAGTGCAATGTAAACTCACCACAAGGCTAAGTACAAACCCCAATTCCAAAGAAGTTGGGACAGTATGTAAAAAGCACGTACAAGCAGAAAGCAGTGATTTTTAAATGATCTTTTACATATATTTAATTGAAAACAGTACAAAGAAAATATATTGAATGTTTTACCTTGTTAACTTTATAAATTTTTGTAAATATACACCAATTCCATATTTGATGCCTGCAGCACGTTCCAAAAAAGTTGGGACAGGGGCAAAACCTGTTTGGAACATTCCACACAAACATGACTGGGTATAAAAAATTATTTATATCTTATTTTCAGGTACTCTTAGAAGCTAGAACCTCTCTGCATTTGAATGGATCTCTACAGGAATTGGATGGATCTCTTTAAGGGTTGTTTCTCCTGACTTATTTTTACAGAGTTCAATAGGAAAATGAGACGTGAAAAACAACCCTTAAAGAGATACTGCAGTGTCTTTTCTAAGGCCTTATTTTTTACCTTTTTTTCCAACAGGAAAAGTCGGTTTTTGACTGCAGTATCACTTAGTGATCCATCCATATCTACTGCATATCTGGCAGCAGAGTAATGGTCTGAGGCTCATTTGATACCTCAGACCCTTGATGACGTACCAGCCATTTAGCCAACCATGGGTCCCATACTATTCCTGTGTAATTTACAGCTTAATCTAGTCCCACCCCCCAATTCCCATAGAGATCCATTCAAATGCAGAGAGGTTATCGTATCACTTCTAAGAGTACCTGGAAATAAGATATCAAGAGTCTTTTTATATCCTTTTATACCCAGTCATGATAGCATTACCTGTTTATCTGTGAAATGTTCCAAACAGGTGTTTTTTTTAACTTCCCAGTCTTTTTTTTTGCCCCTGTCCCAACTTTTTTGGAACGAGTTGCAGGCGTCAAATTCGAAATTAGCATATATTTACAAAAATAAATAAAGTTGACCAGGTAAAACAATTAATATATTTTCTTTGTACTGTTTTCAATTAAATATATGTAAAACATTTTTTACAAATTACTGATTTTTGCTTTTATGTGCATTTTATATACTGTCGGCTAGTAGTAACTAGCTTTTTTTTGGAATTGGGGTTTGTACATATGACTGCTTTCATTTAATATTTTTGTTAATCAGAACCATTGCTTCACTTTAATCTCTGAATACTAAATAGCCCAAACTGACCCTGTAGATGTTCTCCAGAGAAAGGTGCATCTTGTCAGGGTGGATGGCGGATAGAACAAATATGAACGTGACCACATCCACACTGTCTGCTGGAATGTTGACCTGCAGTTCCTCACTGGTGAGGTCACACTGGAAAACCTTGCATCTCTTGGAGCAGAATAATGGGTTTTCCTGAGAAAAGATAAGTTAATGTGGGCAGAATACATCATCCTCCTTTCACTAGAAGGCTTTTCAGTTTCTGGTGAAATACTTCAGAAAGTAACCTTATCACTTACCAACACTGAATTACACTGTATGAGAGTATTTTGCTTCTGACCCACATAAAAACCAGCTCACAATGAGAAGTGGACATATCAGCTTGGAACAAATTAAGTGTTAAATGGGCGATAATGGGTGTTGACAATCTGATAAGGATCTATCTGACAGGAAGCATGCGCTACTTGTTATGAGCCTTTAACTTTAGAAGTCCGTAAGCTATTTTGGGTTTCACTATCAGGAGGCATAATTTGTTCAATATTTATGATGGTAGCTACATTTGATTTTCTATTCACGTTTTTCCTTACCTTTACAAATTCCACAGCTCGTGGTGAGAAGTCACAGGCATACACAAATATATTGGCATCCTCTGCTAGGAGGGGGAAAATGCAGTTCCCGACTCCACAACCAGCCTCCAGCAGAACCAGCTTCTGAGCCTCAAACTGGGGACAATTAACGAATAGTGTGTCAGGGAGGGAGAGTGTCTGGTCAATCCTCTCCTTACATTACGCGTATCATACATGTCACAACAGTGGATGTTGCAAAAGCTGTGCCTCAGATCTACAGTATCTCAGAGTAATGCTGTGTATCGTTTATCGTCTACCTTTTTGCAGGCTTTCAGTTCCTCGAACTCTCTCGTGGTCCAGTGCCGATCCTTGAAAAACTTGGTGGTGTTCCTTTTGTAGAACAAGTCCCAGTTCTTCTGCGCCTCCTTTTCCAGCTTCTGTTGCTTGAAATGTGACACCAATGTTTTATCTCTCTGCAGTTTCTCCAGCTCCTCCTTAGTCAGAATCCTCACCGTTTGTCCTTTGATTTGGACAGGAGATTCAGAACTGGCTAAATCTGATGATGAATTACAGACGTCCGATGTTGGCCCTGATGCCTGTGCCATATCGTTGCTAAGCTAACTAGACACACGTACTAAAATAAATACAGTTAATCCTACCGATAGACTGCTGGTTAGCTAATCGTGCAAGCATATGTTACATAAATATATTTAGTCATAGGCGCAGACATCCAATCGTCGACTGAGAACATCTGTGCCGCAATAACGTATTTTATTTTATGTTTTAACGACAACGTTACATTTAAATAAATCGCACCGGTTAGCACACGTTGAGCACTGAACTGAGTGTGTGACCTATCGGCTCTGATCAGTGTTGCCAGATCCCAAAAATATCCTCTCAAATACCCCTAAACCCACCATTTTCAATTTACTCCCATTGAAATACCAAAAATAAGAAATACCATGCCTGAGAAATACCAATCATCACTGTATTCAAATCTCATTAAAAAAAACCTCTGAATTTCAACATGATCTGGCAACCCTCGCTCCGAGTCAACCAGGTCCATCGGTGTTTGACGTCCGTACAAACACAACGTACCAAATTGAGACTTTCCTGTTTGCTTCTATAATACATGTAAAACAAAATTGTATTTTACAAAAACACATTTTTTTTTACATGTAAATCAAAACAAAATCCAGTTTGTCAACAAAATCCAAATATTTTTGATTTATATATATTTTAATATATAATATTTACGCAAAAAATGTTTGACTGAACTATAGGCTAACGGCAAAATCCTCGGCGCCATTTTACTGCTGGGACACAAACAGGAAGAGGAGTGTTCGTAAGACGTCTTGACTGTTTTGAAAAAATATATAGATTTTGCATAGCTCAAATGAATATCGTCGAATTTTAGGAAACATTTTATGTTCAACAGCAATTGCATGTTGATGTGAACCGTGCATAACAACCGGAGCTATGAACGGGAGTTCGAATCCGCTATTAGATAAAGAAGAACATGTTTTGAAGCTTGGCGAAAGCTTTCAAAAACGGCCCAAATCGTCATTTCATACCATCAGATGTAAGTTGAGATTTTGAAAATTGATAGGAAATATATGCGATTTGTACCTTCATCCGATTTAGTTGATAATGTCAGACGAAAGAGTGTTAGGTTGTGCGTTTATTGTTGACATGTGTTGCTGTATACGTTTGTCGACTATTGATTGATTTGGAAGTAATTCTATTTAAATTAAACGGAACTGCACCTTGTATTTTCGATAGCAGTGAATTCTTGTGGTTATTCTCCAGCTGCAGTTTTCACTTTTGTTATTATGTAATTCCCTTTCTTTTATCTTGCAGATGATTTTAAACCTGCTTCCATTGACACTAACTGTCAAGGGGAGCTACAGGTTGGGAAAGGAGATGAAGTCACCATAACTTTACCTCATATTCCAGTAAGATCTATTTTATTCGAGCAAACATTTTCTAATTTGGAATTAACCTCGTGTTTTATGTTACACAGTGTAAAGTTACTAAGTTACTAATTTTATTCATGGCAAAATCCAATGTGATGTGCTGGCGATTTAACCCCCCTATGGAAATAAATTTATTCTTACCTTCGACTTCATAAAAAAATGTGTATTGTTAACAACAACGTTACATAAATACGTAAAATATTGAAATGAGTATTTTATTTTTTTCTGTTAAGGGCTCGACTCCTCCAATGACAGTATTTAAAGGCAATAAAAGGCCATATCAAAAAGACTGTGTTCTTATCATGAACCACGACACAGGGGAGTTTATGCTGGAGAAGTTGAGCAGCAGTATACAAGTCAAGAAAACCAGGTGTGTTGATGGGAAAAATAGACCACTACGGTGTGTGTAAACAGAGCACAATCATGCTCACAGACACTGCAGGATGTGTTACCGATTCATGTGAAATCAATGCAAAATCATGCCCATTAGTTTATATCACAAAATATTCAGTCAAATTTTCCATCTTGTGTTCGCTCCTGAGTAAGATGGCACATAGCATGGGTGGAAATTGCATGTATATAATGTACTATATAATATACAAATTGCATCTAGTTGATGTTAAATTGTGGCTTGTGAGCTAGCGTAGCCCAGTGCCTGAAACTAAATGGGCACCACAGATTTACGCTTTGATCCCTTGTTGCAATTGTTCTTTTTAACTGGAGGCCGGTGAGCTCACTGAATTACCACATGTGAAATGCAACTCTCTCTAAATATAAAATGGAGTAATAATTTTGTTATTATACATGACCGAAAACTATCAACGCTATTTTAAACTGGTCTTTAGGTTGCAGTTGTAGCCTACTAAATAATACAAAAGAAAGTACCCGGGAATGTATAAAAATGTGTGTATGAGAGAAAGTCAATTGAATAGCATGTATAATAAAATCTTCTTTTGCTAATTATGTGTGCCAACATTCTGGTCAACAAATCTTTTTCAGCACATTCTGTGAATCTTTAATTATGTGTAATGTAATTAAGTACATGTAAATTTAGATATATGTACCAATGCAAAAGTCAACCTGCAGAAAAAACTAAGAAGAAATTTCATGTAACCCTGCAATTTAGCTTGCAGATCACAATGAAACATAGTCCAAGTGCAGTGATGACCAATTGCCTAATGCTTTGTGGGTTATTTGTTTTGTTACTGGTTGCTGGCATACAAAATTATAATTTAAAAAAAGATTAGATCATGTAAAATGGTTGGTCATAAATATATATGTTAAAAATAATTTTATGAGTGAGCAATGAGCATTCGCAAATAATGTACAAAATCTGTCCAAAGATGTCTCGCACAGTTTTATTTTGATGATTGTCCCTTATTTCAGAGCGGAGGGTAGCAGTAAAATCCAGGCTCGGATTGAACAACAGTCAGTGCGTGCAACGCAGCCTCCCTCGCAGTTCCGAGCCCCCACCAAACCAGGAGTTGGAGCAAAAACATCCCCGTCCAAGGACAACCCCTCCCCAGAGCCTCAGCTGGATGATATCAAGAGAGGTGAGACCATTTCTTATGTCTGGTTCTGGCAGTGAGTGGGAAGACCATAGCTGCTCTGAAGGGACCCCTGGAACATGAGCACATGGTTGGCTAAATGGCTGTAAGTCACCAAGGGTCTGCAGTATCAAACAAGCCACAAACCATCACTCTGCGGCCAGATATGCAGTAGCTATGGATGGATCACTTGAAGGGTTGGTTCTCCTGACTTTTTTCCCCCATAGAGTTCAGTAGGAAAATGAGTCCCAGACTCCCAGCATTAGATTTAAGGCAGAACCAGGTTGGGTGAATCCAGGTTCAGTCTAAAGGTATGTCTCAGTAAGGTGATTCAGGGTGATGAATGGCTCTCCTCTCCTCTACTATAGTTTGTAGTTTATCTTACTAAGCAGGGTAAAGGCTAAGGTAGGATGGTCCTTCACAGCGACACCTTAGAAGAGGGACAGGAAAGGGAAACTACAGTGTGGGAGTGCAGGGCACAAGCAAGCCTGTAGTGAGAGAGATGAGACTGCACTTGAGGGCTGTGCAGTTTACAACCCCCAAATGTTAATACATTTTCTAACAAATGTGACTTATATCTGGTACAGCAGTGGTTCGCAGCCCTGTTCCTGGAGAGCTACCTAACATCCTTTAGGTTTTCACTCCAACCCTAACAGAGCACACCTCATTCAACTTCTAGAGATCTCATTGAGCTGATAATTAGTAGAATCAGTTGTGCCAAATTTTAAATGTAAAAACCTACAGGAAGGTAGATCTCCAGCAACAGGTTTGGGGACGACTGTGGTAGAGAGTGGACAAAGATGAGAAAATGTATTTCAGGAAAGGAGAGTTGGCTCATATAAGACTAAATGAGCAGCAGAGTTTTTGATGAGTTATAGTAGACAAATAATGTTAGTGGTGGTCAACTAAGAGAGTTACAATAGACCAAGTGGGACAGCTCCAAGTCATTAACCAGTATGTGTAGACTGTAGATGTTCTGAAACTGGTATGTTATTTTGTTGATTGACATGATTAATTGGCAGACGAGGGTATGCATGGAAATGCTCTGAAAGAATAGGTCTGCACTTTAAATAGTCAAATGTCGATTTTCTGACAGGGGGCCAGAATTGAGTTTTAACATAGCTTAGCTGTAAGATACTTTCAGTGTCAGACTTTCAGATGCTAAGCCTAGTATACGGACAAACATCTAGGTGGATATATCTGTAAGGATGGCTGCATAGGAAGTATGCTTAGAAAGAAAGATTGCACTAACAATGGTGGGAGAAGCCATGAGAGGCTGTGAGTTGGCCCATTGAACTGTATACAGAGGGAGAAGAACCTTGTGGTACAATTGTTATGATTGCTTGGTGCCAGAAGTGAAGCAGAGGTGCCAGGCAGGAGGAGGATGATGTCAGACCTTGGTTATCTGTCGCTCCCTATCGACCCTGTTCAGAGCTGCGGGCGGAGGTGGAGATCATTGAGCAGATGAGCAGTAGCAGCGGCAGTAGCTCCTCGGACTCAGCCAGCTCCTCAGGCAGTGGAGATGACAGCTCAAGCAGCGAGGGGGAGCAGGAGCCTGCCCAACAGCACACATCACCTAACCGCAATTCTGCTACCAATGGAATTGACAGGTCGCAGGGCAGCAACCAGCTGATGAGCACGCTCAGTGAGTACTGGGAGACTATTCACCTTGTCTTGAACACCGCTAACAGCAGAACCTATGCCATTGGGTACAATAGTACTCATCAGATGAGCAGAAAACCTCACCGTAATGTCCTAAATAGGAAGGCTCTTTTGGGTTAGTATAGAATGGGCTCGGAAACTTGAGGTCATATCAAAGAATTTATGTAGCTTTATAATGTAAAACCCACGCCTCCCTGCTTGGCACTACAAATGTCTTGGTGGTAAAATCCTGTTAGTGGAAGGGTGTCCTGTCGAGGGTTAAAACTTTATTTATCTGTTGCATTATTTTTCACCGTATAAATCTTGAATAAGCTCTCACTTTTGAATAAGCTCCCACAGGCTTTAATAACCGTCTTCAAATAATGAGCAAAATTAAAAAATGGTACTTTTAATATGTTTATATTTATATTTCACAACTTAATGATTTCACAACAAATAATTCTAATACCAGAAAGACCTAGTTCACAAATAACAATGTTTTAAAGGATGATGTAAAGGATACATTAGTAAAAATGTAATGTTTAAATTATGTATATCTCAAAAAATATTTTGCAATCAAATGTGAAATATATATTTTGATGACCTTTTCCAGATTTGTGCCGGGGGTTATACCGCTTTGTGTTAAAAAATGACAGAATGTCTTTTTTGTCCTTTATTCTGTAACTGCTTTGAACACATGGTACATGGATATTGTCCTTTCCATTGTCCTTTTTTGAGTTTTATTTATGTTTTGTTTATTCAGGAAATGACCCTTCAACTGAAATGAGTACAGTGATGATGTCCCTGATCAACCCTGCCTGATTTTACCATATTTTAAATATTGCTGAAAAGCTGCCCAACGTTGAGGTGTTTAGATTGTATTTTTTTAGCTGTATATTTTGTATTGTATCTGTTCAGTCTTTATCATATGAGCATGTGCAAAATTGTACAATACATATTCACAGATGCTGTGTTTAGAGCCACCTATTGGATCAATCTGCATTATAAATATTAGTAGTGTATTTTAATTAACTAGTTTATCATATTCAATTTCACCTACAATTCAGAATAAGTGATTAGATTTCATGAAATATATTTCACAAAGCCTGATATTTGATTCAGTTTAGTTGCATCAAAGCACTTACTTACATTGTTGAATTATATTTTACCCCGAAGGTTTTTCTCACTTTTACCAAAGCAGCACTGCCTGGCATGACGGCTAAATGAAGGGGGGGGGGGGGGGGGGGGTAATACACTTAACAGACAGTTAAGTGTTTGACTTCCAACACATTAGCAACCACTCTGTTGTACTCTTTATCATTACATTGGTCTCTAAGCATCAGGCAATCACACAGCCAACTTTATTCCCCTTTGTGATCTCTCTAATTCAAATTCATACCGACATGGAAGTTGACTCCAATCCCAGAATTAAAAACATAATCATTCTTTAAGTATTGGTTAACTATTTAACCCTTAGGAACAGCTTGTAATTTAATCACATGAATTATTTGAATCCTGAACAATAGTATGTCAAACATTTACATATAATTTATTTGTATCACATAGCCTATAGCTCTTACTGATGCGTGGGTCCGTATCATTTGTTACTGTCTTTATATCAACTCGACTTTCACCATTTCAATTCTACATGCTATCTACGGTAGACGTTTTGTATAGTCCCAAATATTGGCGGAGCACCAAAAGCAACCAATAACATAATACTGTTTCAAATGTTGAATACATAGTTATCGACGTGATGTATATCGGTGCATAAAAACAACATGCCTGCTTCAAAGTCTTGAACGCTAAGGCAGCACAGGGCATTACATGTTTCTGCGGTGAACCTGTCTTGATGCTAATCAAATATATTTCCCTTAAGCTCTGATTGTATCATATCTGCCACCTCCAGCTCCCCAACTTTAGCTTTGTAACGATATTTATTTTGGTGTTTTAATGGCTCATTTTGGATGTTTAACAGTGTCCTGTTATGTGTTTTCATGCATTTGTTGTGCATAAATGTTGCCTGTTCAATTTCCAGTTTGTGATGGTTTATTTGCTCTATTCGCTTATTATTTCTCAACCAAAGCAGATCAGGACCTCCTTATTTAACCTTAGGCATGGGTTAACATTACCATAAAAAAGATATCTCGTAAAAAACGATGAAAAGGCTGGCAGCAATGTTGCCAGTGAAAAACCTTTTAATTGTTAAATAACGAGTTAGGCTATTGCCATTATTCTACATTCTACATCTATTATTATACATGACAATTAAGACATTTGACCGTTAAATACAGTTTACTGTAAACCAGATGTAGCCTATGCAACACAATATACAATTTGCATGCTATTGTTTATGGATAATATATATGGAGTAACATGCTCATTGCTATTTTGACAGTCCGTTTTGTTTAGTCAAATTCCTGGACAGTACGTGTGTGGGTGGGTGTGTGTGGGCATGTAGCCTATGTTTGTGTGTGTTCTCTGATAGGCTACTCGTATGGATTTTATTGCGTCAAATATTAATTATTGAAAATGAATACTGTAGATATAGGCTATGATTATAATGTCATGTTTGGCGCAAGGTGCGGTCACATTCTTATCACATTTTGGGTAATTAAATACTCCCTCTCTAAACTCTGTTCTTGTAGCCTGTGAATTTGGTCTCATAACAAGCGAAGCCTACATTTTTTTGCATACATCTCAGCAGAGAATATACAACGTCAACAAATGTTAAAAACAAAGCTGCAACTGGAAAACCTGTCAGCTGCATCTGTGTCCGGATCTGAAATGTATTATTTCTTCCTGTCGTTCCCTTCCCTTGCTTCAAGGGGGAATCCCCAAATGCCAGGATGAAATATGGCAGCCACACCAAGTGTGATTCAGATCCAATTTAAGAAAGTGGAGGGAGTAATTATATTTCCGCGCTCCCTCGTTTATCCTCCCTTCCACCAAGGGTATAAAATGCAAGCTTCCAGCAAGAATGAAATTCCACAATGCAATGCTCCACATGGAAAAAGTGGGCTGTCACCACAGAACTATGGCTGTCTTCTTGAAAAGTGTGCACCCGAATGTGCTCAGCGAAACCCCGGAAGTAAGTGTGTCATCCGGGTGTTTGAAGTATACTGCAATTAGAATTTTTTTTTGCGTACTCTACGACTTTCTCGCCCTATCTGCTCACCAAGGCTACTCAACAGTGTGGAAGAGTGATGATTCGGACACGGCCTATGTGTTGGTCATATTTCAATTCTATGGTGTTGCACTTCCGAAATGTTGCGAGGCGAGGGTGGTTCGGTTCCGCTTTTGTTTCTCGTCAATCCTCCCTTGTAGAGCACCTTTTAAGTTTGCTTTATCGCGGTATTATAAATGAAAGGCGCATACAGAATTGAAAAGACGATATATTGGCTGATAAATACAGGTTAATCCAGTAATTGTTTGCTCTTTTGTATTTTATGATTTAGCGAATTGCTTTATGCAGCAGCAGTAGCGTGATGAATGAACAGCACATATTTGGGTAAATTATTTTTTTTCTAGCTTGAATGCTCAACGCTGATTCCAGCCATTTAAGACATGTTCCTTTTCAAAGTTATGCTTTCTAATGTTTAAATCGTTTTGTCGAAATCGAGTGCCAAAATTAATTCTGCTACATTCTTTAACGTGATGAGAAGAAAACGCAATTCTAACGTGCACATAAGAGAAAACGTTAGGATCTGTTTGCCAGTTTATTTATTTCCCTAACGGGAAAATAAAAGTTATTCATCTATTAATTATTCAGATTATTGTCATCCTTATTAAACAATCATGTTCGTTATCTTTTTGTCATTAATAATTATAGGCTAATTGGTCTTGGTAACTCATGGAATTGTTTGATTGACATAAGCAAGCAAAATAAACGGAAACAGGTTGAGAATATGTTCGGTTTAAATGCTTTATACTCCCCCCTTTTCCCAGCGCACTGGCTGTCATCTTGTCTACATAGCCTATTTAAATGCTACACAATTTTATGACACAAAGAAAAATGCTAGCACACACAAACTTGCTGTATGCTATTTGTTATTCAGTAAATTAATTGCTTGACTCCCGAGTGAAGTTTGCAAGTGAAGTTTACGAGGGTGGAGCAAAAGTCGCACCATATAGTTCTGTGAGTCGCACCCATTCAAGGGCTTTGCATTGGCTGGTTGTTTAGCCTTTCGTCATCACGTTAGATGACGTTACGTTCCAAATCTGTGCGTGTCTTGTTGCCGAGAAAATTCTCAGGCAAAAATAAGATCTGAAGCAGACCGATGACCCGTACGTCGCGTAACAGCAAGTAATTTCCAAATTCAACATGCTGTCCGGGTGTTAGCTTTTATGATTGATCGTTAGCTTTGCATTTAACGTTACAGAGGGCTCGAGGAACGTAGACTATCAATTGAAGTCGCTGTTCCGGACCTCTGTTTTCTCAGGTACATGAAACAGCTGACAAAGGATGGAATTCAAACATCTAGTTGATATAGCCGAGAAATGGTCTTCCGGGAACCCATTTGATCTTATAGCAACAGAGGAGGCAAATGAGAGGAGGTTGGATTTCTATGCGGAACCGGGACTATCGTTTTATGTCCTGTGTCCAGACATGAATGGTGGTGCTGACAATTTTGTAAGTATAACTAGTTATAATGTCTCTCTCTCTCTTTCTCTCTCTCTCTCTCTTTCTCTCTCTCTCTCTCTTTCTCTCTCATACCTCCTTAAGTAATAAATAGGAGCAACGCACTTGTCATTATATAATCTGGTATAGATTAAGTTGTTGCCGTTGCGAAAAGTGAGGCTTGGATCAGTGTTTACTGACTGTTTACGACGAGCATTGCTCACGGGCTGACTAACGCTGAAAGGATCATAGGCTGTGGCCTTGAGCGGGAGAATTAATAATATCATGTACAGCAAAATACCCTGCTAATTGTCACAGCTGTATCTTGTGTAAGCACATAACTGGAAACTGGAGAAAACATGTAATGCAGTTGAACATTTCTAAAGGAATTAGTTATGAGTGTGTCAGAAATCTGTAAGGCATGTGAGTCACAGGGAGTGGGGTTGTGACCATCTAACAATGTGAATGGCAGTTGTTTATGACTGAGGCAATGAGGAGGCCTATTTAGCATGTGATAACTATGGCAGTGTTTCCACTTTTTTTGTTGTTGCAATTAATCAATTCAGTTTATTGCTGCTTATGCCTGCAGGAACATTGCCTGCCATTTCAGCAATTGTCTGTTAAAATTGAGCCAAGAATACACATACAGAAACAGACGGGTAGGATTTTCACCACGTGTGTGTAATGAACACCAATTCAACAATGAACTGTGGTTAGAATTCACTGTTTGCTCTTCAAGTGGTGTTCTGTTTTTATGTAAATTAAACAGAAGTTATATTATTAGGTGTGGTTGTGAAACCACACCTTTTGTTATTCACCATACTTATTATTATTCCGTCACTTTTTGAGAACCTATCTCCTACCCCATTCCCACCATCTACAACACTGTTATGACCTAACAATACTATCCCAAATGATTTGACATGACCTTTTTGTGCTTTCATCACAATTAATTACTTCTTTGTATCACTTCCAGGTTCTTTAGACTACTTACCACCAAATACAGCACCATATTTTAACACTTTCTTTAGATCCCTTTATACCACATTACCACTTCATACCATTTCCACCCTTTATTTACCACCTCCCACTATACCATATTACCCATCTTTATATAGCATTTCTAACAATTGATACCACAGCAAAGCAACCACACATTTATATAGCACTTTTAACACAAAGTTATTTTGCATAAGTCAGTATTAATATTAATATGCTATTTGACAGCACTTTTAGCCATCAATTTCACACCGCACCATTTTTATGAGCCATGACTCTTCAAAAGACTGCAGGGATCATGTTTTCGTGAGAACATGCCACACAAATCTACATAAAAGAAACACTTTGTTGGAGGCGGAATGGTTCATTCGTTGACCAACTGAGGAGAGTTCAGTGTGGTTGTGACTGAGGTCTGTTTTACGCAGGGCTGCACAACAAAGGCCGCAACTTCACCTGTGCAAATAGATTTTTGATTTTAATGAAAGCAACGTGAATTAACTGTTCATTGTATTCCATTCTTTCAGTGTTGTATTACATAAAATAGAAATGGCCAATATAAATTTTACATGACAATTTAAAAAAAAGTGTGAGTGCCTCTTTCGAAAACATAGCTAGACAAAAAAGATGATTTTTGAAGCAAGCAAACTGAACCAAGCATGTGTGATCTGGGGGGTATTCCACAAAACAGGATTATTGAGTTGGCTGGATAACTGCACTGAGTAAAATCCAGAACAGCTCTTTTTACTTCAGTCCATGTTACAGTTTTGGGAGGGTTCCAGGCTTTACTCCATTCAGTTATCCAGCTAACTCAGTAATCCTACCTTGTGTAATACCACCCCGAACTGTGAGTGGAAAACCAAACGTTTTTATATATTTTTTTTTTTACACGGGCCATTACATCCCTAGTTTTTGCAGTTTCTGTGTTCTTTATTTTTTCCAGGGACCAGTAATCTACAAGACGAGGATAAGCCTTTCCATTTCTGTTAGTTTAGTGGTCAAAATGTACGTAGGGGCACTGAAACACCATGATCCCCAAAATGAGTGAAGCAATCAATGTACAACAGAGGACTTTGAGGGGGGTTGGGTGTGTGTGGCTAGCACGTGTAACTTAGTGTCCCTGAGCCAAACAAAATTATGAGCTCTGCTGGCAGGATAATTTTTCTTTCTGTGAAAGGTTGCGTAGGGCTGAGAATGAAAGAGATTTTCTGTTGTAGCTTAGCAAACGTTTGTTGTTGTGTGCCTTTTGATAAAACAGAATGCGAAAGACATGGCGCAGGATGTTCTTGAAACACGCTGATTAAAAAAAAAAAAGCAGAAAAACCCCACAGAGTTTTAAATGGATACAAATTCAGTTCTGCAGTATGGCTTCAGTGCTGCATTTTTACTTGAACTTCCCAGTCTTTTTTTTGCCCCTGTCCCAACTTTTTTGGAATGTGTTGCAGGCATCAAATTCGGAATTAGCGTATATTTGCAAAAATCAACAAAGTTGGTAAGGTAAAACATTCAATATCTTTTCTTTGTAGCGTTTTCAATTAAATATACGTTAAAGAGAATTTACAAATCGCTTATAGCATTATGTTTATTGTGTGTTTACTATTTAATGCCAACACATTTGGAAAAGTCATATAGGGTGATAATGAGGTTAACTGGTTTTTCAGAGATGTCAAATTGACCCCGAACACAATAGGAGAGTTAAAGCAGGGGTGCACAGCCCCTGCCCTGGTTTTTGTTTGCTTTTGTTTTGTTTTAGTTTTCTGACAGCTCTATAAGCTACGCTGGTTCACTCCTGTACTTGAGCACAGTCTAATCTGTAGGATACACTTGCAGTCTGTGGCTGTAGCAGGTGCTTATACAAATTTCAGATCAAGATATGATTAAATAAAATAATTAAGAGCAGAAGTTGGCACAAAATCCTGAAACGGATCAGCTCTTGTTGTGCATTTTCTCTGGAATGGCCCTATTTGTTATAGGCTATATAATAATTTTATCTCAATGGGACAAACTGCTTGGATAATATTTAATAATAATAATAATAATAAACACTATTTTAGTAAATGAAAATAAAGTAGGTTAAGGAATATGTGGGGCTAAACTACTCTGTAGTGAAGTGACCAGATGATGTTTGTTGTTTATGAGAAGTGGGTGAAAGCTTGTGACAGCACTGGAGAGCAGCGGTTACAATTCTGGGTTCAATTCCTGAAGGCTGCATAATCCTTGGGGAAACACTGCCACGGGAAGGTCATCCTAGCTGAACTATATCATTGTTCAGTTTAAGCAGTGTGCCATGTATCAAATATGATCTAATAAACTTTATTTTGGTTGGTCATGATCTGTGATGCTGTATGCTGTATGATCTATGATGCTGTATGCTGATTAGTCCACATAATTCTCAGCATGTGTGGAGTGAGAGTGAGGACTGCTTGCCCTTCCTGCAACTGGCCCAGGACTACATCTCCTCCTGTGGGAAGAAAACTCTGTTGGAGATCCTGAACAAGGTGTTCAGTTCCTTCAAGCCAGTGAGTACCACACATCCAGCCAACAAATCTTTAACCACCTTCCACCTCCGCAATTTCAATAGTTTCACAGAGCGCTGCCAAGTAGCCGAATAGAAGTGTAAACAAACGGTCAGAGGTGGTCGTCTCGTTACCATCGAGACAATCAAACCCTCTTGGCAGACGGTCGTCCGAAGCATAAAGGCCAAACATCGTGCAACGCCTACATTTTCGTCATTCGACACTTGTCGTAAGGGTGTATGACGAAGTATAAATTAGGCTTAACCCATTACTCTGATTAACCTTCTCTCCTCAGCTCCTGGGTCTTCCTGACGCTGATGATGGCGACACCTTCACAGATCACCATGCAGACATGGAGGAGGGACCTGAGGCTGAGCACCAACAGATGGGTGTCAGCCAGCAGTAACGCCACCATCCCCATAGCCCCCACTTCTCTGCAGGACAATCCTCCTTGTCGGCCACTTTCCTATGCCCGCATACACCCTCACACAGGACTGCCTGCTTGTACTGCGTCCACATAAACGTTTTAAAGACATTTCTCAGTAGCACAGCCTCAGACAGCTTTTTACTCCAGTGTTGTAGCTCCTTAAACACACACAAATGATGTGGGTCATGGGACGGCCATTAGATTGACACCTCCTTTTTAATTTCCCGTTTTTCAAACGTTGTACCAGGAGTCATTAATTGTCAGGTGCTTCAGATATGTCAGGATGCTGATTGTTTCGATTTCAGTTTGTCTTAAAGGGTAAATAAGTATGACACGGACAGAACTGGATTCTGATTGGTGCGAGCCCTGCTTTAGTTGATCATTGATTGGTTTACGGAGTTTCTGTGAACAGCTGAGTTCCAGATTAAACAGAATTGGAGAGAAAATGAAAATGTCATAAACCCAACATGGAGATAGAAAGAGAGATGGAGAGAGGCAGAGATGTCTTGGGGGTGAGGGTAAGTGTTGAGTATATGAATTACAGGTGAATGTGGGTAAGATGTATGATTAAATGGGGCCCTTGACTGTGGCTGTGCAATACGGTGCACTGCCACACTAAAGTAATTATAAGTAATTATATATTTTGTGCCAAATTGATCAGAAGTTTTAGTACAGAATATCCATCTGTCAATGCTTTAAGTAACTGAAGAGCAATCTGTGTTTTTGTACATTCAATTGCCCTTGACATAGAAAACCAAATCATATAATCGGCAAAGGCTTGGTGTGAACTCAGTGTGCAGTGATGTACAATTACTTTGACCTCGGCCTCAGTCTGTACAATGTACCTTCCCTGTAGATATTTTGGTGCCTTTTGTATCTAAATGGAGGTTCCTGGGGGAAAGGGGACATGTATGATAATGTCACACCAACAGCAAATATGATTCTCTGCTGGAAAGCTAAGCCATTTTTGACAACACTGGTTAGGCAACGTAAAATACTATTGTACAAAAACGGGGATCAGACACTACAAAGAGTTGCACACATTCAAGACTAATACATTTAAAGGAAACATCCACAGGGAAAAAATAACATAAAATGTGCAGAATGGTAACTTTAATACCTCTATGTTGGGTTTCCTTTTATTAACCACCAAAGGTTGAGGCCTTCGTTTGTAAATGCAGTGGAACAATGCAGTAAGGGATTGCTGGCTTTCTGTCTCCCTATTTGAAGTGGCAATTGACTGTTTTTTATGATTTTCCTCTTTTTTCCCAATTATCCATTCTCAAATTTGTAAATTCTTATGTAAATTTGTGCTTAAACAAATTTTTACACAATCCAGCCTTGGCTCATTACTATTCGCTTTGTCTTTGGTCTCTTCATTTTCACAAATTATTTAATTTCAGTGACCAGCTGTCCACATTTCAGCATTCTGCATTTTAGCTGTAGCACTATCAATTAGCCTATCAAATTAACCTCTTCTCACAGTACATTTAAAGTAAATGCTAGTATTAGTTGCCTGGAATATCTAGGGGCGGCATGGTGGTGCAGTGGATAGCACTGTCGCCTCACAGAAAGAAGGCTGCCGGTTCGAATCCAGTGTGTGGAGTTTGCATGTTCTCCACGTGTCCACACGGGTTTCTACGGTTTCTTCCCATAGTCTAACAACATGCAATTGTATACTCTAAATTGCCCATATGTAAGATTGTGTGAGTGAATGGTGTTTGCCCTGCGATGGATTGGTATTCCTGCCCAATGCAAGCTGGGATATGTTTGGAACAAAACCAGAATACATGAGGGGCATAGGGGCATCAGGACTAAAGGCCGATCCACACGAACGATTACTACAAATATATCGCTTAAAAAATCGTTCTAACTCAAGTGGATGGTGGAGTCCACACCATAACGACAACAACAGTGACAAACGATGTCGTTGGGATCACTTTCAAAGCAATTTGATGAACGATAGAAACACTAACAGCCAATTAAAATCCATCAGAATTTACAAGCTGCCGACACAGATGGAGCACGCAGCACATGCTTGGTGCCACTGTTTACAGAATGTTATCGTTCATCAGTGTGGATGCTCACATCGTTATAGTTATCATTCTTGGTGTGGACGGGCCTTAAGGATAGACCCCTGCACCCCTTGTGATGTCACACTCTATGCAGACTGTATTTAAATGAATTCAGACAATTAAGTTAATTTAGTGACTGTAGTCCCCTGGCATCCAAAAATTATTTTCAGAGCGGAGAGTCTAGTGTGGGCCCTGAAACGTGCTGTGTGTGAATAAAATCTCCACCTATAGTTACCCGTGCTAATAATAATTATACCTTCCTTTTAGATAGCATCCAGTTTCATCCAAAGATCTCAAAGCACTTTACAGCTTACCTCATTAACCAATGGTGATATGTAGCCCACAGCCAGATAAAAAGCTAGAAAATGTAGTTTGTTATACTGTTTTATGGAATTTTCAGTTGAAAGAGTGTTAATCCTAAAGACTACCAGTAATTCATCACTCCACTGTCTCTCTGCACCTCCACCTCTGAGCCCACATTGCTCTAGATGTGTGTGTACAGATAAGCATGCATTTGATTTGATTTGATTTGATTTGGTGGTCTCTCCCAATGGAAATGTTGTGATACTTTGTGTCAGGCCTTCACCTGGTGGAGTCCTACTAAAAGTAAACCTGGGCTGAGTGGTACTTGTCTCACCATGCCCATATATGGTGCTAATATGGTTAGGCGGAGTACTACTGAGGTTAGAGAATGTAAACCAGATTCATTAGATTCAAGTGAAACTGGCAATTGTGGATTTTACATTAAAGTGTACACATTATGTTTAAGATGTTGGACATATTTTTTGTGGTGAATTAAGCTAATATAAATGGTATCTGCATTATTTAATAGTATTTGCAGATCCAACAGCAGCATTCCTAAATAGAGACAAGTAAATTACTCCAGGGAAATTACCATTTAGATGTCGGGCACTATTCACTAGGTTCTTGTGAAATGATGTTAGAAATACAATTTAGAAGAAACGGATATAGCTATTGTTTTGTTATTTTTCTAGGGTTGTATATTTATTCATTAATCTGTACAGTCTTGTACAATATGTGTAATACTTCAGTCCCAATGATCCAATATCATTTAAAATGAGTGATGCTTGGTTTCAAAGTGGTAAAAGCCCAATTCCACTGTTCTTTAATTTCTGCTCTCACATATGCCGGTAATAATCCATATAAACCAGGCTTTGCAACCTTCCATACTTTGCTACCTATCTGCTGTTGTTTCATTCATTGGTTTTGTTATATTACCCAAATATTGTTTAATTTGTCAGTCCAGCAATATTTCCAAAGCTGGAAACAATAATGTTTAATGTTGATTAAAATGTCACCCCAATGGGATGCCTTTTTACAGTAGTCATTATATCCCTATGGACACATAATATTTGTCTAACATTCCTGGACATTAGAATGTTAATCTGGTAAAACATCACGGCAGTGTTCAAAGAATGTTTATGTCCAACCAGGGCGCTAAGCGTTCTAGATTTTCTACTGTTCTGCATATTATACAAAACTCTTTAATCTTCTCAGTCCTAAACAGGAGGTACCCATGGGAACATGTACACCTAATGATATTTGATTGTCCAATTTTGTTATTATTAAGGGGGAAGATTTATTGCATATGCAGATCTTGCCACTGTTCAGTGTGCACAAATACAGTAACATTGGCATGCTGTGTTTCCTATTGGTATTTACGCCTCTTAAATTTGAAAAGGCTTTTTAAAAGCACCAGATGCACCATTTGAGATTAAAATGTAACTAGACGATTTGTTCAAATGTAGCCCCAGTAATATGAATGAATTATCAATCTCCCAGTCTGTGTGATTTTTTGTACACGTAAGACTTTTGTCTTAAACAGATTCTTCTGCTGAATTGATTTAGTTTCCAGCAAACTTCAATGCTCTAATAATGGTCTAGTCTCTTGATTGTTAATGGTGCAAAGTACACCCAGGACCCTTAAGTGTGGTGTAATTTCATTTGAGAATTTGAATGTATGTTTTTATTTTATTTGTTATTTTTCCATTTGTTCATGGTTTTCTACTCCAAGTAGTAAACTTGGTTTTAAAATACTTATTGAAAGAATCACAGATTTCTTTAAGTTTTGTGAAAATTTGTATAATTTTTTAGAAAAATGTAACTTTCATATTTTCTTCATACCTCAACAATATTTATTTTACGTGACAATGTCAGCTCTTCAAGACATCCGGTTACAGATTCTAGGCTGTCATTTTAAAATCTGAAATAAATAAAATTCAATTGAGAAAGTGTATTTAAACTTCTCCTTACATTTATCCATGAGATTTCAGAAGAATACATTTACAATAATAAATATGAATGCAGTCATTAGAAACAATGACCATGCTGTATGCAAGAGCCATATTCATAAGGTTTAGAGGGCTGCCGATAAATTGGCATGGCCAATCAATTGGCCCGATTTGTTAACTCGGCTTTAAAATTGACTGTTATGGACTTGGGGTATGGAGACCTATTTTAAAATCTCCTGCTCAAGCGCATCCACTAGTGTTCAAATAGGTCTCGATCATGCTGTGTGACTGTGGAGCATTGTCAGACATCTGAAAGTTTTGGTAAACTACAGCGGGCTTTGTGTGAAACCTAATAATTAGAATAATACTGGGAATATTAGGATGTATTGGAATCCATTAATTTCAAATAGAAATATGATTGGTAAACCACCTGTCCCTTCTAAATCTCCTATAATACATTTGAATGGAAAGGGGCCAGAATGATAACATTAGGTTAAGGAAAAGCGCTGTTGCCAAGTCGTCGTCCTCTATGCTCTGAGTGATTGATTTTTGTCACAATGCCCACGGAGAGCAAGCTTATTTAACAGATTAAAACTGCACAACTTCATCCCAGATTTTTCTAGATTGTAGTGTTTATTTTTTTTGATCTGGGTTTTAGCTGTAAATTGTTAAAGTTTACACATGAATACAAATGACATTTTCCACGTTTTCACTGCGTACTGAACCAGATGAATGATTATAGAATACCCCCTATCCTAATATTGCAATTACGGTCCGTTAAGGTTTGTCTCCTAGTACATGACGAGCACAATATCTTTACATCAAATAGAAGGGTGAATTCGGGTAATCTGGGACATTTTTTGCAATTTTGACTTCTACGATTTATTCCGATATCTATCGAACACATTTCATCAACACATTAGACCTTTCTGAAATCCCTAAGATGTTTTCTAACCACACAAGAAGAAAGAATGTAGATATCATAGCCAGAGGAGACATGCCACACCTATTAGTGTTCTTTGTGCCAAAAAGTAAATTCTGCCTGAATTTGATAATCTGGGACAGGCGTTTACTGGCATGGATATTTTCATATTTTAGCTGACTAATGACTCTCACATTTGTACATGATGAACAACTATAAAATACTGTGTGTGTGTGTGTGTGAGAGAGAGAGAGAGAGAGAGAGAGAGAGAGAGAGAGAGAGAGAGAGAGAGAGAGAGAGAGAGAGAGAGAGAGAGAGAGAGAGAGAGAGAGAGAGAGAGAGAGAGAGAAAGATCAGGTATGGCAGTGATGAAGAGAAAGAGAGGGAGAGAAAGCGAGTGTTTGTGTGTACACAAAGAACATTGAGAAAGAAGAATCAGGTATTGCAGCGATGAAGAGTGAGAGTGTGTGTGTGTGTGTGTCTACAGAACATTGTCTACTGGCATTAGACTTATAAACCTTGAATAACTATGTATGTAACTTCAGGAAGTCCCTAAATGCATATTTCCCCCATTTGAAGAAGTTAAATGACTGTCCCAGATTACCCAAAGCATGCTGTCCCACATTCTCAATCATATTTGATAAAGTGGGACAACTAAAAAATGTTTATAAAAAAAAAACTAAAACACATTTTCAACACTTTAATGCATATTTTGTTGCTTGAATAGATCACAAACATAGTTTGATAACAATTAGGAACATTCTCTTATTTATGACAGATTTATATCTTTAACATTAATCTTGTCAGAATCCTATGTCACTGACCTTGTCATGCAATTCCCAGGGGAGCTTCCTGATTGACAAATGTCCTGCCCCTTTCTGTGACATCACCCCCATGAAGTCATGTAAATTCACATGACATCCATGCTAAACCTATAGTAAAAGTCCTGTTGACTAGATTTTGTTAGAACAGAAAATAAACACACTGGATCTTAGCTGTCCCACATTACCCAATGTCCCAGATTACCCTAATTCATCCTATACAAGGTGTACTACATTCTTGAAGGCTAATCTTAAAGTATCCCACAGGAGGCAGTGTTGTAAAATTTTCAAATGAACCCTGTGTTATGGCTTAGAAAAGGCCTGCGATGTATTTATGAGACTATTTATTGAAATAACTTATAGTAAACATTGTACAGCTACTTAAAATTATGACCTAAGAATTAAATATTTGTAGGTGCATGGTTTTAAATAACTTCACAGTTAAAACGAAAAAAGACACAGGCCACATCACCTTCCATCCCATCACATTCATATCCTTAAAGACAGTCAACTTTATTCATGGACAATCAATTGCTCTGATAAAGCTTGGTGTGATACTTTTTATAGCCCTAACATGATGAAATGGTGCAAGTATTTTCTGCTGGCAAAGATTGTGGTGTGGTTTCAGACAAAAAAGAAATGTGTGCCTCAGTAGCCTGGCTTTCAGCTTTCTTTGCTGTTTTGCTTATACAGTGAGCACCATAATTCATTGGGCAGTGACACATTTTTTGTTCTTTTGGTTTTGTACTTTCTAGCACTTTGAGTTTGAAAGGATACAATGAACTTGAGGTGCAGACTCAGCTATAATTTGAGGGTATTTTCATTCTTATCGGATGCACTGTTTAGAAATTATAGAACCTTTAGTACATAGCCCCCACCCATGTTCTGGCATCAAAAACTATTGAACAGCTTAACATAATGTAGAATAAAGTAATCATTTTAAATATTTGGTCACATATCCTTTGCCATGACTTCTGTTGTCATGGCAACATGTTTGTGAACCAACAATATCAAAGGACTCTTGATATCTTATTTTCTGGTAACCTCGCATTTGAATGGATCTCTATGGGAATTGGGGGGTGGGACTAGATTTAGCTGTAAATTACACTGGAACAGTATGGAACACATAGTTGGCTAAATGTCTCTAAGTCATCAAGGGTCTGACGTATCAAACAAGCCTTAAACCATCACTCTGCTGCCAGATATGCAGTAGATATATGGATGGATAACTTGAAGGGTTTCTTCTCCTTACTTATTTTTCCAGAGTTGGAATCTAGCCAGAGTAGGCTCATGCAGTCAAGCCGGAAAGTCTGCACACCCCTTTCACCTTCTCCATGTTTTATTACGTTACAGACAGATTCTACAATAGATTGAGTTCATTTTTTTACACAAAATAGCCCATAATGAAAAAAATATAAAATATTATATGTACACAAGTGTGCACACCCTTTGATATGACACCCAAAAGTGAGCTGAGGTGCATTTTGTTTTCACTGATACTGCTTGAGATGTTTCTACAACTTAATTGGAGTCCACCTGTGATAAATTCAACTGATTGGACATGATTGGGGATTGCCAACACCTGCCTATATAAGGTCCCACAGTTGACAGTGCATGTCAGAGCAAACTCCAAGCCATGGGGTCAAAGGAATTATCTTCAGACCTCAGAAACAGGATTGTGTCAAGGCATAGATCTGGAGGACGGTACGGAAAAATCTCTGCAGCTTTACAGGTCCCAAAGAGCACAGTGGCCACCATCGTTCATAAATGGAAGAAGTTTGGAACCACCAAGAATCTTCCTAGACCTGGCTGCCCGGCCAAACTGAGCAATCGGGGAAGACGAGCCTTGGCCAGGGAGGTGAGCAGGAACCCGAGGGTCACTCTGACAGAGCTCCAGCGTATCCTTGTGGAGATGGGAGAACCTTTCAGAAGATCAACCATCCAGGCAGTGCTCCAACAATCAGGCCTTTATGGTAGAGTGGCCAGACGGAAGCCCCTTCTTAGTAAAAGGCACATCACAGCCTGCTCGGAGTTTTCCAAAAGGCAGCTAGAGGACTCTCAAACCATGAGAATCAAGATTCTCTGGTCTGATAAAACCAAAATGGAACTTTTTGGCCTGAATACCAAGCATCACGTCTGGAGGAAACCAGGCACCGCTCATCACCTGGCTAATACCATCCCTACAGTGAAGCATGGCGGTGGCAGCATCATGATGTGGGGATGTTTTTCAGCAGCGAGAACGGGGCGACTAGTCCTGATAGAGGGAAAGATGAATGCAGCTAAGTACACCGAGATCCTTGAAGAAAACCTGCTCCAGAGCGCTCTGGACCTCAGACTGGGGTGAAGGTTTACCTTCCAACATGACAACGACCCGAAGCACACAAAGGAGTGGCTTCGGAGAAATAAAATTGCATATTTTCTAAAAACCTGTTTTCACTTCGTCATTATTGGCTATTGTGTGTAGATGTTTGAGGCAAAAAATTAACTCAATCTATTGTAGTATAAGTCTGTAACGTAATAAAACATGGAGAAGGTGAAAGGGGTGTGCAGACTTTCTGGCTTGACTGTATGTACACTGCTAAAGTTCAATTAACACTGTTAGATTTGAATTAACACTGGACATTTTACCTTTTAATCCATGTAGCTGCCTTCATCATAACTGGCATAACTGCAGCCTATACCATAACTGGCATAATATTGTTGATATATTTCACCTTGTGTTTTTGCACTTGAGCTGTGCAGGTTTTTGTTTTTTCTTTTTGTGTTTTGCACTTCAGAGCCACTGTAATTAGGCTCACTGAAGCTACACTTTAATGTAACAAATCCAAATTAAGGGTCAAAGCTGTTCATGCTTTTAGTGCAACTTAAAAATTAAACTGAAGCTTTCTACAGTGCAGTTATTACTAAGAAATTCAAGAATCCAACATTACCTGCTTACAGAATTAGAAAGCATCAACTTGCATTACCAGCTAAAAAAAGAAAAAGTTATTAACTGTGCAAGGAAAATTTAAATCAATATGAATAAGAATGAAAGCACGGGCAAAATATTTATTTATGATGTATAATATTCTGAGATGTCTCTTTTTGAATTTATGGTTACGGGTATAGATTTTTACGTGATCCTGGCCATGAGGGTTAGACAGAATGAGAAAAAAATTAATTCAGTATTGAATAAGGAATGTGAACAGCGACCCGTGTATTATACTGCCCCAATGTGTTGTTAATGGAAGATGAGCACTCTTTCATCACTTTGTCTCCTCTCCTTTTTTTATTACAGATTTCCATGGAAAATCTTAAAGGCTGTTCACAGACTGGTGAATCAAACCAGTGAAAAAATGAGATTTTGATTTAGATTCAAACAATCAAAAAGAAAGCAACTACTTCAGTCAAATATTTCTGTAATAAGAGGGTTTGCAGAATTCTGTTTCTGCCATTCAAGGAATTTCCTTCACAATAGGCTGAAGGAATGTGTGGCTGGCTGACTGTGTGGAACGTAGCAGTGAAACAGTCAGCCCATTGCTGGCAGGCCCTATGACCCCTCATGCTGTAGCCCCAAAAAGCTGTACTGACAAATGCACTTCTCAAACTTACTTATCTTTTTTATATTGACAGTTACTTTACTGGGCTGGCTAATATGCACAAGGTTCTCTACAATGTCAAAAATGAAGAAGAAATAGTAGGTTATTTAATGTTTTGGTTCTCTATTGAATGTTTTGGATGTTCTCATGTAAAGTGACGGTAAATCACTTGTATAAGCCCTTGCAATCTCTTGTCTTGATGGCTGTAATGCCTTGCTGGCTTGCTGATCAGTCTTCAGGCCACTGGTTCAAAATGCTGCTGCCCACCTGGTCTTCAATCTGCCAAAATTCACACATGCCACGCCACTTTTGAACACCCACTGCTGGCTTTTGTGGCTGCCCGCATTCAATTCAAATCTCTCAAACTGGTATAGCGAGCTGCAAATGTTACTTCCCCTTCCTATCTTCATACAATGATCCCACCATACATTCCAACCAGACCTCTCCGTTTAGCGTCCTTCTGGCTGCTGGATGTCCCATTCCTTCTCAGCTCCAGGCAGAGCTTCTCTGCCCTCATCCCTGATAGTGGAAAGACCTTCCCCAATCTGTCAGGAAGGCAGATTCACTGGCTGTCTTCTGCAAACATCTCAAAACAAACCATTTAAAATTATACCCCAATGATTCCACTTAAATCAATGTTTCTATCTTTAAAAAAGAAAACAATCCCTTCTCTCCTGTTATCTCACAGTGCTTGAGACAAGATCTTTGACAATGGCACTTATATGATTGTAACTGTAGCTATTTCTAGCTCTTATGATATTTGCTTACCATGTAAAATGTACTTTTATAAGTCGCTTCGCAAAAAAAGTTTGCTAAATTGCTAAATTTTAAGTTGTATACAGCCTTTTGAGATTTCAACCCTTTTCTCTGGTCAATGCCCATCACTTTATACAAATCTCTGTATATGGCACTTTATTTTAGACTTTTAGACTCACTCTGCAATCCAAATGCTGAGCTGACCAGGTGCAGCACCAGAGGTCTGTGCAACTAGTGTAGCTGATGGAGGCAGGTTGCAAATTCCTGCATATGACACTTTATTTGAGACTTTTGAGAGATATATATAGTGTTGCTTCTGGTACGATTTGTATGGAATAACAGTTAAATACCTGGCACATATCTAGCTAAGGTATTTACCTTTACTGCAATGACACACCATGTGGTCTGGATCAAATACTGACCATGCAGACTGTGTTTGTTCCATCGGTGGAGCACAGTTAGCAGTAGCCTCACCAAGGGAGGAAATGTTTCAATTTGCATGGAATTTCCTTTCTTGTCACTCAATAGCAGTTCGTCTGGCTCATCTGGTGCCTGGTTTTTAACTGTTATTCCATACAAATCCTACCAGAACCAACACTATATGACAGACTGTCTCTTAAAAGTCTCAAATAAAATGTCATATGCAGAAATTAGCAACCTGCCTCCATCAGCTACACTAGTTGCACAGACCTCTGGTGCTGCACCTGGTCAGCTCAGCATTTGGATTGCAGAGTGAGAAGAAATCATCCAAATTGGGGGAGAACAAAATAAATTTTAAATAAAAAATGTTACCATTTCTCAAAATGGTAATTCTCAAAGCTTCTGCTTGTATTTTTCAAGGGAAAGCCCATCCAGGGTTGGACTATTCTTCTGGTGCTACTCTTATGTACGCTTATGTACAGTACATTCATGTTGGATGTTTCCAGGAACTGATGTTTGTCTATTTGCTAACTGCATGGCAATACTCTATCGGACTTGAAGAGTGTTTATCGGGCTGGCCAGACAATCTGGTGTTTTCAACCCAGCAGTAGGCTACTACCCCTCTTGATAGGGGGAAGTGGAGGAACCTATGATTAATTTCCTCGTCCCTGAACCCAACGGTTGGCAGTGTGCAAGTTTCCGCATCTGTAAACAGTCACTGTTGAGCCAGGAAATGAGCCATCCACTGGTCAGTAGTGTGGAAAGAGACATCCTTCTGTGCAGCCTTCCTCTCAGTGCACCTGACACAGTGTCATCAGCTTGCCTCTGCATAAAAATCCCCACACCGACCATTCTCAAAATGCTGAAATACTGTTCTAGCACATGAATGGGCCCCACAGCCCAGTATCAAATATCTTGTTCTAGTGCATGGACTTCCGTGTAGCCCCTGCAGAGGAATACATAATTGGTGGTAGCATCGCCCAGGCAACCTCTCTCTAGCAACCCCCTGCTTGATCGGGCACCTGTAGTCTGTTTGAAGCGTCTTCCTCGACTCATGTCTGTGCATAGCTTGTGGGCGGCATTGTGAAAACAAGAAGCTGGTGTAATCACATGCTTTGGAGGAGAGTGCGCGCTAGTCTATGCTCCCCCACACTGGCTGCAATGTCTGCTGTACGAGTGCCACTGTGTACAATAGAGCATTCCAAGATGGGGAGAAAATGAGTTTACAAACAAAACAGATTTAAAAAGAAACAACACTGCAACAGTATTACATTAATGCTCCACATTGTGGTAGGAATGCGGTGGGAAACTCTATTCGCTGACAAGTAGCCCACTGAAAGTATAAAACAGGGAGGCAAAGGCAACATTGGGGGTGCGGGGTTACTCAGGGGTCCCTCCAATGATCTCTCCTTGTGACCCTAAAACAGGCATGCCAGTGTAGCTCTGGCACCCCTTGAGCCCTGTAATTGCACTGGTGACACTGGTTTTCACTTGTTCACTAACAGGTCATATTTAAGTTTATGAGGTACGTTCACACTCCAGGTGGTCTAAGGCTGTGCATGGTGTTTTGATTTTAAAAAAGAGAGAGTCTAGGCACTGACATTTTTTCAATGTATATCCACATTTAGCTTCTTGATTTGCTTTGACTTTATATATCAAAAGAAATTTGGAATAAAATTATGAGCAATTTAAGAATAATTTTGCATCTATAGAAATAATTATAAAGTTCAATAAGATGCAGTGCCTTCAGGAAGTATTCAACCCCTTTGAACTTTTTCCTATTTTGTCCTGGTATACCTTTACATTTCAATGCAAAAAGATTTAGCAAAGGATGTATTTTAGCCAATGAGCTCGGCAACTCTGTGTTGAAACTGGCCTCTTGATCACTTCTCATCCAGTTGCTCATTTTGGTATAGGACAGCCTGCATTTGGTAGTGTTTCTCTTGCACCATATTTTCTCTTGCACCATATCACATTTTGTTACAATGGACAGTGCTATAGGAAGCCTTCCTCTAAGTACACCTTACACAGTGTCATCAGCTGGCCTCTGAATACAAATCCTCACAGCTACCATTCTCAAAATGCTGTGATACTGTTCTAGTGCATAGATGGGTCTCCTCCAGAGGCCTCCAAGCAACTTCATTCTGAAGTTCCACTGGTAGCTCCTTGGTCTTCATGACAGCGTGACTGATCCTCACAAAGTTGATATTTCTTTCAGAAATTCTGCAATTGAACACTGGTGGATTCAAAATCAACATAGGCGAACCTCATTAATGTATTTAGTGCGATCTCTCAAGAAAATGGAATACATTGGACCAATTATGGTTGTTAATACAAATGTGTAACAACAATGTTTTTATTTTTAATATAATTATGAAGACATCTAAATACTTTATTTAATTTTAAACTTGTAAAAATGTAACTATATATCAGTAAAAAAATCTCATTTAAGTATATTTTAATTTGACTTAGCAACACAGCAAAAAGGGAAATACTCAATGGTGGGGGGTGAAAAGGCATTGTATGTTAATAAAGCATCCTATATGAAAGAAGGACAGAATGTCATGAAACTGGACTACACATTCATATTAAAACAGAATGAATGGAGACTGTCAATAAAGGCCCTTTTCATAGTACAGTTACTGTCCAGTGATTATTTTCCACTGAGACAATTCTTTCAGTGTTTTTTACTGTCAACTGCTGTGTTCAGTTCACAATACATTCAATTATATGCCTATATTGGAAATAAACAATGTCATATTGTTACATTCACAATGCTTAAAATGCAGGGTAGAGCTATATATTTTTTTATGATCTTTGTAAAACAAGTTCCCCCCTTGTAGGATGTACATCTTAGATTGTATTCATGATAGAGATAGTTTAATATATTTTTCAACATTATGCCTATACAATAAAATGCCTGTGTGTGCATGTGTGTGCGTGCGTGTGCTAGCATTCTTTATGTTGGCCGCAATACAAACATACTCTTACAAGGAATACAATTATTTTGTTTCTGGGTCACATGATATGAATAAAGAACTAGAATTACCAGAGGAATCGCATATACACAACAACAAAAGCATTCAACTGGGTCAGCAGGTACATGTACTTAATTTCTGTGTTTTGCAAAAGTTTATGGAACCTTGTGTTTGTATGGGCAATGATTTAGCAAATGTTTCAAGAGAAACACAAATTTAAAGGGCTGTGTTAATGGAAGGTGGCCCATAGACTCTGGATCTTTTCATAAAATATTTAAGTAAGGAGCTGTGGATTACAAGCAAAAATTATCTTGGGTCTGTTGTGAAGGCTGGAAACCTCCTCATTCAAGACTTCAGGAGGAAAACATTTGTAATTCTAATGTATACTGCCTTGAAAGTTATTAACTTTTAGTTAAATTTCACAATGTTACTTAAGGAAAATTTAGGTTGAATTAGGTTACAAACCCATATATCAGTGTTCTTCCATTTGGAATGTGTCAGCAACATGTCCCTCTTATACCCTTTGCATGTTTAATTATTGTGACAGTAATTCTGTCTTTAGTTCTTTAATGAAAAAATAAAAAAAAATTTCAATCTGCAGGTCTCTTCTGTAGCCCCTCTTTCACATTTTCCAAGTTATTTTTCTAATTGCATATCTTTCAGACAATGTTACGCATGAAAATGCCCTGGTTTTAATACATTAGGCCTATATCGCGACATTCTTTGTTATTGCTGTGTCGGGCTTGGTTTGTCCTGTGGAGACTCAGTCGTTTGACAGGGAATGACAAAATATTAGACGGATGCGCTCATCTGACGGTATTAACTTTGACGGTCTATGTGTTTTTTCCGCTCGTGACAAATACATATTTCCTTCTCAACTAGGCTATCATTGACTAATAGGGTCATTTAAAGACTTAGTTTAACAGTAGGCATGGCCAAGGCACCTCTAATACATAATTGGCAAATAGACATTGAAACAACTTTTAAGATGTTTGGGGATAGGCTATAATAAATAGCCTAAATTTAAGCAAAACACATCTTTGGCTACCGTGCGATCAGTGCAAAATGAATTGGCTTAATTTCCCGCATGTTTTAGAGTAGGATCATTTATGTCGTCTTAATTTCATCACCAACGTAAGTAAACTTAATCATGGAGTAAAAAGGTTTGTGGGAAACCAGAATGTGACCTAGCCTAAATATTTGAGGGCCTTTTCATTCTGATGAAAAAAACATTATTAAACAGTGGTAATCATGTAACAGATTTGAGGGCGCCGGCTTTAGCTATTAATTTTGAATAGCTTCTATTTGATGATTCGGAAATAAATACGATATATGCTTTATCAAATTGCAGGGGATCATTATCAAATAAACTGCTTAAAAATGAAGCAGCGAAAACAAGTGCTGAAAGTAAAAATATTTTCACTTATGGCGGGTGCTGACAACCTAGACTATATCTTCAGTTTAGCTGTTTAACATACGACTTGCGGCGCCCAACAAGTCGACCTTGAAACGTGCGACACTGTATAACAGGATTGTACAAGGAGGTTCGACTAGCCTATACCTCAAGTAACCTACACAGTTTTAAAATATTTTTTCCTGAATTCATTGCATGCAATAGCCTATTAATTCCCTCAAGCAAACGCGATAACTATGGTAGCGCAGACTGAGGTTGCTTTGGTCGTGCTCATGTGTCACTGTGCTTAAACACTGTTTTACTGTTGATGTCGCTGGGTTTATGCCCTGCTGATGATGACGTCACCTGACGCACAAAGAGGGAGGGCAGTCCCAGACTCCACACTCGGCAAGCAGGCAGGATTGCCGCACGTACGCTGTGCCACTCTTTCTCGTCAATTGCTGCTCTGCTTCTTTGTGTCCTCTTGCCCACTACCTTCATTTTTTAATTTCTCTGTCAGGAGTAGCGCAAGGAGGAAGCGTGAGGAGTGTGCTTGTCCACTTTCCCATTATAAAGAAAAGGCATGGCGGAGAAGACATTACAAAGAAAACAACACGAAAGCAAATTAAGCCGAAACAAGCGGCGGATACCAGAAAAGCTAACAATTGGACTACACCAGCAGTTATTGCTTGTGGAATATCGACTGGACATGTTCAGAGTACTTTAAAAAAAAAGTTGGTTTTTTTTCGTTTAATTTGTTTTTGTCACATGGCGTGCAATAGCCTAGCAATCTTAGCTGAACTTCTTTTACATGGTTGTCAGTTCGCTTTCATGTTAGTAGCCTACTTCCATAACATGATGATTGCGATTTAAATAACTAAGTATTTTTTATTTTATTTTATTTTTTTACTTTTCGCATTGCCAGTACCTCTTTTGTGAATATTTGATGCTTACAATTGGCATAAAACAAAAACAAACAAACAATAAAAACTCCTCAATTGCCACACCAGTTTACCAACCTTAAATAAACCAAATCTGTGAATATACTGGCTGCAAATATGGGGGCAAAACAGAGCAGCCCGGCTGCTAATGGTCGAACCAGGGCTTACTCGGGCTCAGATCTGCCGTCGAGTACCCCCACTAGTAACGGCAATGGCAGAACTGCAGCGATGGCAATGAGATACCACGCATATGGTGCCTCAGCTCATGGGGCCTCGGGAGCCACATCAACTGCGGCTCAGCATGTTGGCCCTAGGACAAGATCGGTGGGGGGTAGTGGAGGTGGGTCAGGAACCAGGCCTCAGTCGGGTATCAACATCCCCAATAGCAGTGGAGCTTACAACTTTCAAGATTCCGGCAGCAGTACCCCAGAAGAACCCGGTGGAGACAGGGACAGGTCAAGTGGAGGTCAGGGGGCTCCCCGGCTTTTGATTGGTTCACTTCCAGCACACCTTTCACCTCATCTTTTTGGAGGTAAGAAATGGCGGTATAAAACAAATAAAAACATGATATTGAATTGTATCCACGTCATTGCAGGCCTATTGCGATATACCAATTTAAAGAAACTTATTTTAGCCAACACCAACTTAGCCTATTAGGCAATATCTCAAGTGTCGTCATGCATATACACCGATCAGCCACAACATTAAAACCACAGGTGAAGTGAATAACATTGATTATCTTGTTGTAATTTCGGTTCTGTACTCTGGCACTTTGAGTTTGAAAGGATATAATGACAATGCGGTTGAAGTGCAGACTGTCCGCTTTAATTTGAGGGTATTTTCATCCATATCGGATGAACCGTTTAGAAATTATAGAACCTTTTGTACATAACTAGGGCAAACTAGGGCAGTGCCCGTGCCTGTACAAAACGTGCCCGTTCTGAATGGGCCGATTGCTTGGCCCCTGGTATTGATGCATGCAGCTTTCTCGAGAACCGCTCTTCCAATCAACGCGCAGTGCCCGTGCCCGTACAAAAATATATGTAGAATAAAGTAATCATTTTTAATAGTTGGTCGCATATCCTTTGCATGCCATGACTTCCTGATGTCTGTGACCCAACAACATCAAAAGTATTCTGGTATTACAAGCGATACTATAACATCTCTGCATTTGAATGTGTATCTATGAGAATTGGGGGATGGGACTAGATTTAGCTGTACATTATGCTGGAACAGTATGGAATACATGGTTGGTAAAATGGCTGTAAGTCATCAAGGTCTGAGGTATCAAGCGAGCCTCAAACCATCACTCTGCTGCCAGATATGCCGTAGATATGGATGGATCACTTTAAGGGTTGTTTCTCTTGACTAATTTTCCTATTGAATTCTATGAAGAAATAAGTCAGGAGAAGAAGCCGTTCAAGTTATCCATCTAGCCAACCATGTGTTCCATACTGTTCCAGTGTAATTTACAGCTAAATATAGTCCCACCCCCCAATTCCCATAGAGATCAATTCAAATGCAGAGAGGTTATAGTATCGCTTGTAGGACTACCAGAAAATAAGTTAACTTAAACTTTTGATATTGTTGGGTCACAGACACCAGGAAGTCATGGCATGCAAAGGATATGCGACCAAATTTTAAAAATTATTACTTTATTCTACATTTTGTTAAGCTGTTCAATATGTTTGATGCCCAAAAATGGGGGGGGGGGGCTATGTACAAAAGGTTCTATAATTTCTAAATGGTTCATCTGATATGGATGGAAATAACATCAAATTAAAGCTGACAGTCTGCACTTCAACCTCATTGTCATTGTATTCTTTCAGACTCAAAGTGCTAGAGTACAGTACCAAAATAACAACGAGATAATCAATGTTATTCACTTTACCTGTCAGTGGTTTTAATGTTGTGGCTGATCGGTGTATATCAATTAGCTTGCAAGTTAATATAGCCTATATTTTTACTCAATTGCAGAGATAATTTACATGACTATAATAATTAGCCTATGAATTGTTTTTATTTTTGTTGCCGAATAATTTGCTATTAGGCTATTAGCCTATATGGTATATTCGTCACTGAAATTGTATAACATGGATGTGAATAGCATTAAGTCTGCATATTAAGCGGTTGGAGTAGCCTGGCAAAGACCAATATAAAAAAGAATAACGGGTGCATTAACCGGCTATTCATTCAGAGATGACATAGCCTGCATATATCAGACTACCACAGGCCACTGCAGTAAACTCTAACATCCATACAGTTAAACGGCAAGTTTAAACGTCACAATTGTATGTTCGATGTAATGCGATTCTGAACGACGTTAATTTTATGAACCAATGCCAGAATGCATTTAATAAGGCTACCTTCAGTAGCCGCATTCCTTTTTTCTGACAGACTGTTTGAACAGTTAACAATATAAGAAAAGACTCACCGCGACACGGCATGACATTAGAATGACAAATAGGCTACAATGTTGCAAATACAAAGTATTTTAAGGGGATAAAAGTACACGAGGATGTGATATAAAACACTTCGGGAATAGCATTAGCCTACATAAAGATGGGTTTTAAAATTAGTCAGTGCTGACAAAATAATCATAGCCGCAGAGCCGACCTATATTCAGTTAAACGATTCATCCGAGGTTAAGCGGTTTCCTACCGTAGTCGGGTTAAAGTAACCAATTTTATCATTGCAATATGCGACCAGCTAACCTGGCATTCTCCGAGTCCGCATCAGGAAGCGATGCTTGTTTTCCATTGGGTCGTTTTTTTGCAGTGAGATTAGTTTTGTCTAGGAATTTACAGGATTGCTATTTTCCTCAGCTCTTGTTTCTCAGAGATATTATTTTTGGAGAAAAATATTGTGCAATGCCTTTAATTTGCCTTGGAATATGGCTTCTGTGAAATAATTAATAAAAGATGAAACAAAGAGTAAATTCTTGGAAATTTAATTTCACTAAAGTAACACACAGTATCGTAAGAAATTACATGTGGCCATTATGAATTATTTACATATTTTTTTGTTATTGGCCATATTTTCCACTTGCTGTGAAAACAAGAATGGTTATGTACCCTTTTACTCGTGGTTTGCAAACAACGGTAAAGGAAACAGTGGCTTTGAGTCATAGGGCACCTCTGGCAACCCCCCCCTCCCACTCAGATAAAAATGATTGGAAAATGGCCCCTCCCCCATCACCTACCCACCCAAATAAAAGGGAAAAGGCCTCTGGGCACGGTTCTATAGCACCACTTCCCTAGGTGTGCATGCTACACTCATACTGTGTATTCCATCCAGCTTTTGAACCATTAACCCTCTCAGTGCCTGAAGCTCTACTCCAGTCCTGTTTTATGCAGCTGCTCTGGGAATGATGGTAAAACCGCTATTCAGCAGGAGAACTACAGTCTACTGAACGCAGAAGCTTCAGTGGTATTTTCTGACAATGAACAGTGCGTTGTGTTTTTGCACTTTTGTCAGGACTGGAGTGGTTATTGAGAGAAAATCCACCCAGCCCTTCCACAATGCCTTTATGGCAATAGAATAGCCATTGCCTTCAAATTGAGTTTTCCCTTCCACATATATTCTGTTCATGGATAAACAATCTATTGTAGCACCATGCTAAAAGTACAAAAATGAATTTTCATATCATGACAACATGGTTACTGGCATTCAATTACAAATCCCTGATGCTTTATGAAAAAATATAAATGGTAGAATTGACAGGCAACTAGCATTTAAAGTATTTGATACCCCTCAGATTGAGCATTATCAAGGTTGATTTCACACTACTAACAGCTTGTCCTCAATTTGCAAAAAATGTCACTCGAGTCCAAACCTGGTTTTGGCATAGTCAATGACTTGTTAACGATGCAGGGGAAATACAATTTCCTGTTTGTACTTGTAGTTCTAACATTTCTGTGTTATTGAAAAAGTTTGCAAAGTGCACAATGTTTATGCGTGTGTTTTATTTGTGATGGTGAGTGATAGTGCAGTCAAAGGCAAAGTACTGTAAAACAAGCGAAAGTAGTGTTGCTCTTTCCATAGCAGTCTCTCACCGTCTCTTTGTGTTGTGTGAGATTTTTTTTTCACCTGACAGGCATAAGAGATTTTGCTGGGTTGATAATTCTCTTGGTTTAAGCTTATGACAGTGCAAGGTATCTCTCAGGGCTGAACTGACCCGTTTCCCAAAGTAGAGCACATTGTGCATGTGTCCAGACTCAAGTAATTAATATTCAGTGTAATAAGGAAACAAAGTAAGTAATATTCAGGGTAATAAGGAAACACTTTTGTCAAGGCTTTGCTTTATCCAATGTTTTTTTCCTTTTTACACACATAGGTGAAATATTCTTTCTCCAAACTGTACACGTCCCCCAGAAGGAACATTTTTTTAGCACTGATTTCACAGGACACATCCAAATCCCAGAACACCCCACCTCACGTCGCTTGTTGGCAAAGCATTTCCTGCCATCAGCAGCTTGCAAATCATGAACCCAGCCACGTTTACCTGGCCGAACCTGTTCTGGCTCCCCTGCCACTTGTGGGCTGGGTCTGGCTGCCAACTGCCATACCATGGAGTTGATCAATACATATCTTCTTAGTCTATTTTGGCAGTTTCAGTTCTTCACTGATGGGGATCAAGCAATGGAAGGAGGGGCATGTTTGTGACTTTGTTTTGCGTGCAAATTATTGACATTTTTTAGTTCCTGGCGCATTGTGCCAGCATTGAAGTGAAGCACCTCATTTTCTATTTTCTGTATCATTAAACCACAGGAAGCTCTTTGAACACATTTACTCTCAGGTTTGAAAGCAAAAGGACCTATCCACAGAGAAATGTGAGACTTGTATACCAGTTCTTCCTAGATCAATCCAGCAGAGTGTGATCATAGTTGAGAGTATCAATGTCATGTGTGTAGGAAAAAACAGAGTACGATTACTTATTTATTTTTTTATCCCCAATTTGTAATGCCCAATTATGCTCAAGTAGCGGCGCTCAGCGCAACTTCCATTCAGTCAAGCACGTGCTGTCCTCCAAAGTACCTAATGTCACTGCTGCTACTTTTCATTTAGCAGTTAAGAAGTCTAGCTCATACAGACATAAATCAGAAGAAGACACAATTGTGCAGAACAATAGGCACACCGCACGTGCCTGATCACCCATTGGAGGTCTCTGGTGCTGTATGAGACGGATCTGGCTGAAACCCTTCCTCCCTTCCTCCCTGGGCAACACTAGCGCCAATTATGCGTTTCCCCACTGGGTTTGCATTGTCACAGTCCTGATTCAGTGTCATACTGTGGGCTCATTCACGCACTGTAATGCTGATCAGGATGAATCACCGAGCACCCACAGAAACAAGCAGTTGATTTGCCTCGTAACACCACTGTATCACATCTGCTCTTCTAAAGAGTCCAAGTAGGGGAAAGAGAAGAGAAGACTCTGTGTTGTCTGCATTACAGTTTCGCGGGACTTTAGTGAAAGCAATCTCCTCCCTCCCCCAACTCCTGTGACCCCGCACGTGCCTCACAATGGGATTGCCTGTGTGGGGTCTGAGGCAGTGTCACCCCCACCACTGCACACTGCAGACAAAAAATGCATGTTTCCTGCCTTGGAGCCTGATGTCATTGATTCCCAATAAAGAAATCCTCTTATTGGTTTGTTATTACTAGAGATCCTGATAAACTTTAAAAAGATGAGTGGGAAAGAAGGAGATGTTTCCATACCATCCAGCATTAAAATATAGGTTACTCTGGCACAAATACTTTGATTGGTAGAAAGCATACTTGATTTCCTTTCTCAGAAGGTTCTTGATGCTATCTTACTGGTGCCAGCCATATGATATATTCTTATTGGTGCTTTTTCATAACTTAGCTGGGTTTTTTTTCTTGTTTTTAAGGGACACGAGAAGTCATAGAGTGCTGGAAATTCCAAATAGGATTGGACTTGGCCCAAGTATTCTCTACCCAAGGTTGAATCAGTAGACTCTCAGACACTTAGCAGTTGTGGCCCTTCGTGGTCTAAGGTTTTGGGAGATTACAGACCAGAAGTTGTTTATTGCCTCAATAGTAAGATCTCCTATGATTTCTAATGGTTAATTTAGATGCTTAGTACTACATTCACAAACCCATAAGGTAAGTACTGTTCCAGCCTTTTACAGCTGTTTCATGAAACCACAAATTAATGTAATGTAGTACACATTCATATTATTGTATGTTTGCTCAAGAATACATGCATAATAACACTGATAGTGTCCTGTTGAGAGTTATTATTTTGTGACAGTTGAGATATTTTTGTTGTTTTAAATTACTGTTTGCAGTAACTAACAATCCTCATTCTTGTTTGCATTGCATTATTGAGTTACAGCCAAGATTTAAAATGAAAAAATAAATAAAATTATTACCTTTTTATGATTCATTGAGCAACTGGGGCACCAAATCCAATCTCTTTTCTCATCATTAGGTTTTCCATTGTAACATTGTTGGGAGGGAGGGCATTGCTTTTAATGAACACTGGAGAGACCAGTGCACATAGGGAAGTTTTTGCTGCATTTGTGCTGCAGTAATTTCAGGTGCGTGACATCCAAAGCTCCTGTAGAAGACTGTTAAGGCCTTTCTTTATTCTTTTAAAAAGTCAGAAAGTAAAAACAAAACTGAGCATTACAGGACTAATTGACATAAAATAAAGTCACATGACTTAATTTGAAGGAGTTTATTTCTAGGGAACAGCATACTGTACATGACACAGCACAAAAATTCACAAAAAGGAACATGGTCCAGCCCAAGCCTCATTTCACTTTGTGGGCTGTGGATTAGGTGACACAGTTTTTATCTATAAAGAGGGCAGGGTAGATGGAACATTATGTGAATACCTCACTTTGTTTATTTATACCAGGGGTTGGGAACCTTATCCGAAAAGGGCCGGTATGAGTGCGGGTTTTTGTTTTAGCCCAGCACTAAGGCACCTGATTCTGCTTATCAATGTCTTGATTGAAGACCATGATTAGTTAGGTAATTAGTTATATCAGGTGTGTTAGTGCTGGCAGAAACCTGCAACCACACTGGCCCTTTTCGGATAAGGTTCCCCAACCCTGATTTATATAGTGCCTCCATAGCAAACGTTTTCATGATTTGGCTCTGTACTCCTCAATTTTAGATTTGTAATTGTTCCAAACAATTCACATGTGGTTAAAGTGCAGATTCTCAGCTTTTATTAAATACATTTTGCCTTCACCTTGTAGAAATTGCATTAGCCTCTGTAATTCTGTTTGTGAAGTCTTCTGCAGACAGTGGTCACTGACACATCCACACCTGCCTCCTGAAGAGTGTTTCTGCTTTGTCTATAGAGAGAAGTTTAGTCATGTCTCACAGAAGCCTAATTTTTCTGTTGCTGTGGTGAAATCATATCACCCTCCACCCACACACCATTAATGATGGGTTAGATGTCTGGTTCTATTGTGATTGACTAAAACAGCTCTCATTAGATGTGTATTTTTTAATTAATAAATGCTTGCAGGTGGTGTTTGTCATATCTACCATTTGTAACTAATCTCCTATTCTCCATTGCGTGGACTAGAAAAGGGATAGGAGCTGCAACAAGAATCGCCAGAGCAGGGACAATGGACAGAGCAGGGGCAATGGACAGAGCAGGGGCAATGGACAGAGCAGGGGCAATGGACAGAGCAGGGACAATGGACAGAGCAGGGACAATGGACAGAGCAGGGACAATGGACAGAGCAGGGACAATGGACAGAGCAGGGACAATGGACAGAGCAGGGACAATGGACAGAGCAGGGACAATGGACAGAGCAGGGACAATGGACAGAGCAGGGACAATGGACAGAGCAGGGACAATGGACAGAGCAGGGACAGAAGCAGGAACCAGAGGAGCAATAAGTGCTGAAACTGGGACAAGTACTAGAGCAGGCACAGGTGCTGGAAGAGGAATAGGAACCAGAGCAGACAAAGGACATGGAATAGGGACAGATTCTAGAATAAGAGGCAAGCACTAGAACAAAAATAAGAATGAGTGCAGATACAGGAGTTGGAACAGGGCTAGGAACCAGGAATAGGAGAACAGGAATAGGGTCTCTATAAAGGGCAGGTGGAACTAGAGCAGGCACAGAAACTAGAGGTAAAGCGGGGACACGGCCACATCAATACTAGCTCACTGCAGTGGTGTGTCAGCAGCATGATGGCCCTTTCTGCTGCTTCAGCAGTTCAAGCTCTGCTCCTTAATAGATCGCCCACCCACTCCCTATACCCACACACCAACTCTGGCAGGTTTCCATCTCAGCTCAATTTAGTCACCCCTCCTTGTCACCATGGACTATCTGCAGGAGAACAAGGTCATATTGTTGATGACGGATGATGGAAAAGCGCAACAGGAAATGAGACTCCTTGATAATGGAGAGAAGATGGATTTCAGACCTATATTTGTATGTTGGGATTTTCTGTTAGCGGAGATGGTACTGGTTCCAGAATGTTTTGTGCATATGTGTGCATGTACATGTATGTTCATGTGTGTGTTTGGGTTGTTATCTCATTTAGCATTTCTTTGAGATAAGTACAGTAGCTGTTATGATGCCTGTGTAGTGACTCAAAATGCAGTTGCAGAGAAGTATAAATACAGAACAGGAAGGTCATGAGGTGTACTAGGTAGGATTTCACCTGTTGCTCTCATATAGCGGTTATTCATTCATCATGTTGAGTATTATGTGTTGTGACTAGAATAAAGATATCAGCAGCCAGGTTAGCAAGCAGCCTCAAAGCAGCTTTCTCCCTTCAACAAGCCAAACAAACATTGACAACTGTGTACAATTAGCTCTTTGTGTGGCCTGTAAGTGCATTTGACAGGTGGTCCAACAAACCCCCCTGACTTTGAGAGAACTTTATTGTTTTGAATTGTATTTGCATACAAATGGCTTCCTTTTGCCTAGTCGGTGGATTTATTAGTCATGACTAATTATTAAAATCAGTTATTATTTATCACATAAATTTAATCAAGAAAGGAATAATTTCTCACAATCTGGCATATATTATCCAGTGCATCATAATGTAAAACTCCTGGTGGTACATAAATAGGGTAAGAGTTTAACTCTCATTAAGTTTATATGTCTTTCTTGCCATCTTAATCTTGTCACCTGAACTCCCCCAGTTTAATTGCCAGTAAATCCTTGACTGATGTGCAGTGTGGTTTGCTGGGACGAAGCACTTGTTTCAGGAAGGTAGACATCTATGTGGAGTCTAAACATGGGTTATAGATGAGACAATATTCTGTAAAACTGTTAAGGGATTCGTAATAGAAGAAGCACAGTGCAATTCAATCCATTTCACTTAATTATTATGTATGTATGTTATTTGACAGGTCTTTGCCTATAGGTTGTAAGATTTTAGGATTGTCCCAATACCACTCAAGTCTCAAATGTTTGTCTGTCAGGCATGCCTGCTGCCCAGATAGTTTCAGCCACCTTATCACTTTATCGCCTTATCACTGTATCACCGTATCACTTTTTTTTTTTAGCAGCATTCAGATTACCTCAGCTGAATACATGCATTTCCTGTATCTCTGATGTTCCTGGAAATAAACATAATTTTCACCAAGTTCGAGAGAATTACTTTTTTTCCTTACAAGGTTAAAGATTATTAGAATTTAATATAGAACTTAAGTACAGAATACAAACACCCTCTTGCAAGTAAGCATGCACAATATAGTCATTACAACATTCTACCAACTAAAAGGCAACAGAAACATCTTGTGGAATTACACAAGTTCCTCCTGTGTGACTCATCATATTAAGGGACTGTTGTGTAGATGCCCCTCAAAGGCAGGGGAAGAATTCTGTGGTCAGATGGTGTTGCCAGGGAGACCTAGAAGGGAGTTACAGTTGACCAGTCAGAATATCAGGACCTTCACTGGTTGCAGAGTGTAATGGGAAAAGAGAGTTGTCATGTACTGGGAGAAGATGCTTTGTGGAGTGACATCATTTCCAATTTTGACAGGTTCCAGCTTGTGGGTGAAAAACCTAGAAAAGGTTTATGTAAGATATGACAATATCCATACAGTGAAAAACGACAGATTTAATGTATTTTACCATACTGCAGACATGACCTAGAAGTTACACATTTATGCCTTGCTTTTGACTCTGTCATTTTCTGATCTATAACCTCTATCATCCAAAGCATATTAATATGTAACTTTATACCACATTATGACAGTAGCTGGAAGGGTGGGTTGCCAGTAAATAGTCTGGGAATTCCTTTGTGGGTGGAGAAACAAAAGTGGATCCTTTTTGGCTCCATCCTGGAGACTTGGGCTATCTTGGACCATTCCATCTGCTCATCCTTGAGGAAGTCCAGACAGGCTGCTGTTGAACGGAGGTGGATGCAAATCTTTATACTTATAATTTTTAGGACATCAGTGGTTGGTAAAGGGATGACAGAGACAGTCATTTTCACAGTGAAAACAAGAGGCAGCAGATTTGGACAACCACGGGAACAAGGCCTGAAATTCATTTTTGCAAATGACGGGATTTTTTTTGCAAAAATCCCCTTTTGAATGCCTATTATGGGGGGATTGCAGCATTATTTAGCGGAACGCTACTAATGGCTGAGGAGTGCTGCAAAGTTATTTCAATATGAGCTTAAACATGTTATGTGCTCAAATTACCTTGTTGTAGATCTTCTTTGCCCTTGACTTCATTAGTCCCGCAGTCTCAATCTACTTCAGTTGTTCTCTCTAAAAACTATATATATAATTTTCCTTCTTTTCAGTCTCTATCTCTCCTCTCTATTCTCCTTAGTCTTCCCATGTCCTCCTCTTAATTTCCTTCCATTTAATTACAGCCCTGCTAAAGTGAAACTGTCTCCAAGAGGATACAAGCTCTGAAATGAGTATCAGATTTGTGAGGTTTGTGTTATTCAGTGAATTTCTGATTTTTTTAAAAATTCCGTTTTGTGTACTAAACTCACGTTCACATGACACACTTAGTATGTAGACACGCAACTAGTATGACCATGGCTAACTGAAGGAGCTTCTCCATTTCAGTGAATACACCACTGTTACAATACACCGATGCAGTTTCTGCAAACTGCTGAAATGAAAATGAAGCCTATTAATCATTCGAGACCATGACATGCTTCAGCATTGTGAACTCTGACCAAGCTCCCTCTGGATTCACATTAGAAGAGAAGTGTTTTAGCAGGTTTTTGAGTTTCTCTTGACCATAAGGGCTGAAAATTTCAGAAGATCGTTTGGTAGCTAGGGCTTTCTCTGGTGACATAACAGTGAGTCTGGAAAGAAGATCCATAACAGGAAATTGTCTATCAATCTCATCTATCAAGCAAACAACATACCTGCTCTTCATGTGATATTTATGTGATACAATTAAATTAGATAGGAGGAAGTTTTGTTGGTTAATATCAGTTTATTGGTATGTGGGAGATGGCTTGCTATTGCAAGTTTGTGTGGGAAATTCTCGCATTACCAACACTGGGCCTGTGGGAATAGCTAAAACTGTGTGGTATACTTGCAATCACGTGCCAAAATTCAGAACAAATTTCAAATAGCAGAGCAAAAAACAAGCTAGATCATGGTGTGGGTGGACTAGGGTGTGCCAATGACTTGTTTATAATGGCCAAGTACCCCATACTCAAGATAAAGGCATGCTTGATTTCTTACTGTCAGGCCACAAAAGACCTCTTGTCTCGCAAATCTAAGCCAGAACCCACTTACTTCTATTAATTGTTCCCAAGAAGAGAGAGGTTGGATAATGCTAACTAGCTCACTTAAAAATATGAGCAATGTTAAAAAACTTTCTAGATACTTTTTGTTGATTTTTCTAATGCTAGTAAGATGGCTAGCAAAAACAATGTTTCAACCAAATAAGCTTCTGATAGTTAACAGTTTTAGTCTGCAGCTCACAAGCTATGCAATCACTTAGTTAATTATTTACTTTTGCAAGAATGGGACTGTAGTCTGAGAATTTTTGGCAGTTATCCACCACATTTTTTTAAACACAAAAAAAACCTTTCCCAGTTTGATGTTTACTAGGCAGGAGGCGTAGCCAGGAATTGGTTTTCAGGTGTGGGCCTGAGTAAAAGTGGATGGACATTTTTAAAAATCAAATACACACACTCCAACAGACAGTCTACAACAAACTGTAATGCAATGGTTCGCATTAAAATCCCATGTTGATTAGCACACACACACACACACACACACCAACGAAATTATAACAACATTTATCAACTGGATAACTTTAAAGGGATATTACACAAATTTTGTAGAACCTACCCCATTGTATTTGCATAGAGTGAATACTAGTAAGATTAGCTCTCCCTGCTGACCATTAACAGCATTGCTGTCATGATTCCAATTTACTCCCATTCATTTTAGTCTGCAGCTCACAAGCTTTTTTTATATCCTCCATAATTTGTATTTGTATGCTCTCTGTAAAGCACTTTGAATTGCCTTTGCTGTATGAAATGTGCTATATAAATAAACTTGCCTTGCCTTGCCTTGCCATTTTCAGGACCTCATCGAAATTAATAGTTTTAAAGCACAAACTAAATACGGCGGATGATACATCAATAAAAAATAGCATTAAGGTCAAAAGGTATCCGTTTCAATGTCTGATGTATTTGTTTTTTTGCCTTATATAAAAAAAGAAGATCCGGCAAAAAGTTTTGTTAATTTAACCAAGTGATGTATCATTGTGCACAAAAACAAAATAAATCCAACTTCATGATCAAACTATGGCTTGTCGTATTACTACGCAGTAGTATCTTAAAATAGTTCCTCTATTTATAGCTAGCCTAAGAGCATATGCATCATATAAATGCCATTGCCAAAAAAACAGATGAATTTTTTATTTTTTACCATAATACATTACATGAATGTATTATCTAGTTCGTTTGTTGTTATTTTTTTTGCCAATGCTCCTCCTGGCTTTGTTGGCGGTAATGGCGTTTATATGATTCGTATCCATCCATTATATCCGTCCATATCAGTCTTTTTTTCTCAGGAGAGAAATACGCTGCTCGAGTAGCCTACAGTCCATGCTGTACCGCTATAAGCTCATTGTTGCAGACACTGCCCCTTTTATGGGAATGTGCACAACGCTGAATTAACAAAGCCTGTGTTCACTTAGCAAGTTAATAACCACGTTTGTGATACCGGTTAAGCCCGATTGCGGTTATTAAGTTTTGTGAAGCCAGGTAATGCAAAGAAACCCTGGGTATGTTAAGCTTCCTTCATAATATACCCCCGGGAGGAATGGTGATGCTGTTAATGGCGTATGATGTTTCCTATGATAAGATGCAGACGGCGGGGCTTGGTGTTGAATATGGTTATAATGACATTGTTGTCCAGATAGTCTGTTGATTGCTGTTCTCGTGCTTTGAACGAACCTGCTTAAACTACTTACAGTTTCTAAATCCTTTTCTAATGAGCATGAACTCTGTATGTACACTGCATCCCTAGCTTTACTGTTCATATCATTTTATGGAAGAACAGCGTGACTTCTGTGATATTACCGTTGCTGGGAATGATTGCATCTTCGGTTGAGTGGCTGGTTCCGGCAGACGGGTCTAAGCAGGAGGTCGAGTCAGAGATGAAGAAGCTGTGGCTGTAACATTAGCATCTGGAGTCTTTCCCCCTTCCCTGGTAATATCTTACTCGCATGCTCCGCTTTCTTGGTTTCACTAAGTTTGGCCCTGGTCTGATCCAAGCTGCTTGTCACATTCCCCTCCAAGCCTGGCTTATTAAAAAACTAATTGATTGATATTTGTTTAGCCATGTAAGCTAAGTCAGTGAAAACTGACTAGATAGCAGCTAGCTTACTTGCAATAACGAGGTAAACTACTAGCAGTGACGGTGTAATGATGACCTTGCAGCCTTTGAGGAAGAGTATCTGACTGACATGATAGCCAGGGGAGGGTTGGGTCCTATGGAAGCACGATGTTTCATTTCTCGCCCTCTACGATCCAACCCTGTCATAATTTAAATGAAAAAGAAAAACATTTGAAATAGCAGTTTCTAATTGTAATCACATGATCCATGAAAAAAAGGCAATGATAATTAAATTAGCCATTTAAATTAATCTTCTACACATCTTGAAGTCCCTAGCTGGAATGTTTTTGACATGTTGTGTGAACTGACTTTCTTGAATAATGATGTGTGTTTAATTCGGGCCATTCAATGTCTGGCAAAGTTCCTTGTCAGTGCTTTAATTCTCTGGCCTCATTCCCATGTCCCCATCCATGCTTGTCATCCACGACATCCACTTCTTCATTTTAACAGACAAGTGGATGTCCCTCATACTTTTCTCTCTTCTGCTCTTAGGAAAAAGCACATTCAAATGATCTAGGTCACAAGAGCCTCTGACAGTAAAGCCATGTATTCCTCTTCTTATGTGCATTAAAGACTTAAAAAGCACAAACCCTCAACATAAGATCCAAGCAGTTCTAACTTCTAATTAGTTTCAAATGTCTGTAGCTGCATTTAGGCATGTCTGTCAGTTTGCTTTGTATATTTTGGGATTATGTTTAGCATGATGTATCGGAATATAGCCCCAATTTCCCTCCTTGTCTTCTTACTATTCTTTGTTCTGAAGTATTTCAAAGGACCATATTTTGTTGTCTTTGGTTTTACAAGAGTCCACTTTGATCATAAGGAACCCTGCTGAATGAGTTGAACATAATTTGAATGTGTGCATGTCATTTTCAGCCTGCTCTTCCGTCCATCCTGCTTGTTTAACTGAATCTACCTCGATGAATTAATCCAGCATGCAGATTTTTATGTTCAGTTGTCCTGCTTCAGGCCATCACAGGTATTTTCTCAGGAACATGCTCATGCAGTGCTCTAATTTTAGTCTTAGCGGACGTTTTTTTCATTGTAATTTGTCGATGTCTCCCACCTGTGTCCAGGGTGCAGGGGTGGCGAGACTGCACTTCATGCTGTGCTTCTCTCAGTGGCATCTTTGTGTATGCTGGCCTGTGTTTCTGCTCACTGTCAGTCTTCACAAAGGCAATTCCTCTGAACAGGAACATCCACACAGAACAGAGGTCAGCCATGCTCTGGGCATTATTGACCACAAATTGAATCACTATGTCCTCCACAGAAGAAAATAATAACCCTGCGGTCCTTTGAGATGGACTACCTGATATTGAATGTGAAATAACAAGATGAATGTCGGCTGGGTAAAAATGTTTGAATTTAATCAGAATCAGTATTTTTTTCCCCTCAATGCAGCATATAAATCAACAAAGAACATTTGTGTGGTTTAGTATCAATGTTCCTTTTCATCATTTGGCAATATTTGAAAATACTGGGACTGATTTATAAAAGATTATAATTTCCTATTATAAGCAGAATCCTCAAAAGCTTGTAACTGACTTATTCTGTAATTCAGTGTATACTCCCTTGCCTATAGATTCAAATACCACACTATAGAAACTGTACAGCACTCAACCTGATGGTTATAACAGCACTGCACTATGCCCGAGGCCTTTCTGTGCTTGATTGTCATCCACACAGTTTTGGCCACTTCTGTCAGTAGAGACGAAGCAAAATGGTGGTCATTTCTACACTACTCTACCAATGGCAGTGCTGCAGTGTGCCTCCCTGGGAAGAGTTCTACTTCACTGCACTGACTGCAGAGCTACAGCAGTGGACTGCAGAGTGGAAAGAAGCAGTAACTGGCAGCATACACTTTGGAGGAGAGCATTTTCATGGAAAATTTCCTGAGGATGTACAAGTGATTATAGGGTCCTAGGAGTAGAACATTCTGGGTAAAACATAGGACAGTGGTGCCCAGAGGCCCGTTTATCATTTTCTCTCAGGGACAGTGATTTCCTGACCTCACAACTTGATATTGCTTCTCAAGAACAATCCGACAGACTGTGTAGCTGCTTATGAGGAATTCCCAGAATTGTATGAGTACTCTTCAGTCACCAAGACCAATCACATCCCCTTTTGCTAGCAGCCTGCATTGCATTAACAAATGAGATTTCCTCCAGTTGAAATAGTATTTTATCCAATCTAGCTAGAGAGGGACCTCAATTGTATCCAATCTAAGGGAGTGATCTGAACAGCTCACTTTAAATCTCCTTCTTCACTATTTCTTCTTAAAGCATAGCCTAATGGGATCACCTGGCAGGGTGTGTTCTCATTTGCATGCTTCTGCTGGCAGGGGACTGTCTCTATTCACAGCAAGCACATTCGTGTTTACCGAAAACCTACAAAATTAAATGAGGTCAAGAACTCCCATGAACACAAATACAATTCTCGTTCTGGCAAATATCAGAAGCTCTCTGTCAGGGTGGTGATGGTGGCGATGTCCCTTTGTAGAGCCCTGTCCTCATAAGCTGTGTTTGGGGATACGTAGCGTTTGCACACTGGGCCTGTTAGTGAGATGCATTGACAGAGGTGTACGGAGGAAGGACTGAACACTGAGCCACTTCTCCCTCGTCCACTGCTGTCATCATCACTTTCACTTGTCAAGTTGTCAAGAAGTAGCCTCTTACTCCTCCAGCCTGAAAAAGCAGATTTTATTTATGCTTGTCTTTCTTTCCTCCTGCTTGTCCTGGAGGCCGGGTGGTGGCAGGATATGAATTATACATGTGTCCATCGGCCCTTTCCCAGATTAGATTTTTCATCAATAGGATGAACCTTCAGATGTCACATTGATTTAACCCCCCTCCTCAACCCCTCCCCCATGCCAATGTGTACACCAGCAATCCTGCACCAGAGACCTTGCTTTATATGGTCTCTGCTGTGAGATGGGAAGGTCAAAAGTCATATAGTGAGTGCATTTACAGAACTTGTTTGTGCAGTGTGAATATTACATTGAGTAAAATATAAAAAATATTACATTGTAAAACGTAGAATTACTATTTTTCTTTCCTTACCACTTAGGAGTCAGTATCAAGGCCAATTTGTATTGCTTGGTATTCACATAGAATTGATATACAGCTGAATATTTTCTTTGGAAGCAGGACATTTTCTACTGTCTTCACATTATCTGTCATTTAAATGAGAACTAGATGCAAAAATCAAGTTGCCTTGTGTAAATAAAACATGCAGTCACATAAAAATGCATCCAGACATACACAGCAGAGGTAGAAAGTCTAGGGGTGTTTCTTCCACCCATGAATCAGCTGATTTTACTAATTAGTTGTACCCGCTGGCTGAAGAATTGTACTACTTAAGGGATAGTTCACACATTTTGAAGAATTTTATATTGTTTACTACAGTCTTACACACCATTCTGGGGGTAAGTAAAACAATATAAAATTCTTCAAAATGTGTGAACTATCCCTTAAGTAGTACAATTCTTCAGCCAGCGGCACGGAGGAAAGGACGTGATAGTGGAGGAAAGGAGGGTGCATTTTTTGAGTACTGTAACGCACCTAGTGAGCCACACCCCAAGTGTAGTTCTGTCATATCCCACTTAAGTCACCCTTAAGTCACCCTTGACCCTTTTTTTTACTGTGAAGCACAGTATAGCCAGGTACAGCGTGTTTAACGGGATAACAGTGTGAAATGATGGTACTTTAGGCTCATTGATCTCATTAATAAATGTTAGAACAAAACATTCTGAAACAAACTAAATTTATACAGTATATTCCACATTGAATCCCCATATTGTAGTATAATCAATATTAAAACATGGCAAAAAAAATTTCAGTTCTTTGCAATCATTTTAATTTCCATAAATTGCATTACCCCAACACCTTTGACATTTTTGTTATTTAATTACGACAATGAGACTTCAATCTCGCAGAACAGCTTGCGAGATTGAAGAGACAGATTCCATGAAAACAGAAAGTATTACCTTAAAAATATATATATATGACTTTAATAAAGTGTGCCTGAGGACCAAAAACAATAAAGGATTTATACTGAAGACAAAATACATTTTCACAATGTTTTCCATGATATTAATAAAATCAGTACTTAAAAAACAATTTCAGAAGTGGAAAGTGGTAGGATTTTATTCTAGTTTCTGTGGTGCTGCTGTGGCTGCAGTAGTGTGAATACCCATAGGTTGTAGCACTTGCCAGCCATTTTGTGTGTGTTGGCTGTAGAGATGTAGGGATGTGAGGTGTCTTTAGCTGGAGTAGTCCAGAGACAGTGTGAGCTGTAATTCAGGAGAGGATGCCTGTAGTTCATAAAGTAGAGATAAGATGTGTGCTAACAGCAAATTTGAAGCCTCAGTTCATTAGCTTGATTGGCCAGCTGGCAGGGAAGCCTCTCACAGCCTCTTTAGTGAACTGTCAGATGTGATGCGAGCGATCTGCCTTTATATCTGGCCTACACCTCTTCTCAGCAAGTATTGGTGACATCTTAAGAATCGCATGCAACAGCCATTTGTGTGTGTGTGTGTGTGGTAGTCAAGATGAAACCTTGTGCATCATTACAAATTGAAACATCTTGACTATTGTAATTAAAATTGAAATTGCATCAGTGCTTGCCCAAGCATTTTCCAACTGCCTTTAGTTCTCAGAATAGACCCCCAGGCTGGAGAATGGACCCAACTGAGCAGTGTTTATGTTTTCCATGTGCTTCACAGGCTGTCTTAGACTGCACAGGCCATATAGACCCACGTTTTTTATTCTCTTGATAAGTTGCAAATCATCAGGAGGTTTGGACAGAAAGAGAATATTGAGATGCATTTTTTATTTTTATTACAGGAAAATCTGAATTGCATGCGCCTATGGCTCATGTGTGAGCAATGAGAAAGGGTTAAGGATGTTTAATTTCCACATTTAAGAGTCCAAAACAGTAACTGTTATCATGTTTTCTATTTCAAATCTTCACTTTCAGATTAATTCATTCATTCAATTTTATGACAAGAACAGGCCATTCAGTCCATCAAGTCTTGTAATTTTGCCCACAATATAAACAGTATCCAGCACTCTATCAAACCTGGTCTTGAACACCCCCAGGGCTGCTGCTTCTAATAAAAGCCTAAGTTATTATTTGTATTATTATTAATGTGTGAAAGTAAGTGTTTATGGAACAATAATAGTAAGTGTAATTCTGTGTAATTATTCTTCATTCTATTCCCCAGAGCCGATGTATTGAATTGCAGAGAGTCATGTGGTAGGTGTTAGGAAATTAACCGATTCACATTTAGCTTCAGAAAAGGAATTGAAAGGCAGCTGTAACAGCAGCACAGGTTCTGTATTTCGAACATGCAAGCTTTTGACAATGTTCCAACAATGAGATTATGTTGCTGCTTTTTGTTGTCTGGCTAAATTTAGATGAGGTTATTTGACAACCCCCCCCCCACCACCACCACCACCACCCCCCCCAAAACACACACACAAACACAGATGCACTATAACAAAAAAAGGATAAATCATTCATTACACAAAGTGCAGTAGAACTGGTGTTTGTCTAGACTTTGAGCTTGGCCTGAGGTGGGGAAGCACAAGGCAAGTGAGTATATTTATGTGTGCGTGCACATGTGTGCGCATGTGCATATAAAACAGTGTCCAGAGCTGTCCTATGCTTCACATACACTCATTCATTTTGCCCTTTGTTACCATGACCTAAATCACTCATGTATGAGATGGACTGAGTTCTGTGTGTCAACTCACTTCAGCTCTTATCTGGTGCAGCTCAGTCTGGTCTCTGGTGTATAGTCTGCCATTGGGGGAAAAGAATGGAACTGGTCACCCTCAGTGGGTAATGCAGAGCTCTTTGTGATATCATAAGAGAGGATCGTGAGGGCTTTATATTTATGTGTTTCAGTACCTCAAAGGAATCTTTACCAGCTATATAGTTTGGACTTCACTTTGAGGACTTGTAAAGTGTATAAGTGAATGGCTGCTCTTGTGTCTCTGGTCCTGCCTCAGGAAGCTGTTGAAACACACTGCATTTATTATTAATCATAACTTTTCAGTTCCCCTGTAAGTAAGATATTCTATATATAATATACACTGCAAAAACCAGAAAATAAGTCAATCTTAACGAGCATTTTAGTCTTATATTTAGACGTACGTTTTTATTTCTGTTACTTTTTTGTTAAATAAAACCAAAAGATTGACAATATATATAATCTGGGGTTCTTCAATTGGTCAGGTCTAGGCTCAGCAACGTTATGCAGCAATAAAATTAAGTTAGCTGAGTACCTGAATGTACCGAATGACCAGGTTATCCTATCAATGGGCATATTCCAGGATGACAATGCCAAGATTCATCAGGTTCAAATTGTGAAAGAGTGGTTCAGGGAGCATGAGAAATCATTTTCACACATTAATTGGCCACCAGAGTCCTGACCTTAACCCCATTGAAAGTCTTTGGGATGTGCTGGAGAAGACTTTAGGGAGTGGTTTGACTCTCCCGTCTCGGCCAAAAATGACGGAACTCTGGAAGGAAATAAATGTTGTGGCGTTGCATAAGGTTGTCGAAACAATGCCACGACGAATGCGCACCGTAATCAAAGCTAAAGGCGGTCCAACAAAATATTACAGTGTGTGATTTTTTTTTTGGCCAGGCAGTGTACTACAGTGATTAAGAATATACACCATGCAAGGGTATATGGAGTCATTTTAAAACCTGCAGTGGGATGAATCAGAGATCCTGCTGACCTCTGTAGCAAGAAGTTGCAGTCATAAACCTTAGAGAAAATGAGCACGTATTTGAGCTGGTTAATCAGCTGCAAAAAATTCAATATAAAACTAGGTAACAGGGTATGTTATGAGCTGACTCTTTTGTTTATCAAAAGAAGTTTAAGAGTAAGAAAATCTGCTACGCTTTTCAGTACATTACTACCAGTTCTCCGTTCACAATGTTTTTTTTGGTGATTCAGAATTTACAATTGTTCATTGGGTATTTTCACCTGCATGCTGGTGTACTCACATCTACAAAATGTGCATCAGAAAAATACCTTGCGAAGCATTTGATCGAGGTGATGGTTTCAGGATTGATTGCACTTTTGTGCTATGACGTAGTCATGCCAGATGTGGAAAACCTTGTTTGTGTTTTTTTTGTTCTTTCAATGTAAATTGTATTAGACATACAGCTCAGATTGTAATAATTATCATCAACAAATGCATCATATAATACAGGTTAATTTCAATTCCATTACATTTCTGAAAAAAAGGACATGTAGGTACTGTTGGTAGGTTAATAGCATTTTCAACATACACACATTGGAATCTGTCACATGCTCCTAGCGACACAATCCACCACAAGCAATTGCATAGGTTCTCTGACCTGCTCAGACAGGATTTCCCTTCTTAAGTGTGTACAGTATTTAGTTAATCATTAACTGAAAAAACAGGGCTATTTTGCACATATTTAAGTATTGTCTTCCATTGATAATGATTGTTCTTATTTACAGAGTCTACAAAACTGGTCAATTTTTATTCAAGTCTCACCGGTTATTCCCTCTGTGTTCTTCCAGTTAACTGTATTTACACTTTTAGGACACATGGATACAATAGAAATCATATTTTTAAAATAATAATTACAATTTTTACAGGGAAACCGATCTATACAGTTTCAAATGTTTAGGGAATTGGCAGTTCAGTAATAGTGGAGACATCTTTGAGGACTGTAGACCAAAACCTGATGGGTTTGTTTAACAAATTTGTGAAAGCTTATCTTTGATGTAGCAATTATCTGCTTATCTCCACTACTGACAGTATACATTAAAGCCCATATCATATGTGGGGCAGAACTTTCTGTACTCCCTGGTCAGGATAAGAGAGTTGGAGGAGAGTTTGAAAAAATCCACCATCCGAGATGCCAGTGTGCAATTTTCATGCTTTGTGGAACTCTTTTATTAGTGCTGTCAAACTGAGGTGCAGAGACCTAGGCCAGTCGTTAAACAAAATCAAAGCTCATAAAGATCCAGCAAGGCCTTTGTCCTCTCTCTCCTACTTGGCTCCTAACAAAATAATAGCCTATGCCAACAATTCTCCAGATGGCCTAGATTTTTAGAGGATCTAAATTCCTTGGCTGACATGCCCTTCCTGTAGAGATAATTGCTGAAACGGGGAGGGGTTTGGGGGTTATATAGATATCTCTGTTGTCTTGGTATGTTATTATATGCATGTGCTCCATTGCTGTGGCTTTGTACTTATTGTGTGGCCATGTTTCTTTTACCAAGATTTAATACAGGGATTCCAATTAATATCTTTTTGCTTAATGCATTCAGCCACGTCATATCACATTATTATAAAACAATGGTAATTCAGCCCTGTTAATATCACAGTCTGCCTACAGCGCTAATCTCAAATATGTCCTCATGGCAATTGATGGATTAATATGGTTCATCGGCATACATGATTTATGGAAATGATATGCAAAGATTCAAATTTTAGTCTTTATTAGCTTAATTACCACGATTGTGCCACATTTTTTGAAAGGATATGTCAATATATGGCAATGAGGTTGAAGTGCCGACTGTCAGCTTTAATTTGAGGGTTTTTTCATCCATATTGGATTAACCGTTTAGAAATTATAGAATCTTTTGTACATAGATTAAAAATTCTCTTGATATCTTATTACAGGCAACGGTGAAAAAAAAGGAAGGCATATCTCAATTTAGGCATATCACTTACGACTGATATTTGGGTTATGTTTATTCCACCCCACAACAATTAACCATTGAAAAGCTGAATCATTGATTTCAGTTGCCAGTCCCTTTAAGTAGGATGAATACATGTAAAGTGTTTCCATTGTCTGAAACAGGTCAAAATAAAAATCCCACTATAATGAATGCTTTCTTGCTCCCAAAACGAAACATTTTAACTCTAAAATGGAAAACTCTAACTTAATTCTCAAATTTTTAATTGTATAAAAATATACCTGCAAGCAGCAACTACGGGCAGCAAGTACAACAGCGCCCCTATGGGACCCAGTTCTGAAAGCGTCAGACCTTGGGTGAAGCAGCAGTGATGCATTGGCAAAGGTTCTTCAACATTAGAGGAAAAGGCATGAGCAGTACACATGGTTTTTTTTGTTTTGTTTTTTAAACATTTATTTTCCGATTTTGGTAGCCAATTGGACCCTATGTAATTAAATTCCCCCCGTGTAACAACCACTAGATAATTGCCTCTACAACCCAGTCAGCTGGTAGCAGAGGTGGAAGGTCCAGGTTCAGAAAGTAAAAGTCCTCCCCAGTATTTTGTTCCAATCACCTGGATTTGTTAATTAGTGCAATTCTTAAGCGAGGAGGAAGAACTAATTAGAGGAATTAGCTGGTTGTTCATGGGTGGAAGAAAAACATGGCAGGACTTTTACTTTCTGACCCCTGGACTTTCCACCTCTGGCCGGTAGTAGGAAAGAGGGTGCCATGTCCTCTTCAGGGCGCGACTCCTCAAGCTCCTGACCTCCAAAGAGGTACTCTTGACATCACGATTGGGGCGGGGGCAGAGTGGGGAGCAGAAACAAAATTTTAACCTTTAGAGGGCAGCACCAAAACGCTTTTCTACCAGTTTCTTCTGATATATGATATTATTTCAGAATTGTTGAAATAACGGAATCAATGAATATGTTTCATTATAAGGTAGGCAAACAAACACGTTTACAGCAACAACAAAAAAACATGATCTAGAGTGTAATTACCCTTTAAGGAGATTTGCATATTTCCTGTTTAGACAGGAAGTGGAAAAAGGATTACCAAGTGTTGTGTACCATTCAATAAGTCTATGGCCAAGTTTGAACAAAATCAGACATTGCATTGAGGATATATAGCCTACACAGAGGTCAGGTCTGGCATTTACCTCTGGTAACCTTTATCTGTGGCCTTATCGAAATGTTTTTGTTTTTTTTAAATACTTAGTGATCAGCAGTGTCCAAAGAGTCAGAAACATTACGTTTGGTTCAAATAGGACAAAACAGTCTGAGAGGATTTTGAAAAAAGAATGTTTGCTTTTCATGCATACGTTCTTGCAGAGCCCTACCTGCTGTGTCCTGTGTACTGACATACTGTGTTCTGCTTACTGCATACTGTTTAGTGACATGCAGTATGTGAAAAATATTCTCCATCTCCATACTATCAGCAAAACCACGGAAATAAGTATATTATCTGGGGATATTAAGATCACTCAATTTTCAGAATTGTCGTATACTTCACAGATTTTTTTTAAAGTATACTCAACTGGCATACGCAATAGTAGGCAAGTGCACTGATTCAGACACGGCCCATGTTTTACAGTTAATCCTATATGGTGTAAATCTAATATGGCTGACATGAGGCAACTACAAGTCTCTTGGGATAGATAGTTCTCTTGGGATATATAGACACATCATATTGTTCCAGTTTGATGTCTTTTGCCCAAATGTTGTCAGCGATATGCACAGCTGAAGATCACAGTATTCGTTCAGTTACTGTAGTGCCCCTCGAATGCCATTCTGGCTCGAAAATGTCTGGTAGGTTTTGGCCCAAAACACTTTATACTCAGTAAGTATCATTCAGATTGGCCCAACTAAACCCTGCCTTAAGGCTCATGAGAGCTGATTAGACTGTATGAACAAGTGTGCGTAGCCTCAGAATGTATGTCTGAACCAACACAAGTGTCGTGATAATCGGACAAAAAGTATAGGAGATAACCCAACTTCCTGTTTGCATGGCTGTTTCCGCCACTACATTCTGTGTCAGCCAATTTAAATGGCGGAAAATCCATCATAGCACAATTTATGGATCCTTCAGGAATTTTTTTCTCCAAGCCCAGTTGCATCTTCTGATAGCATTGACATGGCATCGCAGAACCAGCCCTTTGAAAATGGCAAATTTGCCCTGACGGTGGTGCTAGATGCACGGTCCGATCAACCTAAAATTGGGGGAAAGGGATAATGGCTTGGCCCTCTATTAGTATGCCAAGTTTCACAAAGAGCAACCAAGCCAAAATGGGTGCTGCGATAGGAGAATAATAATAAAACTTACAATAATAAGTGGGTGCCTTGCACCTTTGGTGTTTGGCACCCTAATCAAATGTACAATGACAGTAGGGTGCCTTCACCTTAGCTGCATGGCACCCTAAAAACACCTCGCACCATCAGTGGGCAAGGAGGGCTTTGTCTGTTTCTGGATTTCATCTTTTAATTATATCATTAGCCCAATCATTTATGTGATCTGACATTTTAGCTACATTTCTTGACAAGCTCATGAATGATTGATCTTGTGTACACATTCAATGGTTGTCTTTGGTCTTATATAAGATTGAACCAGCCTTGGTGTATAAAACTAATGAGGTAATTTAGCAAATGAAACATAATTAATTTAACATACATAAACGCTGGCTTGCAGGAATGGAATTTCCCACCTTGGCATATGTAGCGGGCACTTCCCTAACAACACAACCCACTTCCCCTGAGCAACATCTGTGAAACATTTTGGACTTTAAATAAATTACCATTTATGAATTACAGGGATGAAAAATCTGACCGGTGATCTGGTTTTGCTTACAAGTGTTTCTGTTCTCTTACTGTAGGTTTCAAGTGCCCTGTTTGTTCCAAGTTTGTATCCTCAGATGAAATGGACCTGCACCTGGTCATGTGCTTAACCAAGCCAAGGGTGACCTACAATGGTAAGATCACACTCTATTATTCATCAAGACCTTGTCCAGTCCCTTTTACTCATTGCAGGTGGAATGCCAGGTTTCCATGAGATGAGTTGAACAGCAGATGTCAAACAATGCCACACGCTCAATAGACTCAGTTGTAATTTGCATTTACTTTGACTTGCTGAAGTCAGAGTGGCTTTGCTGAATTCATGAACTTTTGCATGTCTTCCTGATCCGTTTAATAGAAACGGTGCGTTGGACACACCTACTGCCTGCCTTTTGTTAACGTGCACAGGGGTTTCTTACTGGTGCGCCTTCCGATAAAGAAGGATCTTTAAACCCGGATACTGTGGATGTGTTATCAAGGGGTGGCAATGGAACTAAATTCTCAGAAGAATATCAGCTCAAATCTGTATTAGGTGATTTTATGAACAAACATGTTCAATTGGGAGAATCCTTCCAAGTGGTTCAGGGTTATACAGCTTCCACTGCCAAAGTTGAAGCTGGTGTCATAAGTGTTCTTGGTAAGGGGTCATGGTGACCCTACTGATCCCTCTGGCCCATCACACCCTGCGGTGCCAGTGGCATGTCACTGCTCAAAACAGTGTATGTGTGTGTCTGCCTGGTGCTGGCATATCCATGTGGAATCTCGCTATATACATGTGTGCTACACAAGAGGCCTAATTTGAGCGCACTCTCGTGAGGCCCTGTGAGCACTTGCAGGGGCTTCCCAGTGGGGTGTAAATGGCAGGGTAATCCTACCTGTCTGACATGTTGACACCGCCTTCAGGGAACACTGTCTGCTGAGGAACTCTCTCCTCTGCCCCTGCGGGAATTTGTTGGCTGAAGGAGGTATTTTGCAGGGCTTCGTAAGAACAGCAGAGAGATATATTAGTGCTTCTGGAAAGCACTGGAACCCCTCCCAGAGATTTACATAGTTGTGTGTGAGAGGTCACTCTAACCTTTAATAATAATAATAATAATAATAAATCATATAATTATAATTATTTTATTTGTAAATACATTACTTTTCAAACATGGTGCTTACAGAACTTTCCAGATAAAACAAAGGTCTAGAACAAACAAGAATAACAAAAAGGCAGTTTAAGCATAAGGAAACTATTAAAATACAAAACAGGATTGAGAACAACAATCCGGATTATAAATACAATTAATTTAAAGGAAGAGACCATAATCAAAGTAACAGCAAGCAAAGTGTGCTTTACAATGATGACAGTGTGCACTATTAACATTCCATTATTCAGGAGGCTGTACTGAGGAGGCTGGATCAAGGTAACAGTGAAGAGACGCTTTACTAAAACCATGGCAACTGTAGGTTGGCACCTGCTGGTGGGTCATGAGAGGTGTTGAGGTGGGTTTGCGGGATGACATATGAAAAAGAACTCAACACAGCTGTTTCTTCTAGTGTATTGGTTGCAGTGTAAACACAGTTGTTAAACCGTGGCTATAAGAGTGGTGTGAATTAATTTGCCCTTCAGACCTGACAAAGATTGTGTACATTATTGCAGATGCTGTCTTTTGGCAGTCAAAATACAATGTGCTGCTTACATGACGAGTTATATTCTTTAGCATCTTAGTAAATCAGAAATGAAATACATCTCCATCTCAATAACTCACTCACTGATAACATGTGGAATCACATACCTTGCAGAGTTGGTGTGAGGTAATTATATATTCAAGCACTGTAAGAAAGATCTGTACCTGTAGCTGACAGCTGTTAGCCTGTTAGCAATAAAACGATCATCAGTCTTAGACCATCAAAATGAAAACATTACAAACTATAAAATGAAAACCTGACAATATGGTTCGTCACAAGGGATTTTGAACCACCTTTATAAGTTGTTGAGTTATGAGACATTTGTTGTAAATAGAGCTGGATGAAAACTTTCAACGTTTGTAAAAAATTGGCATGCAAGGTTTTGCATGACATTAACAATAAAATAAAGCAGCTCTGTTTGCAGCCCTTGCTGTGCCCCAGTCGTGGTGATAGCAGCAGAGGGAAGGTTGTAATCAGGGTCAATACCCCTGGACCCAGGCCTGATCCCGCAGATTACTGTGGAGCTGCAGGCCCCTACACATCTTTACGAGAGACAGAAACCTTTTTTTTAGAGTACTGATAATTCCCAAAAAATGATTTGACCATGTTCTAGTGATTACTAAGATTTATTGTGTATAAACAAAGCCTTTGAGTAGTGAGTGAGTGGTTTGCACATAGGCAACATATAGCATATAGCACATGCCTATGGTAGAAGGAGATCCAAGGCAGGGGTCCTCTAAGCTCCATTAATACCATGCAGATGAAACTCAATGACTTAAGCGCAGTTGTCTTTCTCTTACAGCCACATTTAAAGAAGAAGGAACGTATGTCACTTTTTGTGAGTTCTGAGGCTAACCCTGTATTCTCATCTTTATAAATATTCTCTATATATTTAATTGAAAAATATAGAAAATATATTTAATGTTTTACCTTATCAACTTTATTGATTTTTGTAAATATACGCTAATTCCGAATTTCATGCCTGCAACACGTTCCAAAAAAGTTGGGACAGTGGCAAAAAAAAGACAGGAAAGTTAAAAAAACACCTGTTTGGAACATTCCACAGGTAAACAGGTGATGCTAACATGACTGATTGATATCTTATTTTCAGGTACGCTTATAAGCAATACTATAACCTCTCTGCATTTGAATATATCTCTATGGTAATTGGGGGGTGGGACTAGATTAAGATGTAAATTACACGGGAATAGTATGGAAACCTAAATGGCTGTAAGTCATCAAGGGTCTGCGGTATCAAACGAGCCTCAAACCATCACTCTGCTGCCAGATATGCAGTAGATATGGATGGATTACTTGAAGAGTTGTTTCACTTGACTTATTTTTCCATAGAGTTCAATAAGAAAATGAGTCAGGAGAAAAAACCCTTAAAGTGATCCATCCATATCTACTGCATATCTGGCCGCAGAGTGATGTTTGAGGCTTGTTTGATAACTCAGACCCTTGATGACTTACAGACATTTAGCCAACCATGAGTTACATACTATTCCCATGTAATTTACAGCTTAATCTAGTAAATTACTAGAGCATATGTAGTGAAGGGAAGGATTCTGTGCTACTGCTACACCATTTTAGCCATATTTGCTGTTGGAAAGCACAGTGTTCTGTGCTTGGGGCCAATACAATGTTCAGTGTGGCACCAAAGAGAGATTCATCTAGTAGTTGTATACCATAATAAGGGCAGGTTTTTTCTCTCAGACACACAGACTCACACTCTCCCTTTAACAAGCCAGAGCCTTAGTCATTTTGTGCAGTTGTGCAGATGTGGCTATGGTGCTTTTGCTCAGGTTTATATCTCAATAAATAAAATTCCATCTAAACTTGCATGCACAAACAATATAGTCTATACACCTGTAAATGTCAAACACTGGCTGAAGTCAGTCTGCCAGATTATATCAAAATGAGGCCAAGTTACAACAAGTTGAAGCATTTGTTTCACAGAAAGCAAACAAGCACTATAATAATGATAATAATATTTTGTATATATTAAGCAAGTGTTGTTATAACAAGCCGATCATCATCAGGTCCACATCATGTACAGTGCTCCTGACTTACACCACCATATAAAACCCAAATGTGAAAGTTGGCAATGAGGAGAGGTGGCAATAAAACAAGAGTAGAAAAAAAAACGTACATGTGCAAATGATGGTGCGTAACTTAATAAACCCCTCATACCCCGTGTCTTCCCAGAATGCTAAGAAATGTTTCAGAAATGTTTATTTGATAAATAGTTAATGCTTGTCTCCAGAGTACGGCAGTGTACACCTATACACAGTTTTGTCACAACCATGTCCTACTCCAGGAATGTTGCCACTGGCATAGTTGTTGGTGGTTTGAACCCTGCAGTTAGTCATGTCTGAATGGGATAGATCCATTTCTTGTGACATGGCATAAAGTCACCCACATCAAGTGGTAGCTGCAGCAGGTTCAGTTGAATTCAGCCCTGGCTGTTGCACAATGGAGCTTTCGTCTGCTCATGGCAGGGCCCTCATTGACTGGCCTGCTCTCAGCTCACTGTTGGATCACAACACAGAGGCTTCAGGCGACCTTCCAGAATGTTGGGCTTGTGCTTTGTGAATGTGGTCCGTAAGTTCAATTCCCACCCCATGGTCCACAATGCACTGGGACCAGTGGGCCTGGGAGAATGATGTATACCACATGGTTTGCTCACAAACCAGGGCAGGGAAAGCCTCGGACACAGGCAGAACCACAGAACACTCCAACTATGTAAAGAGGGAGCCAAGACTCTGGATGAGGAGAACAGGCACTTATGGGAGTATCGGACTACGGAGAATAGAAAGTGATAAATAGATGAGAGAAATAGAAATAGAAGTTTCTTCTGATGAAAGGTCTGCTGCTGTTGCAGTAAATTCAAGTAAATGTTATTGATAATTTTGTACAGCTGTTTAAAGAGTTTAAAAAGTAGACTCATAGGGAGACTGTGTGGTGCTGTCTGTAGAGTGGCCACCTCTCCACTCTTTTACAACAGATCACAGGCCACAGGTTTGATCCCCTGCCATGCCACTTTCTGTACTGTGATCCCATCTCTATCCTCTGTAACCCTCTCTGATTTCCCATGTGTGAATAAAGCCTAAAAATACATAAGGAGGGCAGACTGTCCACTTTTTTTAAGGCACATTAATTCAAGGAGACTTCTTATTGCTTAAGAAAACCTGCATCAGATGGATGGCACTAATTTGCTCACAAATAAGCCAGTGGCACAGAAAAGCTTAAGAAATCCATCATCCTAGCTGAAAGGAACCTTTTAGTGTGAAATTAGTTCAGATATTCTGCCAAGTTTCAGTGCTGGGGCCACAGTTTCTGTTTTTCCCTCCTGCTGCTGGAGGAAGTGATGACGCCATCAAGTGTTTCAGAAGAATAACAGCACAGTGACGCTCAAAGAGACTGGGCAGTGGAACAGGTGCTGGCTGCATCACCTAACCTGCCTCTTCCTCTCTGCCTCTCCACCTCTCCAAACAAAAGGTTTCTGGGGAAAAAGGCCCAATCTCTCTGTTAGTCAACAGTCAAGATGATGGCCACTTCATTTGCCCAACGTCAGTATCTTGTGATTAAAGGCAAAAAGCATGTATCCACTAAGCTTAACCAGTTTTTTTTGTGTGGCAGTTTTATATCCTCTCTGTGCCTGCCCAGCATGTAAAGGCACTGGCACTCTGACAGACACATGCTTTTACATCCAGGCTGCTCCAGTTTTGCAGATCTCTTAAAAAAAATAAAAAAATAAACCCAGGCAGGATTGAATCAATACCCATTGGCTGTGAATTATCTGGTGTTTCCCTTCCTGCTCCAGTTCAGTTAGCTCTGGGGCTCTCTCTGCTGTGCAGATTCCCAGTGCTGGTTTTAATTTCTTTTACAGTCGTGTTATTATTCATGGTGGCACATTTATCCAAATTACATAAAAATGTGGTTCATTGCTGCCTGCCATGCTGTTAAATACAAAGCAATGTCCCGCTTTAATAATATGGAGAAAATTAAAGATAAATGGTTTTGAATGGATCCCCAGTGTATATGGGGAATATATTGCCCATGTTGCCCTGCCAGGTGCTGCTTGCATTGGAACCAGGATTCTGTATGTGTTGTAACAATCTGGCGCAGGCAGATGCTGATGGCTTATACCCCTTTCACACCAACGACCCAGGTAAAACCTGAGTTTGCCTTTGGTGTGAATAGGTCAGCCCGCGTTGTCCGACCCGGGATTTATGCAGGTTGGACACAGCTCGGCTCTGGTGTGAAAGGGGTGGGGGGGACACGGGTTACTCTATGCAACGCGGTTAGCTGACGACCCTCGATCTTGTCATGTGCTTAACTTGTGCAGAGACGATGTTCCGAAACTTTTAAATGATGGAAACTGTGTTCATGTACATGCATACTAGAACTGAACAACTCAGGAATTATCTTAATTTTTACCAGCTAGATTTACGCAAGAACATGTTTGCTCAGTTATCACAGGTAAATATGTAACGGTGAATATTAAATAAGAAATTATATGTTTTGTGACAGTTTTTACATCATAGCATTTGCAAGATTCACGATTCAGGATTTAACATACTGGGTTAAGCCAGAACAATAACTTTTGGCTGGAGCTTTCATCACAGACCTCTAGTCAGAGTATTATACGTATGTGCTCCTTGTGAAAATTGTTAAATGCTGTTACTGTTTTCTGGATTTGGTTCTGATCAAGCTCATAATTCTGATCCGTAAAACTGACCAGCCCAGATCCTAAAGGGCCTTGTTTTGCCCCATCACACGAGCGTGTTCTCTGACTGAACGCAATGACATCTATAAAACCTGCATGCCATTTGCTGTTGCAGGAGGAGGTGTCAACGATCCTGAGAGGATGGCTGTTGATTCTGGTGACTCAGAATTTAACATTAACAGACGTGGGAGTAGCAAACAGTACTTTTATCACAAAAAACTGCCCTTAATCAAGCAGAAGCAAGCTAGAATCTTCGCAACAAAAGCCATTAACAATCCTTTAAGTATCTATATCTTCCCAGTCCTCGCAATTTTATGTGGCAGGTAATATAATTAATATTCGACAATAACGGTAATAAAAGTAGATGTAAAGAAGATGACTGGATAGGATGGTATACAGGCATCGTTGGCCTTGTTATTTCTAAGTGCTGTATAGGCTTGATACCTTCCACATATTTTAAAATAATCATTGTTCTTCTGATTACAACAAAGATGAATGACTTTTTCATTTTAGAGTGACAGGTTATGTGTGGCTGTGAGATGACTGGTGAGGTTATGGCTTTTCAACACCCACTCCTTGCTCATTGGCTTGTGTAATCAGAGCTTCTGTAACTATGTTTACATGGTACCTGCTGCTTGGTTGTGTGACCTATTGTTTTGGTGGGTACCATGTTAACAGCAGCTTGGTCCAATGCACCCACATACCCCCCCCAAAATTTTTAAATGTTAAATGCCTTTTTTGGGTAAGGTGAGATTCAAATTATATGGCATTCCTTCTTCCCTGTGTTCTTCAGAGGTGCAATCACTATGGTTACAGGGCCACCTGTTGGACTTAACCTACCTTTTCTCCATGATGTTCATGGAAAATAATCATACCTTTGCCACTCTGCTCTTGTACTCGAATCTGAGCTTGCACGTGCCTCGCAATGGTACTGCACCTCTCTGTTCTCATCCTTTTTAACTGCAACCACCACCTGCACTGAGCCCAGTGAAAAGGCCCCCCTGAAGCGTTATGAAGTTATTTAATCACTGAGCAACATGTGCTGCTCCTGGCCACCTTGATTGTAAATATCCACTCACATGCACTTCCAAGACCAGAGACAGCCAATGAATATGTAGCTTCTCAATGAACACTGCTTGTCAGTACTGACATGTGTAAAATATGAAAATATATGATATATTGCGTATATGCGTACAGGTATGTGTGTATCTTTGTACCAGTATATAAATGTCTGTGTGTAATGTGTGTGCATTATGTGCATGTGTTCATTTGTATGTGTGTTTTTGCATATTCTGAGTTCCTTGCCTTCTTTCCTCCCTTACTTACTGTTCTCCACTCCTGTCATCTCAGCAAGGTCACACACAGGATGTGATAAATCCTGGCTATAATTGCTACAGTCTTGTGGCTGACCACTGGGGGACTGCATTCAGGCCATGCATTCCCCGGGCTTCAGTATCAGACCCTGTCTCCAGTGCTGCTGCTGCTCTCTCACTGTTTACTAATCTTTTCTCGCTCTTGAGTCAACAGGGCCTGCTGTCTTATGGGCAAGAACCTTCTGTGTGTATAAGCAGTAGTTCAAAGGTGGTTTTGCAACACGTATAGGAAGCAGTATTTATCCTTATTGTGATGTAGCAGGTTTTGAGATGATAATGTGTATGCAATGCTAACAGACATGCATACTGTATGCATGACCACAATGTGCACACAGAACATTTTAAAATTGAACTGGTTAATTTAACACATAAAGGCCAATTGTCCCCATAGGTTATTGACATCGACTTTAATGAACTTAAACTTGACAGACCTCAACTATATACTTACTACCTCAAAACATGCACTATTATTTAAGGCAAAGGCCACATTTCCTGATACATTAAACAAATTTCCATCAAGGAAAATCACACCAGATCATCAAGCATAAACGATTAATAGGCCCATTTCTTGGAGGTAATTTATGCGTAATTCATGTGCTTTGCATGTTTTTCCTGCTTGGCCACATGGTTCTTTTGTCTGAGACTCAGCACTGTGCTTTTGGGCACAGCAGATTCCAAAACTCTGTGAACGGTTGTCAGGGAAATCTCCAGGCTGGTACAAACTGTTTCCACAGCTCCCCCCTTTCTTTTGCCAGAATTTTTTTAATGGTGCTGAATTGGGAGCTGAATTGGGAGCCAACAGAACCTATCAGAGCAGACAGACACTCCCACAGAGCAGACAGTTATTTTTCTTCCAGTGATCTGCCTTACCTGATAACTATGCAGGAGGAATTCTGGGAAAATATGCTGAGGTTTTCATTGCCACGCTTTGCTGCTCACTCTTATTATCTCTCGCACATTCCTTTAGCTCTCTCCTCCCCCCTCTTCTCACTCTTATCTCACTCTCTTTCATTTAACGCTCTCTCCTCTCAGTGTAATTCAGTTTCTAGGTAATTCATTGGAATGCCGTTATACAATGTTGCCTAATTATTTATTTATAACGATAAATAACTACAGAGAAGAAATATAAATATAGCTAGTTGCACTGCTTTTGGGAGTGAGGGAAAATATTTGTAATACAGACTTGTAAACAATAACAATGCATTAGAAGTGAAGAGAATGTGGGTAGAGATCCTACCTGAAGGCGGCCATGTTGTGCAGGTTGGGATAGTGAAGGTTTTATTGCAGGTTGGGATAGTGAAGGCTTTATTGCAGGTTGGTATAGTGAAGGCTTTATTGCAGGTTGGGATAGTGAAGGCTTTATTGCAGGTTGGGATAGTGAAGGCTTTATTACAGGGTAGGCCATTTGCAGACTTTGTTTATTTGTGCTCCAGCTTATTTCTCTTGATTTCCATCATTTCACATGTACACACTCAGAACTTCACAACTCCCTGTGCAGACTGACATCACTGTGCTCTGACATACACCACCTCACACTACTATGGCCACTACCTTAGATGCCCATCAAGGTGGCCATCTCATTTGAGTATTTGATGCATCATACTCACTCGTTGTTATTATCTCTTTTGGTACATTGTGATCCTGTCCTGAGCAGAAATCATAGAAACAATAGTTAATGTTTCAGATTAATATACAGTACACACTCCTGGAAGTTACCATGTTCTGTCCACCAATTGTGTGACTGTGTCCTTCACATAGTAAAATAGACCATTTATCCATGTCACCCCGTAAATCCTGAATAATGGGTAGACTACACTGCCTGGCCAAAAAAAAATTTGCACACTCTAATATTTTGTTGGACTGCCTTTACCTTTGATTACGGCGCGCATTTGTCGTGGCATTCATTTTTGGCCGAGATCTTGTATTGACAACGGGAGAGTCGAACCACTCTGTAAAGTCTTCTCCAGCACATCCCAAAAACTTTCAATGGGGTTAAGGTCAGGACTCTGGTGGCCAATTAATTTGTGAAAATGATTCCTCATGCTCTCTGAACTTTTTCACAATTTGAGCCAGATGAATCTTGGCATTGTCATCCTGGAATATGCCCATTGATGGGATAGCTTGGTCATTCAGTACATTCAGGTACTCAGCTGACTTCATTTTATTGCTGCATAACATTGCTCAGCCTAGACCTGACCAGTTGAAGCAACCCCAGATCATAACACTGCCTCCAGAGGCTTATACCGTGGGCACTATGCATGAGGCATAGGCCAGGCAGTGTACATGCATGGGTACAATTAGTTATTTTGGCTGAGGACCTTGTTTTATGGCCTGGTGAGCAAAAGCATCTTCTATTTAGCAATACAGATGGTGAAGGTCACAGTTCGTAACCCCCAGCAGACCTCTGTCCATTTGATGGACATTAATCCGTCTTATTTTGTGCAATATATGCATTATTTGACTGGCAGGAAGATGATGGGACTATATAGTTCTTAAAAACCTAGGAGTCTGACGAATTTGAACTCATTGTGTTTGGATAAGTGTTTTAATCCTGGTCTGACAACTTAATTAGTGTTCACAAGCTATATGGTTGGGATAATCAGCTTTTCCCACATCTCAGCCTACATTCCATCAGAATGCAAGGGATTATTTTACACCCCAGTGAAGCAGGTATTTGTGGCAGTTATGGGAAGTTTTGTGGTGTGTTGATTTAGGAAATACCATGGTATATGTTTTAAGACATGCATGTTGTCTGGTGCTTGAGTTACACTGTGTTTCCTGAAATAGAAATATGAATAATATTTCACATAACAGTGTAGAGCGAGACGAGGCTTCTTCTCCAAGCCTATTTTCAGCATAAGAGATTTTAACAGGGCAAGACAGAGAGATGGAAAGAGCAGGGCAGTGGGGGAGATATAAAACATGAGAGGGATAGATAGAGCAGAATGACATTCAAACAATGCATTTCTCCTTTTCTATGTCTGTGATAGATATCTGCACTGAGGCAATGAGGCTATAAACACCACTGTCTGTCTGTGTGTGTGTGTGTGTGTGTGTGTGTGTGTGTGTGTGTGTGCGTGCTTGTGTGCGTGTGTGTCTGCATGTGTGGAAAGGCAGTGACAGCACAGTACTTGACATAAACAGTCATAACTTCAGAAAGAAAATCATGGAAAGTTATCGTTCACTTGAATTATATGGCATATGAACATTGACCACAGTGCTTCCTTGTAGAAAATACTGAATTCTAACCATTAGAATTCAATACCAGGATTCCCCTCTTTCCTTTCATAAATAATATATTTATTTTAAAATGTTCATACATGCCGCACAAAGCACTTTATAAAACAAAAATAACTCAAGAAACGGCCTTAAAATATTCCTTAAAATACTAAGGAAAATATGAGAAAATACAATAATATGTGTTTTTAAAAGTGGCATCAACTTGGTGATAGATTTTTCCCGTCTTTAAGTCAATAATGTAGGAGCCTACATTGAGAAGATCAGATCATATTTAGTGTTAGCCAGATGCTACAAACAGTAAGACCCTTATTTGATTGGTTTGCTGGGTGTGAGAGAGAGAGAGAGAAAGAGAAAGTGTGTGTGTGCACACACCATAGACCATAGAAAAAGGTATACATGCATGTATGTGTCCCACTCCCAGGTAATTTTGCATTATCTTATCCAGGCACAAGGAGGCACAGTTTTACAGAGGGAGCAAAGCAGCTTGGATCTGAATTTCAGGGCCAGCTTGGCAAACATTTGACTGGTTGGAAGCTGGAAGCTAACTTTCATTTTGGAATGATCAAAAATGTTCTTATTTCTCCTTTCTATCAGAAGCATTTAGCAAAAATGAACCTTTTTTTTAGTGTTCACTGTTTTTCATTTTCATTGTTCTTGAGGTCCTGCAAGTATTTTTGAATCTTTGAGACATTAGGTTATCTAATTTATAAGACTCTTTGGCTCAATGTCTATGAAAGGGTCTGACATCCCTGTATGAGACTTCCAGATAACCAGGCTTTAAGTGGTTTTGAAGGCTTTGTTCTCAGTCTGTTTTATAATGGGTCCCCGGAGCTACATGCAGAGAGGCAACCAGGTTGTGCATGCATTTTTAAAGGCAATCTGTCTGCCCGCTTTGCCATGCAAACTCATTTGCCTCATGAAGAGGGGCTGTAACTGCATGGGGGGGCTTGCCCTCAGATTTGAAGGCAAGCTGAAGGACCTGCTTTTTACAAAAAATAAAAAAGGTAATGTAATGTTGTCTGTCATCCAATAAAGTGGCCAACAGTCAAGCAATTCTGGCATGACAACAGTTAAGTGTGGATTCATAGGAGAGTAGTCCGTGGAATGCTTGGAGTAAAAATGTATTTATATTCATCATGGTTGTACTTGTGCATATATTATAAGTATGACTAACCTAAAATTGGTATGAGCTTACATGAAAGCGGAACATAAATATCTTAAATTGATATATCTTGCCGTGATTCTGTTGGAAATTACATTTTGAGTTGAAGGCCAGACTCTGGCATTGGTTTTTAACCACATGACCATTGAAAATGAAAGTTTTTTTAGATTTAACATTGGTGTTGTGCCACATGAAGTTGAGAATTAAAGTTTGTTTGACATTGTGATTGTGGTCATCTTCAACTGTTAACATTTTTCAAAATGAAGGGTGAAAATGAAAGTTTTTAGACAGAAATGAAAATGTTATGGCAATGTTGAGGATTTGACAATGTTTGTCCAAGACTCTTTTTAAAATGATGGCAAGAAAAAAAGGTACAACTAGATTTTGTCTATCATGTTACATATTGTACAGTATGTGCTGAAGAGTGGGTTTTTCTGGTTGTGTTTAGGAAATATTTTTTATTGCCAATTATGTTGACAATTATTTAAGTAGACTACTTAAGATACTTAAATTAAGATTACGTAAATTGCTAAATAGTGTAGATTATAGAATTAAGCACAGTTAATATTCACCTGATTCCAAACCTGTGCAAACAGTTGTAGAAGGTGTGAGGTCTATACTATTTCAGTGTATATAAGCTGAATATTCAGAATGGATATGCCAACCTTTGGTGTGCCATCAAAAATGGTACTCCTTCAGAATCAGAATCAGAATCAGAATCCATTTATTCGCCAAGTATTTACATACAAGGAATTTACTGACAAGAGTGTGCAATTATCCATCCTTTTAAAATGATACAAACAAATCCTCATTTAATGATGGACAGCAATACAATTAAGACTTTTAAACATGACATTGGATGTTGTTTAGGCTACAATTAGGTAAACACTCCTGCAAGTGTGTGTAAGAATTTCCTGTGTATGAGCAGTAGCACTGCAATAGGTCATATGATAACATGTTAATATCACTGATGGCATGTTATTTCAAGTTTTAGAAAGTTCTGGAGATACTCCTAACAAATTAATGTTTTATTAAGTGTCACCACTCAGTTTAAAGTAGGGCTACTCAACTCCAGGTCCTGCGGGCCACAGAGTCTGCTGGTATTTGCTCCAACCATGCACTACTCCACCTGATTTCAGTAATTACCTCCTATAGTAATTAGTGAAATTATGTGGTGTAGTCGTGCATGGTTGGAACAAATACCTGCAGGCACTGCAGCCTGCAGGACCTGGAGTTGAGTAACGCTGGTTTAAAGGGAAGCCTAGCCTACTGTGAAAATTATTGCTTTTAATTTTAGGCCTAGTCTACTAGCCAGCCCATTCAAAGCTATTCATTTTTTTCAGTTTTTGTTGCCACTTTCAGCACCTGTTCCTCTCTGCACTCACTTAAGTGATGTTGAAATACATTTTATGACACAGCGTAACCCACGTAGGTTACTTTATGATATTTATTCAACGTCCATATTCAGATGTTTTTCCAGCACGTCTTTCATTTGGCTAACTTTACATTTTCCCCCACAATCGATATACAAAAACTGTAATCCACCGTCAATTCCCCACCAGATGCTGCCTAGAACATTTCAATTGCAAAACATTGTATGAATCCAGTACGCCCTCTTCAGGAAAAATAATGTCATTAATTAATATTGTAAATAATGTCCTCAGTCATGCAACAAATGAATGACTAATTAACCTTCCAGTCGATGAATTGCAAGATAATGTTGTGATCTTGCCTCCGTCTCAGTTAATAATGTAGACCAGTGTTTCTTAAACTATGGACCAATGTTATTATAGTAAACTGAAACTAAAATAATAATATTTGGTCGCATATTCTTTAGTTAAAAATAAAAAATTAAATTAAGTTTATATTAAATGACTAAAATTAAATTAAATGTTTTCCTTATCAACTGTATTGATTTTTGTAAATATCCACTATTTTCATATTAAACTATGGAAAAATAAGTCAAGAGAAACAACCCTTAAAGTGATCCATCCATATCTACTGCATATCTGGCAGCAGAGTGATGGTTTGAGGCTCGTTTGATACCGCAGACCCTTGAGGATTTACAGCCATTTAGCCAACCAAGGGTTCCATAGTATTCCTGTGTAATTTACAGCTTAATATAGTCTGACCCCCCAATTACCATAGATCCATTCAAATTCTGGAATCGCTTGTAAGAGTACCTGAAAATAAGATATCCTTTTATACCCAGTCATGATAGCATCACCTGTTTACCTGTGGAATGTTCCAAACAGGTGTTTTTTCAACTTCCCAGTCTTTTTTTTGCCCCTGTCTCAACCTTTTTGGAACATATTGCAGCCATCAAATTCTGAATTAGCGTACATTTACAAAAATCAATGAAGTTGATAAAGTACAACATTAAATATATCTTCTTTGTACTGTTTTCAATTAAATATAAGTAAAGGATTTACAAATTACTGCTTTCTGCTTTTATGTGCTTTTTTTCTGCTTTTTAAATTAAAAATAAAAACTAAATAAAAAACTATAATAACCTTGGTTGGGACCCAAAGTGGGTCGCGGGAGTGTATGAGGTAAGTCCTGGAATGAGTCTGTAGTGCACTGGGCTATGGTAGTTTGTGTGTTTGACGGGTTCCTGATAGGTAATACATTTCTAATTTGGTTCCCGATATTAAACGTTTAAGAACCGGCGACGTAAACCAACTAAAAACTTGTAGATGGTTTTGAGGTAAACCGTGGGAAATGATTGCCTATGGAACAAAGAATAATAAATATATTTTCAGGGTCACTATGTTAGGAACTTGGAAAGAACTGGTCTGACTTTACTAAAAACTAAATAAACACAATTTTGTTCTAATTTTGTTATTATGTTCAAATTGAAGTTCCATGTTAGTTATGCATGCTGTGAATGGTTCTGATAGCCTTGTTCATAGTCTGTTGAGTGGTTGGTTGTAGGGTGGGATACATGAACAATTATGTAATTGCATAATGAATATGCCTGGAGTAATTGCAGAATGTACCAAACTGGAAGCAAACATGTCAGTTGAACTGAGCTAACACAAGCTCCAGTTTTGACACCAACATGTGCCCTGTCTGATGCCCTCCACTGTCTTCACAGAGGACGTCCTGTCAAAGGATGCCGGGGAATGTGCAATATGCCTGGAGGAGCTGGTACAGGGAGACACAATTGCACGCCTGCCCTGTCTTTGCATCTACCACAAAGGGTAAGACCATAAACACATTTATGAATTCATCTTTCTCATGCAAATAATGCAAGACATTTAGCACATTTATAATCATATATGCATTCATACAGTTGGTGGCAAAGACAAACCCAGGTGTATAAACAGTTAATCAAACTAAAGCTCTCTTTAACCATCCAAGGCACACACACATCCCACACATCCCACATCACCACAAGCCCTTTTACACATTCAGTTTTTACATTCACCTAGACCAGAAATGGTCCTAGTTTTTGCCCCATCCAACCATATAACTACATAACTGGATTAAATTTTAATAAATGCAGGTGACCATGTGCCGGAGGCACTCAGCATTTCACCTTTCAGAATGTTCAGGCTCAGACTTGTAATCATCCATCAAACACTTGTGATCAAGCTCAGATGGAACAAAAACAGAAATGTCACTGGCACTCCAGGACCAGGGTTGCGTACCACTGACCTAGACTAAAAGTGTTGACTTATATCTCTTGCAGTTGTATAGATGAGTGGTTTGAGGTGAACAGATCATGTCCAGAACATCCCTCGGACTAAGGAGCTTCCTTCATTTTTGCACAGGCAAGTTGACAGCTGTATTTGTGTGAGGGGTGGCGGGTGCTTGTGTGTGTTGTGTGGGAGTGTATGATAGTAGTGTGTATTGGAGGTATGGGTCAAAATTAAAAACCAATGGCAAATTTCAGACTGGGGAATTACTTTTCCAGTAATCAGTTTCGACATAGCTTTATATTTTGGAATGGGGCACGTATTTGACGCACATCTCCAGTATTCTTTATTCTTTTGGAGGTGGGGAGGGTGGGTCCAAACTCAAATTCTCCCTGACTCTGGCTTGAATATAAAAGACTGAAAAAATGTTTTAAAGACAGGCTACAAAAATATATTGCAACTAATAATGCTACAGTGAGCACCATAATTCATTGGACAGTGACACATTTTTTGTTATTTTGAAACCCAGGAGGGAAGAAACCCAGCCATATCTACTGCATATCTGGCAGCAGAGTGATGGTTTAAGGCTTGTTTGATACGTCAGACCCTTGATGACATTTAGCCAACCATGCGTTCCATACTGTTCCAGTGTAATTTATAGCTAAATCTAGTCCCACACCCCAATTCCCATAGAGATCCATTCAATTGCAGAGAGGTTATAGTATCGCTTGTAGGAGTCCCAGAAAATAAAATATCAGGAGTCTTTTCATACTGTTGGGTCACAGATATTAGGAAATCATGGCATGCAAAGGATATGCAACCAAATATTAACAATGATTACTTTATTCTACATTGTTAAACTGTCCAATATTTTTTGATGCCCGAAAATGGGAATGACTATGTACAAAAAGTTCTATAATTTCTAAACGGTTCATCCGATATGGACAGTCTCCACTTCAACCTCATTGTCATTGTATCCTTTGAAACTAAAAGTGCTAGAGTACAGAACCAAAATAACAAAATATGTGTCACTGTCCAATGAATTATGGTGCTCACTGTATGTAAAGTATTTCTTTAACACCATATTAGGTTTAATTTAAACTACTTAGGAAAGTTTGTATGAACATTATTTACTTTAGATAGCTAATACAGATTTTTACCTTGTGTAAAGATAATGTAAATATATATTTTGTAATGCAGTAAAAAGTTTACAATATGCTCTTCAGTAACCCCCAAGCACTGGCCCCTTTTCCAAGTGGGGCGCTTGCAGCACCCCTAGTTCCCACTTCTATGCATGTAGGATGGACCAGATACAGTGACGTATGTTCATTTTTCTTTTGAATGATGTCTCCCTGAAATCTCTGAGGAGCTTCCTGTGGTCCAGATGTGTCGCTGATAGGATAAACTCTAAACTGTATTTAGTCAAATGGCAGGTTCTTCCCATAGTTCCTCCTCAATTTTCTCTTTTCCATTCCAGGTGTCTATCCTCCTTGTTGTGGAAGATGGTCTGCTCCACTAACAGCAGAACGGAATGTGAAATCCCTCTCCAGGCCATAAGCAAGGAGATGGTCCTGGTCACTTCTTGGTTGGTGGCAATCTAAGTGAAATCCTATCCCCCTACCACCCCACCAGTCCCAGCTCTCACTTCCCCTCATCCCTCACCAAACCTCAGTTCTGAAAGCCCGCTGCCAAAAGCACTCGGGTGTGCCAAACCTCATTGAAGCAATCTTCAGGGAATTACCTTTGTATATTTTTACATCCTTTTTCTCAAAATCAAGTGTCAAAAGTCTCCATTGCACTTAAATCCTATTTTCCAAGCAATCTTCAATACTCTCCACCGTGCACATGCCCTGTTGTGCAAGCTTTTGGCATGATCCCTGGCTCTTAAACGTTCTTCCAGTTCCTCATGGACAAGCAGCTTTTATCACTGCTTCAGGACAAGCGACCCAACTCTGCAGCACAACTGTGCAATCAGGAAATGACGCTGATGGACTAACCCTGCCCATGGTGCCATCACATCCTGCCCATTTCCTTTTAAGGCCTCCTAAAAACACCTGACACTCCCATTCAGTGTCAACACTTTACACTGTGCTCTGACTAAGGGAGATGGGCCCACTCTCTCTGATGTCTTACTATTGAACAGTAGATCCAAACCCTAACTGTATGCCGGGACCCTTGGGCAAGGAGTGGGCCACTTCTTAATCCCCCTCCTTGTCAACTGTGTTTACCAGTGCCTTCACAGTCCAATAACAAGGTCCTGTCAGAGCAGTCTGCTACATGACGGAAGTTGAGTGACCAGCAAGCAGTCTGTGATTGTGATGTGATTGCTGACTATGCCTAACAGCAACATTCTACTATACTATAACTCCCCCCCCCCCCCCCCCCCAAACTATGCTTAGAGTGCCCATTGATCCACAAGTGAGAAAAGGAGTGGAATCAATGTTACTCCTTCACATATCATTTTCACAACACTGTTGCAATTTTTCATGACAGCATGGCAGTGCCCCAAAACAACAAATCTGAGGCAAAAGCCGAAGGCTAATGCTTTTTCCAAATGTGGACTGTGTCCTATGTCCTTGTTGAATGTAGCAATATCAGTTTGGGATATGAAGCTTTGTGGATCCTAAACAAAACCCAGGGAAAAGTACAGGGGAATTGTGCACATATTCTAGCCTTTGCAGGCCTCACCACATCATTACTCTTATCATTAACGATGAGGCTTGTAATTGCCTACTTTGCAAGATAGCCTTTATCAATCATGTCACATTTAATCATGATATTTATTTTCTGTTCTTCTTATGGATTTTGACCTTCAAAAACTTCTTGATAGCCCATTCAACAGCAGCTAAATATATCAGTCAGTTAATCAGTCATTCAATTTAATCATAGAGGAGCAAAAAAAAATCGGAGTATGGAATTCAGTGCTGACACTGGTTCAGAGACAGGATGCTATGCACTGACAATTGAACGACTCTGGGAGGACAGTACAGAGACAAAAGGTGACCTCAGATTTTGCTTTGAGGGTCTCTCTATGTGATTTCTACAAAGCAGATGTGGTCACAGTCACAGGGAATCCAGCTACAGACACAAAAAGTAAAATAGACTCATGTGAAGGTAGAATAAGTAAATGTGAAATTTGCCATGGCCTTTTGAAAATGAGATTTCTGTGAAATGGTAATTAGCTTTGTATTGGATGAAGAAGTAAAATTCTTTCATTTTGTTACGTAAATATATTAGCTCTGTGGGAACTGAAGTACTTATACAGCATTCTTTTAGTTTGCTCTCATTTCGTTTCATTTCGTTCCCATTTCACCACATTTCAAGTGCCCTCCCTGTACTCCCTGTACCCCAAAATAAAAAGCCTTGAAAAAATGTCATCAAAGGCTTTGACAGCTTTTGAAAACATGCTGCTAAATATTGTACTGAAACACGAGACTGGCCACACCTCTGAATGTGAAGATGTTTTGAAGAGGGCTTTTTCAATGCCAAGAGGGTGGTTTTTGAAAAGGTGGCATCCGGTATTGTTACTGCGCTATACAGAAGAGATCTGTGACACAGGAAATGCAGACAACCCCTGATACAATGTGGTATTTTAACAAGTGCCAGTGTGGCTTTGCTGCTATTGTCATCTTAAACTTAGGAAAGAGCCGTTTCAAATACATTATAAAAACAAATTAATGGAATGCTGTTTTGCCCTCTCTCTGCACCATAGACTGTATAAAAATAGCTTTGCGCCCACTCGCACTTAATTTTGAGATTAACATTTTTGGTTTGTGTGAAGAAAAAGACAAACAAATGTTTTCTGCCTCTTGTGTAAATTACTTTGGCCTCAATATACCCTGAGGTCAGGAAATATCTTAAAGTTCCCTGTGATAAAATGAGATCTGGTTCATTAGAGGATCCAGTAGCAACTGGTCCAATAGCTGTGACAAAATGGGATTGGATGCTTTTAACACCAGTGGTCCAGTACTGGACCACAGTAAGATCAGTGCAGGACTAATTCAGTGCAAGGACACACATTCTAGCCTTGCTTATGTGTGCCAAGCCTGCAGCTTCTATCCAGCCATACATGTGCCTGTCAACAACCATGTTCTTAATTGAGGTCAACGTTCATGGACTGTAGGCTGGAGCATCGCCCAATTTTTCTTATGTGATAATAAACTCAACTGTGCACTTTGTGGTGAATCACCCATTATTCTTTGATCAATCAGCCTTTATAATATTTTTTTTTCAATTAGAAAAACAGCCATGCTGTCAGGCCTAACTCATAGCTGGCAAGCAAATCTAAAAAAAAATTCGGTCGTTTTAATATCCCCTTTAATAATACCATTTAAATATGTATTTTTATATGTTGGTTTTTTATCGATTAGTTTCCTTACAACTACAACTTGTATTGTAAGGATCGTGGATTCGTGAATGAAGCAACACAGCAAACCGTGTGGGTAGCGCCCAAAAAAATGTGCCAAAATCCCCCCCTGCATTATTCTTCTGGTATTATTTTCTCTTTTTTTTTGTTGGTGTTGGGGTGGGATGATTGCACTCACCACCACAGTATAAAAAAAAAAAAACACATAACAATTTTTTTTTTCATTTTTTTTTTTTACACAGGTCAGGGACTCAGTAGTTCAGTGTGAGCCATCCATACGCAGCCACACAGCACTGGCACCTCCTCCTCATCTCACCAGCCCAGCTGGTCACACACTGTCACACTGGGGATGCATCCCCATCCCATCCCATACACATACACCTGCCAACTTGAAAAAAAAAACGAGAGTGAACATAAGAAGAGATTTGAAAATTTTTTTTTTTTTTTTTGTTTTTGTTTTGGGCCCACACCCAGCTGTGTTGTGTGCTCATTCCCAATGCATGATCTCCTTACAAGTTGTCTACGTTTGTAAAGGTGACTAATCAGGCTTTCCCAACGATATAAAATACAATACCAATTGGTATTATTAAAGGGGAGGAATAATCGACCGAAATAACGTTTCCAAACTTTTTTTGAGGAGTTTATATCACCTCCTGACTGGTCTGTTCTGTCAGCTAGAGCCTTCTAAGCTACAGCTGAGATAATCAGCGAAGCACCTTTACTGCAAGTGCTCATTTACATATAAATACATATTTATGCCAGCAAAAAATTTACTTTTATTTCATGGTTTACACTGTCCCTTTGGTGTAAATTCATGAAAATATTTATATTTGCTGCTTGTGCTAAATTTGCTAAATCTGAGCCTGTATCAGTCCAATGAACGTTGTCAACACTTATGAGGAAGACAACAGTCATTAGCAGAGCAGTCATTAGCAGTCTGACAGGTTTTTTGCGGTTACTGGGAACCAACTCTGTAATCAGGTATACACAGGTGGGGCTATATTTGACATGGCTTAGTACTTATTACAATGTGAGGAAGTAAGTTGAAGGAACTGTGTACTTTGAAGAAGGACCTGTGCATGCAATAACTTGAGACAAGCAAGATTATCAGTTTGAATGCTGCCCATGGTACTTCTGTGACAAGATGAGCACATACCTTGATCATGAGCTTTAAAAATCATTTTGTTAACATTCCATTTATGTACAAAACAAGTATGTTCGGAAATATTAAATTAACAGTAAAATCTATTAAAGCACATTGGCGAGTGTCTATCTGTGCCTGAATATCTTGTGAATTTGTGATAAGAATTGTTTTCCTCACTGCACATAGATCATGGATCAACAGTTTAAGTTTTTAAATGTATACTTAAAGATGTGTTCACACTGTAGACCATGACTCTTCATTAATACAAATAGCGTTATGTTACTTAATGCGTTCTCTCCTCATTTTACAAAAAAAAGGACATTCATGTTCTTAATATCATATCCTTTTCATATGCAGTTCTTGTGTTTCTTCTGTTCCCTTCATTCACCACTGCATCACTCAGGCCCATTGTCCTCTCCGTGACAGCCACGACCCAGGTATTTCAGTCTAATGGCACTTTGGAAAAAGCATATTGCAGTCGAGCTGCGCGCAACAGTACAAGTACATTGACACAGCCTGCCTTTTTGAGAAGCTTTAGACAATGTGAAAACACTCAACTGGTAACTGGACCTTTTATGTGTAATTTAATTAGGCTGCAAAAACATTTTAGGGGTCAAGAATAAGCATTTGATTAACCATCATTAATCATCTTATTAGGGAAACAAAGAGAAAGCCATAAAATAGTCCATTGCACAAATATCAGACCTTTATTTTGCCATGCATAATACCAGAATTAGAGATGCACATGAAACGTTCTGCCATTCCTACCTAGCAATTAAACAACTTTGGAGGGCAGTATCAGAAAGTCAGATAATATAAAAATGGAGACTATTAATCCAACCATTGTTCATTCGAACCCCCATATTTATCAATAGAGAAACAATGACAGAAGGGAACATATTTCAATCTCAAACAGGTAATTTATCAAATTTCATAATTGTTGTGTATACCACTGTAGAGGCATCCATATCCTTTTTCAGACATAACTGTTTATGAAAATGCTATTGAATGGTGTACTTGAAAACCATTCTCTTTCTAAGGTTAAAATCCCATTTGATGTCTATGGACACACAAATCATACTGAAATTGGTTTAAAATGGCAAAATGTGATGGGAACAATTATTCTTTCTAAACTTTCATTTGAAACTACATTTGTTGATCAGTTTCTTATGGACTAATAAGGGAGTTTACATGCTACTAGTTTAACAATTTTACCAAAGCAATTCAGGCTTTCTAACAAAATAATTGTGCTCAGGAGTACACCAATAACAAAAAGGTTAAGGGTCGATTAACTAAGATCCCAAATAAATTACTGCAGCTGCAAGCAGCCATATTTAAATTAAAGATTTTGTGTGTTTGGAATTGTTACACTGTACAATAATATCTTGTAAGAAAATAGTGAAAAGACTGGCAGCATTGTTGCCAGTGAAAACCCAAAAAATGTGTAAATCCTGTTATTTTAGGGGATGACTATTAGTTATTGCCATTATTCTACATGACTTTTTTAAATTTAAAAAAAAAAAATTTAAACAAACATTTTACATAGTTTTTTCACACTGTAAAAAAATACTTACAGGATTTGACATTTTATTTTTCCCCCCCAAAACAATAACAGCAATAACTCATTAACAGTCATCCCATAATATAGTTTTCCCCCTTCTTTAAATGGTTTTTCACTGGCAACATTGCTAAAGTTTTTTTTATGATAGACCATTTATTAAATTTTTTATTATTATTATTTTTTTTTTTTACAGTGTACTGTAGGTATAGGCTACTGTTAAACTGAACAAGCTGGGCAGTTTACTACAAACTGTTTCACTGGATGTCTCAGTTTATGCAGTTAGATGTTTTTCAGGACTGAGATGATCGAACCTATACTTACTAGCGCTACACGCGCGGTTAGTGACACATAAAATCATGTTTCCATCTGATGATGGGTTTTATTTTGATAGTTTTTATTTGCTTTGTTATTCAGTTTGTTAAAATAGTTGTATTGCTTGTTTGATTCAAATACTAGTTACTCTTGTACTCTGTAATGCCATTTGCTCCATGATTAAAAATGTACTTATTCCAACTGTTAAAAAAATACCTACTCTACGTTCTGGGTTTAAATTGTAACGACGTATCCGTCTCGCTACAGTGACAGCTGTCATCGTATTGATTGCATGTCTTTTAATACCTGCTTCCCATTCATACTAAATGCATGCGCAATTACCTTTCCAACAATTGCTTTCAGGCTGAGTAAATCGCATTGCACGTGCTAAAGTAATCTATTTGCATGACCTCCTCCCGCTATTTTGTGAAATAACAAAGACGCCAGGTTTTGCATATTCAGGCTAACTCACAAAAATGAAAAATCCCCATATCTTAAAATAAACACGCGCAGTCCTCTTTGCACCTCGTTCGATGATGGACGATTTTTGCGGGCGGTAACAGTTGTACACGTAATTTTGTACATGCAAGCCTTTAGTAAATCGACCCCTAAGACATTCAACTACTCCAGAGTGCATCATGCCAAAGCATTAAGCTAAATCCAAATGTATCCATGCCCTTCTTCACAGAGTACAATACAATCTCAATGCAATTACATATATGGAAATGAAAACACAATCAATCATATTGTAACATAAGTAAACAAAAAGCAGTTATCCACATGTAAATTATTGAAGAACATTCATTTCTGTTTGGGTATAATGCTTATAATGAAATAATACCTGCTTTATTGTAATGCTAAAAATGTAAAGATTGACCAGAATAAGTGTTTGTACCA